>CM063510.1:134251460-134283960 GCA_032207245.1 Pardosa pseudoannulata
ATTAAAGATAAATGTTTGTCATAAATTTTCTTCCACACAACCAAGACCATGAAAACTACCCACCATCTGCAGAGTGAGTTGCAAGACTTCCGAAAAGCCAATTTATCCTGTGTTTGAGAGATCCATCCTGCTGATCTCTCAGAATTTCGACATATTTCTTTAGGAAAAAGTTGTGGTAGGTAAATAAAAAACGCCTTCCACATCAAGGTGACCGAATTCCAGAGGAGTTCCCTTTAAAGCTACCTAAAGTAAGATTTGCTTCTTTTTGTGCACCCATGAGAACAAAAATGCGTTCTATTTTCAGGGAAAGAATATATGTGAAATTTAACAATTTAACAGTACTTCAAATACAATTTGGGTATCTAAAATTCAGCAGATGACGGTAAACTTTTCATATTAAAATCGCATTTCTAGAATTTATAGTTCAAATTTTCTGTTCTTGAAAATGTATATGAATTTGCCTTAATTCACAATTCCTGATTAATTTTCCTTCAGTGATAATTTTTAAGAAATGATTATGGTTGTATCGCTAATTTAACTTATTTTAGAAATGGTTATAATTTTATTTATCTGATTTTTTTTTGTTAAGGATAATATTTAATTAAATTTGGTTTTATGAATGAACTTATGTGATATGTTTTCAAATTAGGTGTTTACATGGTTTCATGATTTTTAAAATATGCTTTAGTAATGTGTTTTGAAATATTATGTGATGTTGTGTTTTAAAAAGCATTAATTTAATGGTGCAATTATTCAGTTATTTTTTTGAATTTTTAGTGAATAATATTTTATTTGAGTAAAAGTTTTATATGTTGTGGGTAAACTGTTTGTTAAATTTGAAATCTATTTTGTTTTAAATAATATATTTAAAGGTGTAAATTTATTTAATTTCGAGAGATCGTGATCTAGATTTCAATTACAGTAAACGACAAAATTATTTAATTTATATTTATAACCTCAAGGATGATGAGGGCTTTCCTACGATATGTTCTAATTTTAAATTGTAAGTAAATATGTATTTTAAGATATGTGTTTAAACATGAGAGATATATTTTATTACTAAGACACATATCAATGTTAAACTTTAAGCTTTATTGTAATATTTTCTTTCAATAAACTTTATATCCACTGCATATAACCTACATTTGTAATAATAAAGCGACATTTTTATTCTTGAAAATAAATTTAAACACATAATTTATATCTGACTTCAAGTTCTTATAAGATATATCTATAATAAATATATTACCTAAAAATACAAAGCTAGAAAATGCTCATATTTATTATTCCCGAAGCAATAAAATACAATGAAAAAACAAAACGTATCTAGAAGATACCTCTTCTTATAAATTGAAGATTATGGATTGTATTACATAAATATCATGTTCTGAAGAATTTCAGATATTCCTGAACAAAAAATGATAGAGGGTATTCTAAACGGTACCACCGAGTAATATAAAGTTACCTAAAAGTATATATTTTAAAATAAGTATCGCATATTGCTGTATTTCCCCTTTTAGAAAATTCAGCCTTTTATTGAGTAGAGTATAGAGAGCTATTTATATTTATGAAGTTTTCATAGGTCAAGTTTTAAGGTTTATTCAAATTCTTTTGCATACTTTTACGCGTTTCAGTTTCAACAAAAGGTCTGTTTATTTTTGAGAAACTTATATATTTAAGATGAAAATGGTGTATATACTTTTTTACGTTCTTTCACTATTATAAGAGTAAATCTATTAAGAAAGGTCTAGACGTTTGAAGCATTTTATAACTATTATGAGAGTAAAGGTATTAAGAAGTCAAGTGTCCACTTATAACTTTAATTACGAAAGAAACACTATTAATATGACGGTCGACATTAAAATGTGTCTTTAAGTGTGTAAAGCAGAACTAAGTAAACCAAGTTTATTATTTTATGCTACATATATATATATATATATATGTATTTTTAAAGTTTTAAAATGCTTCTTGCTACTTTAATTTTAATAAATTATTACTAAATAATTACCAAATAATCCTAATATGTATAAAATTAAAACTTGGCATTCTTTCTGGATTTCGATTTTATTTACATTAATAAAACTGAATTTTAATTTTAAAAGTCTGAATTTTTCAAAATAAATTTCTCAGAGATGTATATATACATATTTCCTATAAATAAAATGTTTTATCTATGTACAAGAAATACGCAAATATATTCAAAAGACACCGTTAAGTAAAAATAATATAAAAATAACAGAACAGAAATTATTCTTGAGACACATTATTTTAAAAATAAAAATTTATTGACACTAATAAAAATTTTTAGGAGTTTTTTAGGTTTCTCTTTTCTCAGTAGCCCGGACAATTATTGATTAGTGGAAATAAGTATTACATTTATATATATATATATATATATATATATATATATATATATATATATATATATATATATATATATAAATAATATATATATATATATATATATATATATATATATATATATAAAATACATGGAAATAAAAATAATTTATGTAATGGAAATTTAAAGAAACTAATACAAATGATTAAACTTTTCAAAAATAATAATACTTTTTTCATAAAAATGACTTGTTTAAAAAGGGAATAATATAATTTCTAAACATAATTGCAACAGTAATGGCAAGAATTGAATTAGGAATATGAAAAAAATTGTCTTTTAATCACTGCAGGTAGATTTAGTTTATTACGAAAGGTCCAAATTTCGATTAAAAATAATTGTTAGAGTAAAATATTTCTAGAAAAAGTTATTTTGATCTGACACAAGAGATAAAGAGAAATATGCCTCTTGGAGGCAATCCAGGATCGTGTATGACGTGTGTCAACAGTCTTAAAAAGACATTTTCATTTTGAGTATTGTTTTACTTATCTCTGTGGTAGTTTTTTGTTATTGGTTTTTATGTTTCATTTCTTTATTTTCAGATCGAACTTTAATATATATTTATATATATATATATATATATAAAAATATATATATATATATATATATATATTATATATATATATATATAATATATATATATATATATATATATATATATATATATATATATATATATATACATGTGTGTGCATCTGTCGTATAAATGTTTTATGTACAGTCTTAGGTCAATGATAACACTTCAGTTACAGTGAGATGCACTTACGAATTTATATATTTATTTAAATTTTTTAAAGACAATGTTTTATTACAAATTTATTTCATTTGGATTTCAAATATGGAAAGAAGATTAATTCATACATCATATTATTATTTCCCAGTAATAAAACATAAATAAATATATATTGTTCCTTTAAGTAGAAGATCATTTTCCCACTCTATTCTGTACGAATGATTACGTTACGTTTTTTCAAATAATATAAAAATAATATAAAAAATATTCTTTAGAAACATTATTTTAAAAAAAAATATTGACTCTAATAAAAGTGTAAGTACAATACAGTAACTACAACTGTTATCTACAGTTTCTAACTGTTATCTAGAATTCATATAGATATTGAATTCATTAAAATTCAAGACCGATTAAAATATTATTGCATGAAATATGCAATTTAACGCATATGCCTTATTAGATATAAATTATTAATTTTTAAAGTTAATTATTAATTTTCTTAAATTGATTATATATTTTAACATATTACATTTAGCTGATCATTTAACGAAAAAAACTCTACAAAGTTATTTGCGCTATGATACACTGCTATGAAATACATAAAGAAGAAACTTAAGGAAAATAATACAAATTTTTAATCTCTTCACAAATAAAATGATTTTTTTTCATAAGGATGAAAAAAGGCAAATAATATAAATTGTTTAAAAAGGCAATAATATAATTACTAAACATAATTGCAACAGTAATGTCAATAATTGAATTAGGAATATGAAAAAAATTGTCTTTTAATCACTGCAGTGAGATATAATATTTACCTGCCACCTTCCTGCCCTACTTCAATAAAGCACTTCATATTTCTAGAAAAATGTATTTTGTTTACTTTAGTATTTGAAATTTTATTTGAAATACCTGCTATCTTAAAAAGACATTTTCATTTTGAGTATTGTTTAACCACTCATGTTGGATTGCATTTTTCCCTCGCATCATGCTTTTCTGTATATATTTATTTCTTCTTTCATATCTTCGACTGTTCAAATCATACTGACTGAAATAATTCCTACAACTTCTTTTCGAAAAAGATGTGTTAGGTAAATTTTAATCTTACAGTTTTTAAGCATTTTTCAGTTAAACCTCGAGGTTAGATTACCGTTGAAAACATTCGCTACGGTTTAGTAATATTTAAACCTTATTCTACATAAAATATATTTGTAGAATCTATAATAGTCAATTTAAAATATTAAGATTTGATCCATTTCTGTTCACGCAGTAAAACCAAAATACTTTCTAAAAGCATTTTTGATATGACATATGAATTTGGATTTCAAATATGGAAAGAAGATTAATTCATACATCATTTTATCAATTTCCCAGTAATAAAACATAAATAAATATATATTGTTCCTTTAAGTAGAAGATACATAAAATATGCCCAAATATATTGAAAAGACAATTTTAAATAAAAATAATATAAAAATGATATTAAAAAATATTTGTCAGAAACGTTATTTAAAAAAAATATATTGACTCTAATAAAAAACTTTTTGTCTCTTTCGTAGATACATTTAATATAATTTGTAGAAATTGTTTTTTTTTAAAGGCACTGATTACTGAATTGATTAAAATTCAAGACCAATTAAAAATATTATTGCATGAAATATGCATTATAATACATATGCGTTTATTAGGTATAAATTATTAATTTTGAAAGTTAATTATTATTTCTTTTAAATTGATGTTACATTTTAAACATGAGATTAAAAATAATTGAAAAAATTGAAAATTTGAGGAAAATAATACAAATTTTTTAATCTATTCACAAATAAAATAATTTTTTTTCATAAGAATGGAAAAAAGGCAAATAATATAAATTGTTTTAAAAAGGCAATAATATTATTTCTAAACATAATTGCAACAGTAATGACAATAATTTGAATTAGAAAGATGAACGAATTTGTCTTTTAATCACTGCAGTGAGATTTTAGTTTATTACGAAAGGTTTCAAATTTCGATTAAAAATAATTGTTAGAGTAAAATATTTCTAGAAAAATGTATTTTGATCTGACAAAAAGCAATAAAGAGAAATATGCTTCTTGGATGAAATCCAGGATAGTGTATGACGCATGTACAACTATCTTAAAAAAGACATTTTCATTTTGTGTATTGTTTTAACTTATCTATGGTTGATTTTTTATTGGTTTTTTTGGTTTCATTACTTTATTTGTCACGTAATCGTAAAAAAAATAAAGTTAGCAAGTAACTCGTTTACCAATGTATTAGGATTGCCTTTGGCTACGAATTTATATATTTATTTAAATTTTCACAAGGAATGTGTTTTATTACAAATTTATTTCATTTGGATTTCAAATATGGAAAGAAGATTAATTCATACATCATATTATTATTTCCCAGTAATAAAACATAAATAAATATATATTGTTCCTTTAAGTAGAAGATATATAAAAAATGCCCAAATATATTGAAAAGACAATTTTGAATAAAAATAATATAAAAATAATATTAAAAAATATTCTTCAGAAACATTATTTAAAAAAAATATTGATTCTAATAAAAAATTTTATTTTCTTCGTAAAGGCATTTAATGTAATTTGTAGAAAGTGTTTTTTTTAAAGGCTTTGAATTCATATAGATATTGAATTCATTAAAATTCAAGACCAATTAAAATATTATTGCATGAAATATGCATTTTAACGCATATGCCTTATTAGATATAAATTATTAATTTTTAAAGTTAATTATTAATTTTCTTAAATTGATGATATATTTTAAAATAAGATTAAAAATAATTTAAAAAATTGAAATTTTAAGGAAAATAATACAAATTTTTAATCTCTTCACAAATAAAATGATTTTTTAATAAGAATGAAAAAAGGCAAATAATATAAATTGTTTAAAAAGGCAATAATATAATTACTAAACATAATTGCAACAGTAATGTCAATAATTGAATTAGGAAGATGAACGAATTTGTCTTTTAATCACTGCAGTGAGATTTAGATAGTTACGAAAGGTCCAAATTTAGATAAAAAATAATTATTAGAGTCAAATATTTCTAGAAAAATATATTTTGATCTGACAAAAGCGATAAAGAGAAATATGCTTCTTGGATGCAATCCAGGATAGTGTATGACGCATGTCAACTATCTTAAAAAGACATTTTCATTTTGAGTATTGTTTAACTTATCTCTATGGTGGATTTTTTATTGGTTTTTTAGTTTCATTTCTTTATTTTATACGTAATCGTAAAAAAAAATTTAAAGTTGGCAAGTAAATCGTTATAGATATATTAGGACTGCCTTTCTACGAATTTATATATTTATTTAAATTTTATAAGCACAATGTTTTATTACAAATTTATTTCATTTGGATTTCAAATATGGAAAGAAGATTAATTCATACATCATATTATTATTTCCCAGTAATAAAACATAAATAAATATATATTGTTCCTTTAAGTAGAAGATACATAAAATATGCCCAAATATATTGAAAAGACAATTTTAAATAAAAATAATATAAAAATGATATTAAAAATATTTGTCAGAAACGTTATTTAAAAAAAAATATATTGACTCTAATAAAAACTTTTTTGTCTCTTCGTAGATACATTTAATATAATTTGTAGAAATTGTTTTTTTTAAAGGCACTGATACTGAATTGATTAAAATTCAAGACCAATTAAAATATTATTGCATGAAATATGCATTATAATACATATGCGTTATTAGTATAAATTATTAATTTTGAAAGTTAATTATTATTTCTTTTAAAATTGATGTTACATTTTAACATGAGATTAAAAATAATTGAAAAAATTGAAAATTTGAGGAAAATAATACAAATTTTTAATCTATTCACAAATAAAATAATTTTTTTCATAAGAATGAAAAAAGGCAAATAATATAAATTGTTTAAAAAGGCAATAATATTATTTCTAAACATAATTGCAACAGTAATGACAATAATTGAATTAGAAAGATGAACGAATTTGTCTTTTAAATCACTGCAGTGAGATTTAGTTTATTACGAAAGGTTCAAATTTCGATTAAAAATAATTGTTAGAGTAAAATATTTCTAGAAAAATGTATTTTGATCTGACAAAAGCAATAAAGAGAAATATGCTTCTTGGATGAATTCAGGATAGTGTATGACGCATGTCAACTATCTTAAAAAGACATTTTCATTTTGTGTATTGTTTAACTTATCTCTATGGTGGATTTTTATTGGTTTTTTGGTTTCATTTCTTTATTTGTCACGTAATCGTAAAAAAAAATAAAGTTGGCAAGTAACTCGTTACCAATGTATTAGGATTGCCTTTGGCTACGAATTTATATATTTATTTAAATTTCACAAGGAATGTGTTTTATTACAAATGTATTTCATTTGGATTTGAAATATCGAAAGAAGATTAATTCATACATCATATTATTATTTCCCAGTAATAAAACATAAATAAATATATATTGTTCCTTTAAGTAGAAGATATATAAAAAATGCCCAAATATATTGAAAAGACAATTTTGAATAAAAATGATATAAAAATAATATTAAAAAATATTCTTCAGAAACATTATTTAAAAAAAAAAATATTGACTCTAATAAAAAATTTTAGTTTCTTCGTAAAGGCATTTAATATAATTTGTGGAAAGTGTTTTTTTAAAGGCTTTGAATTCATATAGATATTGAATTCATTAAAATTCAAGACCGATTAAAATATTATTGCATGAAATATGCAATTTAACGCATATGCCTTATTAGATATAAATTATTAATTTTTAAAGTTAATTATTAATTTTCTTAAATTGATGATATATTTTAACATAAGATTAAAAATAATTTAAAAAATTGAAATTTTAAGGAAAATAATACAAATTTTTAATCTATTCACAAATAAATTGATTTTTTTAATAAGAATGAAAAAAGGCAAATAATATAAATTGTTTAAAAAGGCAATAATATAATTAGTAAACATAATTGCAAAAGTAATGTCAATAATTGAATTAAAAAGATGAACGAATTTGTCTTTTAATCACTGCAGTGAGATTTAGATAGTTACGAAAGGTCCAAATTTAGATTAAAAATAATTGTTAGAGTAAAATATTTCTAGAAAAATATATTTTGATCTGACAAAAGCGATAAAGAGAAATATGCTTCTTGGATGCAATCCAGGATAGTGTATGACGCATGTCAACTATCTTAAAAAGACATTTTCATTTTGAGTATTGTTTAACTTATCTCTATGTGGATTTTTTTATTGGTTTTTTGGTTTTCATTTCTTTATTTTATACGTAATCGTAAAAAAAAAATTAAAGTTGGCAAGTAACTCGTTATAAATGGATTAGGACTGCCTTTTTACGAATTTTTATATTTATTTAAATTTTATACGGACAATGTTTTATTACAAATTTATTTCATTTGGATTTCAAATATGGAAAGAAGATTAATTCATACATCATTTTATCAATTTCCAGTAATAAAACATAAATAAATATATATTGTTCCTTTAAGTAGAAGATACATAAAATATGCCCAAATATATTGAAAAGACAATTTTAAATAAAATAATATAAAAATGATATATTAAAAAATTTTTGTCTGAAACATTATTTAAAAAAAAGTATATTGACTCTAATAAAAACTTTTTGTCTCTTCGTAGATACATTTAATATAATTTGTAGAAATTGTTTTTTTTTAAAGGCATTGATACTGAATTGATTAAAATTCAAGACCAATTAAAATATTATTGCATGAAATATGCATTATAATGCATATGCGTTATTAGGTATAAATTATTAATTTTGAAATTTAATTATTTATTTCTTTTAAAATGATGTTACATTTTAACATGAGATTAAAAATAATTGAAAAAATTGAAAATTTGAGGGAAATAATACAAATTTTTAATCTATTCACAAATAAAATGATTTTTTTTCATAAGAATGAAAAAAGGCAAATAATATAATTGTTTAAAAAGGCAATAATATTATTTCTAAACATAATTGCAACAGTAATGACAATAATTGAATTAGAAAGATGAACGAATTTGTCTTTTAATCACTGCAGGTAGATTTAGTTTATTACGAAAGGTTCAAATTTCGATTAAAAATAATTGTTAGAGTAAAATATTTCTAGAAAAATGTATTTTTGATCTGACAAAAGCAATAAAGAGAAATATGCTTCTTGGATGAAATCCAGGATAGTGTATGACGCATTGTCAACTATCTTAAAAAGACATTTTCATTTTGTGTATTGTTTAACTTATCTCTATGGTTGATTTTTTTATTGGTTTTTTGGTTTCATTTCTTTATTTGTCACGTAATCGTAAAAAAAAAATAAAGTTGGCAAGTAACTCTTTACCAATGTATTAGGATTGCCTTTGGCTACGAATTTATATATTTATTTAAATTTCACAAGGAATGTGTTTTATTACAAATTTATTTCATTTGGATTTCAAATATGGAAAGAAGATTAATTCATACATCATATTATTATTTCCCAGTAATAAAACATAAATAAATATATATTGTTCCTTTAAGTAGAAGATATATAAAAAATGCCCAAATATATTGAAAAGACAATTTTGAATAAAAATAATATAAAAATAATATTAAAAAAAATATTCTTTAGAAACATTATTTTAAAAAAAAAAATTGACTCTAATAAAAAAATTTTAGTTTCTCTTCGTAAAGGCATTTAATATAATTTATAGAAAGTTTGTTTTTTAAAGGCTTTGAATTCATATAGATATTGAATTCATTAAAATTCAAGACCGATTAAAATATTATTGCATGAAATATGCATTTTAAACGCATATGCCTTATTAGATAAAAATTATTAATTTTTAAAGTTAATTATTAATTTTCTTAAATTGATGATATATTTTAACATAAGATTAAAAATAATTTAAAAAATTGAAATTTTAAGGAAAATAATACAAATTTTTAATCTATTCACAAATAAATTGATTTTTTTAATAAGAATGAAAAAAGGCAAATAATATAAATTGTTTAAAAAGGCAATAATATAATTAGTAAACATAATTGCAAAAGTAATGTCAATAATTGAATTAGGAAGATGAACGAAATTTGCCTTTTAAATCACTGCAGTAAGTTTTTGTTTATTACGAAAGCCCAAATTTCGATTAAAAATAATTATTAGAGTAAAATATTTCTAGAAAAATTTATTTTGATTTGACACAAGCGATAAAGAGAAATATGCTTCTTGGATGCAATCCAGGATAGTATATGACGCATGTCAACTATCTTAAAAAAGACATTTTCATTTTGAGTATTGTTTAACCTTATCTCTATGGTGGAATTTTTTATTGGTTTTTTAGTTTCATTTCTTTATTTTATACGTAATCGTAAAAAAAAATTTAAAGTTGGCAAGTAACTCGTTATAAATGGATTAGGACTGCCTTTCTACTACGAATTTATATTTTTATTTAAATTTTATACGGACAATGTTTTATTACAAATTTATTTCATTTCATTAGATTTCAAATATGGAAAGAAGATTAATTCATACATCATTTTATCAATTTCCAGTAATAAAACATAAATAAATATATATTGTTTCCTTTAAGTAGAAGATACATAAAATATGCCCAAATATATTGAAAAGACAATTTTAAATAAAAATAATATAAAAATGATATTAAAAAATATTTGTCAGAAACGTTATTTAAAAAAAATATATTGACTCTAATAAAAACTTTTTGTCTCTTCGTAGATACATTTAATATAATTTGTAGAAATTGTTTTTTTTAAAGGCACTGATACTGAATTGATTAAAATTCAAGACCATTTAAAATATTATTGCATGAAATATGCATTATAATACATATGCGTTATTAGGTATAAATTATTAATTTTGAAAGTTAATTATTATTTCTTTTAAATTGATGTTACATTTTAACATGAGATTAAAAATAATTGAAAAATTGAAAATTTGAGGAAATTAATACAAATTTTTAATCTATTCACAAATAAATAATTTTTTTCATAAGAATGAAAAAAGGCAAATAATTTAAATTGTTTAAAAAGGCAATAATATTATTTCTAAACATAATTGCAAAAGTAATGTCAATAATTGAATTAAAAATATGAACGAATTTGTCTTTTAATCACTGCAGTGAGATTTAGTTTATTACGAAAGGCTTCAAATTTCGATTAAAAATAATTGTTAGAGTAAAATATTTCTAGAAAAATGTATTTTGATCTGACAAAAGCAATAAAGAGAAATATGCTTCTTGGATGAAATCCAGGATAGTGTATGACGCATGTCAACTATCTTAAAAAGACATTTTCATTTTGTGTATTGTTTTAACTTATCTCTATGGTTGATTTTTTATTGGTTTTTTTTGGTTTCATTTCTTTATTTGTCACGTAATCGTAAAAAAAAATAAAGTGGGCAAGTAACTCGTTACCAATGTATTCGGATTGCCTTTGGCTACGAATTTATATATTTATTTAAATTTCACAAGGAATGTGTTTATTACAAATGTATTTCATTTGGATTTGAAATATCGAAAGAAGATTAATTCATACATCATATAATTATTTCACCAGTAATAAAACATAAATATATATTGTTCCTTTAAGTAGAAGATATATAAAAAATGCCCAAATATATTGAAAAGACAATTTTGAATAAAAATAATATAAAAATAATATTAAAAAATATTCTTCAGAAACATTATTTAAAAAAAATATTGATTCTAATAAAAAATTTTATTTTCTTCGTAAAGGCATTTAATGTAATTTGTAGAAAGTGTTTTTTTTAAAGGCTTTGAATTCATATAGATATTGAATTCATTAAAATTCAAGACCAATTAAAATATTATTTGCATAAAAATATGCATTTTAAACGCATATGCCTTTATTAGATATAAATTATTAATTTTTAAAGTTAATTATTAATTTCTTAAATTGATTATATATTTTAAACATAAGATTAAAAATTAATTTAAAAAATTGAAATTTTAAGGAAAATAATACAAATTTTTAATCTCTTCACAAATAAATGATCTTTTAATAAGAATGAAAAAAGGCAATAATATAAATTGTTTAAAAAAGGCTATAATATAATTACTAAACATAATTGCAACAGTAATGTCAATAATTGAATTAGGAAGATTGAACGAATTTGCCTTTTAATCACTGCAGTGAGATTTAGTTTATATTACGAAAGGTCCAAATTTCGATTAAAAATAATTGTTAGAGTAAAATATTTCTAGAAAAATGTATTTTTTGATCTGACAAAAGCGAATAAAGAGAAATATGCCTTCTTGGATGCAATCCAGGATAGTGTATGACGCATGTCAACTATCTTTAAAAAGACATTTTCATTTTAGTATTGTTTTTAACTTATCTCTATGGTGGATTTTTTTATTGGTTTTTTAGTTTCATTTCTTTATTTTATATACGTAATTCGTAAAAAAAAAAATTTTAAAGTTGGCAAGTAACTCGTTATAAATGGATTAGGACTGCCTTATTAACCGAATTTATATATTTATTTTAAATTTTATACGACAATGTTTTATTACAAATTTATTTCATTTGGATTTCAAATATGGAAGAAGATTAATTCATACATCATTTTATCAATTTCCAGTAATAAAACATAAATAAATATATATTGTTCCTTTAAGTAGAAGATACATTAAAATATGCCCAAATATATTGAAAAGACAATTTAAAATAAAATAATATAAAAATGATATTAAAAAATTTTTGTCTGAAACATTATTTAAAAAAGTATATTGACTCTAATAAAAACTTTTTGTCTCTTCTAGATACATTTAATATAATTTGTAAGAAATTGTTTTTTTTAAGGCATTGATACTGAATTGATTAAAATTCAAGACCAATTAAAATATTATTGCATGAAATATGCATTATAATGCATATGCGTTATTAGGTATAAATTATAATTTTTGAAATTTAATTATTATTTCTTTTAAAATGATGTTACATTTTAACATGAGATTAAAAATAATTGAAAAAATTGAAAATTTGAGGAAAATAATACAAATTTTTAATCTCATCTCAAATAAAATGATTTTTTTCATCAGAATGAAAAAAGGCAAATAATATAAATTGTTTAAAAAGGCAATAATATAATTACTAAACATAGTTGCAACAGTAATGTCAATAATTGAATTAGGAAGATGAACGAATTTTGCCTTTTAATCACTGCAGTAAGTTTTGTTTATTACGAAAGGCCCAAATTTCGATTAAAAATAATTATTAGAGTAAAATATTTTCTAGAAAAATTTATTTTGATTTGACACAAGCGATAAAGAGAAATATGCTTCTTGGATGCAATCCAGGATAGTGTATGACGCATGTCAAACTATCTTAAAAAGACATTTTCATTTTGAGTATTGTTTAACTTATCTCTATGGTGGATTTTTTATTGGTTTTTTTAGTTTCATTTCTTTATTTTATACGTAATCGTAAAAAAAAAAATTTAAAGTTGGCAAGTAACTCGTTATAAATGGGATTAGGACTGCCTTTTCTACGAATTTATATATTTATTTAAATTTTATACGGACAATGTTTTTATTACAAATTTATTTCATTTGGATTTCAAATATGGAAAGAAGATTAATTCATACATCATTTTATCAATTTCCAGTAATAAAACATAAATAAATATATATTGTTCCCTTTAAGTAGAAGATACATAAAATATGCCCAAATATATTGAAAAGACAATTTTAAATAAAAATAATATAAAAATGATATTAAAAAATATTTGTCAGAAACGTTATTTAAAAAAAAATATATTGACTCTAATAAAAAACTTTTTGTCTCTTCGTAGATACATTTAATATAATTTGTAGAAATTGTTTTTTTTAAAGGCACTGATACTGAATTGATTAAAATTCAAGACCAATTAAAATATTATTGCATGAAATATGCATTATAATACATATGCGTTATTAGGTATAAATTATTAATTTTGAAAGTTAATTATTATTTCTTTTAAATTGATGTTACATTTTAACATGAGATTAAAAATAATTGAAAAAATGAAAATTTTAAGGAAAATAATACAAATTTTTAATCTATTCACAAATAAAATAATTTTTTTCATAAGAATGAAAAAAGGCAAATAATATAAAATTGTTTAAAAAGGCAATAATATTATTTCTAAACATAATTGCAACAGTAATGACAATAATTGAATTTAGAAAGATGAACGAATTTGTCTTTTAATCACTGCAGTGAGATTTAGTTTATTACGAAAGGTTCAAAATTTCGATTAAAAATAATTGTTAGAGTAAAATATTTCTAGAAAATGTATTTTGATCTGACAAAAGCAATAAAGAGAAATATGCTTCTTGGATGAAATCCAGGATAGTGTATGACGCATGTCAACTATCTTAAAAAGACATTTTCATTTTGTGTATTGTTTAACTTATCTCTATGGTTGATTTTTTATTGGTTTTTTGGTTTCATTTCTTTATTTGTCACGTAATCGTAAAAAAAAATAAAGTTAGCAAGTAACTCGTTACCAATGTATTAGGATTTGCCTTTGGCTACGAATTTATATATTTATTTAAATTTTTTAAAGACAATGTTTTATTACAAATTTATTTCATTTGGATTTCAAATATGGAAAGAAGATTAATTCATACATCATATTATTATTTCCCAGTAATAAAACATAAATAAATATATATTGTTCCTTTAAGTAGAAGATATATAAAAAATGCCCAAATATATTGAAAAGACAATTTTGAATAAAAATGATATAAAAATAATATTAAAAAATATTCTTCAGAAACATTATTTAAAAAAAAAAATATTGACTCTAATAAAAAATTTTAGTTTCTTCGTAAAGGCATTTAATATAATTTGTGGAAAGTGTTTTTTTAAAGGCTTTGAATTCATATAGATATTGAATTCATTAAAATTCCAGACCGATTAAAAATATTATTGCATAAAATATGCATTTTAACGCATATGCCTTATTAGATATAAATTATTAATTTTTAAAGTTAATTATTAATTTTCTTAAATTGATTATATATTTTACATAAGATTAAAAATAATTTAAAAAATTGAAATTTTAAGGAAAATAATACAAATTTTTAATCTCTTCACAAATAAAATGATTTTTTAATAAGAATGAAAAAAGGCAAATAATATAAATTGTTTAAAAAGGCAATAATATAATTACTAAACATAATTGCAACAGTAATCAATAATTGAATTAGGAAGATGAACGAATTTGCCTTTTAATCACTGCAGTGAGATTTAGTTTATTACGAAAGGTCCAAATTTCGATTAAAAATAATTGTTAGAGTAAAATATTTCTAGAAAAATATATTTTGATCTGACAAAAGCGATAAAGAGAAATATGCTTCTTGGATGCAATCCAGGATAGTGTATGACGCATGTCAACTAATCTTAAAAAGACATTTTCATTTTCAGTATTGTTTAACTTATCTCTATGGTGGATTTTTATTGGTTTTTTGGTTTCATTTCTTTATTTGTCACGTAATCGTAAAAAAAAATAAAGTTGGCAAGTAACTCGTTATAAATGGATTAGGACTGCCTTTTTACACGAATTTATATATTTATTTAAATTTTATACGGACAATGTTTTATTACAAATTTATTTCATTTGGATTTCAAATATGGAAAGAAGATTAATTCATACATCATTTTATCAATTTCCAGTAATAAAACATAAATAAATATATATTGTTTCCTTTAAGTAGAAGATACATAAAATATGCCCAAATATATTGAAAAGACAATTTTAAATAAAAAATAATATAAAAATGATATTAAAAAATTTTTGTCTGAAACATTATTTAAAAAAAGATTGACTCTAATAAAAACTTTTTGTCTCTTCGTAGATACATTTAATATAATTTGTAGAAATTGTTTTTTTTAAGGCATTGATACTGAATTGATTAAAATTCAAGACCAATTAAAATATTATTGCATGAAATATGCATTTTAACGCATATGCGTTTATTAGGTATAAATTATTAATTTTGAAATTTAATTATTATTTCTTTTAAAATGATGTTACATTTTAACATGAGATTAAAAATAATTGAAAAAATTGAAAATTTGAGGAAAATAATACAAATTTTTAATCTCTTCTCAAATAAAATGATTTTTTTTTCATCAGAATGAAAAAAGGCAAATAATATAAATTGTTTAAAAAGGCAATAATATAATTACTAAACATAATTGCAAACAGTAATGTCAATAATTGAATTTAGGAAGATGAACGAATTTGCCTTTTAATCACTGCAGTAAGTTTTGTTTATTACGAAAGGCCCAAATTTCGATTAAAAATAATTATTAGAGTAAAATATTTCTAGAAAAATTTATTTTGATTTGACACAAGCGATAAAGAGAAATATGCTTCTTGGATGCAATCCAGGATAGTATATGACGCATGTCAACTATCTTAAAAAGACATTTTCATTTTGAGTATTGTTTAACTTATCTCTATGGTGGATTTTTTATTGGTTTTTTAGTTTCATTTCTTTATTTTATACGTAATCGTAAAAAAAAATTTAAAGTTGGCAAGTAACTCGTTATAAATGGATTAGGACTGCCTTTCTACGAATTTATATATTTATTTAAATTTATATACGGACAATGTTTTATTACAAATTTATTTCATTTGGATTTCAAATATGGAAAGAAGATTAATTCATACATCATTTTATCAATTTCCAGTATAAAACATAAATAAATATATATTGTTCCTTTAAGTAGAAGATACATAAAATATGCACAAATATATTGAAAAGACAATTTTAAATAAAAATAATATAAAAATGATATTAAAAAATATTTGTCAGAAACGTTATTTAAAAAAAAATATATTGACTCTAATAAAAACTTTTTGTCTCTTCGTAGATACATTTAATATAATTTGTAGAAATTGTTTTTTTTAAAGGCACTGATACTGAATTGATTAAAATTCAAGACCAATTAAAATATTATTGCATGAAATATGCATTATAATACATATGCGTTTATTAGGTATAAATTATTAATTTTGAAAGTTAATTATTATTTCTTTTAAATTGATGTTACATTTTAACATGAGATTAAAAATAATTGAAAAAATTGAAAATTTGAGGAAATTAATACAAATTTTTAATCTATTCACAAATAAAATAATTTTTTTTTCATAAGAATGAAAAAAGGCAAATAATATAAATTGTTTAAAAAGGCAATAATATTATTTCTAAACATAATTGCAACAGTAATGACAATAATTGAATTAGAAAGATGAACGAATTTGTCTTTTAATCACTGCAGGTAGATTTAGTTTATTACGAAAGGTTCAAATTTCGATTAAAAATAATTGTTAGAGTAAAATATTTCTAGAAAAATATATTTTGATCTGACAAAAGCGATAAAGAGAAATATGCTTCTTGGATGCAATCCAGGATAGTGTATGACGCATGTCAACTATCTTAAAAAGACATTTTCATTTTGAGTATTGTTTAACTTATCTCTATGGTGGATTTTTATTGGTTTTTTGGTTTCATTTCTTTATTTGTCACGTAATCGTAAAAAAAAAATAAAGTTGGCAAGTAACTCGTTACCAATGTATTAGGATTGCCTTTGGCTACGAATTTATATATTTATTTAAATTTCACAAGGAATGTGTTTTATTACAAATGTATTTCATTTGGATTTGAAATATCGAAAGAAGATTAATTCATACATCATTTTATTATTTCCCAGTAATAAAACATAAATTAAATATATATTGTTCCTTTAAGTAGAAGATATATAAAAATGCCCAAATATATTGAAAAGACAATTTTGAATAAAAATAATATAAAAATATAATATTAAAAAATATTCTTTAGAAAACATTATTTTAAAAAAAAATATTGACTCTAATAAAAAATTTTAGTTTCTTCGTAAAGGCATTTAATATAATTTGTAGAAAGTTGTTTTTTAAAGGCTTTGAATTCATATACATATTGAATTCATTAAAATTCAAGACCGATTAAAATATTATTGCATGAAATATGCAATTTAACGCATATGCCTTATTAGATATAAATTATTAATTTTTAAAGTTAATTATTAATTTTCTTAAATTGATGATATATTTTAACATAAGATTAAAATAATTTAAAAAATTGAAATTTTAAGGAAAATAATACAAATTTTTAATCTCTTCACAAATAAAATGATCTTTTAATAAGAATGAAAAAAGGCAAATAATATAAATTGTTTAAAAAGGCAATAATATAATTAGTAAACATAATTGCAAAAGTAATGTCAATAATTGAATTAGGAAGATGAACGAATTTGCCTTTTAATCACTGCAGTTGAGATTTAGTTTATTACGAAAGGTCCAAATTTCGATTAAAAATAATTGTTAGAGTAAAATATTTCTAGAAAAATGTATTTTGATCTGACAAAAGCGATAAAGAGAAATATGCTTCTTGGATGCAATCCAGGATAGTGTATGACGCATGTCAACTATCTTAAAAAGACATTTTCATTTTGAGTATTGTTTAACTTATCTCTATGGTGGATTTTTTATTGGTTTTTTAGTTTCATTTCTTTATTTTATACGTAATCGTAAAAAAAAATTAAAGTTGGCAAGTAACTCGTTATAAATGGATTAGGACTGCCTTTTTTACGAATTTATATATTTATTTAAATTTTATAAGCACAATGTTTTATTACAAATTTATTTCATTTGGATTTCAAATATGGAAAGAAGATTAATTCATACATCATATTATTATTTCCCAGTAATAAAACATAAATAAATATATATTGTTCCTTTAAGTAGAAGATACATAAAAATATGCCCAAATATATTGAAAAGACAATTTTAAATAAAAATTAATAAAAAATGATATTAAAAAATTTTTGTCTGAAACATTATTTAAAAAAAGTATATTGACTCTAATAAAAAACTTTTTGTCTCTTCGTAGATACATTTAATATAATTTGGTAGAAATTGTTTTTTTTAAGGCATTGATACTGAATTGATTAAAATTCAAGACCAATTAAAATATTATTGCATGAAATATGCATTATAATGCATATGCGTTATTAGGTATAAATTATTAATTTTGAAATTTAATTATTATTTCTTTTAAAATGATGTTACATTTTAACATGAGATTAAAAATAATTGAAAAAATTGAAAATTTGAGGAAAATAATACAAATTTTTAATCTCATCTCAAATAAAAATGATTTTTTTCATCAGAATGAAAAAAGGGCAAATAATATAAATTGTTTAAAAAGGCAATAATATAATTACTAAACATAGTTGCAACAGTAATGTCAATAATTGAATTAGGAAGATGAACGAATTTGCCTTTTAATCACTGCAGTAAGTTTTGTTTATTACGAAAGGCCCAAATTTCGATTAAAAATAATTATTAGAGTAAAATATTTCTAGAAAAATTTATTTTGATTTGACACAAGCGATAAAGAGAAATATGCTTCTTGGATGCAATCCAGGATAGTGTATGACGCATGTCAACTATCTTAAAAAGACATTTTCATTTGAGTATTGTTTAACTTATCTCTATGGTGGATTTTTTATTGGTTTTTTAGTTTCATTTCTTTATTTTATACGTAATCGTAAAAAAAAAATTTAAAGTTGGCAAGTAAACTCGTTATAAATGGATTAGGACTGCCTTTCTACGAATTTATATATTTTATTTAAATTTTATACGGACAATGTTTTATTACAAATTTATTTCATTTGGATTTCAAATATGGAAAGAAGATTAATTCATACATCATTTTATCAATTTCCAGTAATAAAACATAAATAAATTATATTGTTCCTTTAAGTAGAAGATACATAAAATATGCCCAAATATATTGAAAAGACAATTTTAAATAAAAATAATATAAAAATGATATTAAAAAATATTTGTCAGAAACGTTATTTAAAAAAAATATATTGACTCTAATAAAAACTTTTTGTCTCTTCGTAGATACATTTAATATAATTTGTAGAAATTGTTTTTTTTAAAGGCACTGATACTGAATTGATTAAAATTCAAGACCAATTAAAATATTATTGCATGAAATATGCATTATAATACATATGCGTTATTAGGTATAAATTATTAATTTTGAAAGTTAATATTATTATTTCTTTTAAATTGATGTTACATTTTAACATGAGATTAAAAAATAATTGAAAAAATTGAAAATTTGAGGAAAATAATACAAATTTTTAATCTATTCACAAATAAAATAATTTTTTTCATAAGAATGAAAAAAGGCAAATAATATAAATTGTTTAAAAAAGGCAATAATATTATTTCTAAACATAATTTGCAACAGTAATGACAATAATTGAATTAGAAAGATGAACGAATTTGTCTTTTAATCACTGCAGTGAGATTTAGTTTATTACGAAAGGTTCAAATTTCGATTAAAAAATAATTGTTAGAGTAAAATATTTCTAGAAAAATGTATTTTGATCTGACAAAAGCAATAAAGAGAAATATGCTTCTTGGATGAAATCCAGGATAGTGTATGACGCATGTCAACTATCTTAAAAAGACATTTTCATTTTTGTATTGTTTAACTTATCTCTATGGTTGATTTTTTATTGGTTTTTTGGTTTCATTTCTTTATTTGTCACGTAATCGTAAAAAAAAATAAAGTTAGCAAGTAACTCGTTACCAATGTATTAGGATTGCCTTTGGCTACGAATTTATATATTTATTTAAATTTCACAAGGAATGTGTTTTTATTACAAATGTATTTTCATTTGGATTTCAAATATGGAAAGAAGATTAATTCATACATCATATTATTATTTCCCAGTAATAAAACATAAATAAATATATATTGTTCCTTTAAGTAGAAGATATATAAAAAATGCCCAAATATATTGAAAAGACAATTTTGAATAAAAATGATATAAAAATAATATTAAAAAATATTCTTCAGAAACATTATTTAAAAAAAAAAATATTGACTCTAATAAAAAATTTTAGTTTCTTCGTAAAGGCATTTAATATAATTTGTAGAAAGTTGTTTTTTTAAAGGCTTTGAATTCTTATACATATGAATTCATTAAAATTCCAGACCGATTAAAATATTATTGCATAAAAATATGCATTTTAAACGCATATGCCTTATTAGATATAAATTATTAATTTTTAAAGTTAATTATAATTTTCTTAAATTGATTATTATTTTAACATAAGATTAAAAATAATTTAAAAAAATTGAAAATTTTAAGGGAAAATAATACAAATTTTTAATCTCTTCACAAATAAAATGATTTTTTAATAAGAATGAAAAAGGCAAATAATATAAATTGTTTTAAAAAGGCAATAATATAATTACTAAACATAATTGCAACAGTAATGTCAATAATTGAATTAGGAAGATGAACGAATTTGCTTTTTAATCACTGCAGTGAGATTTAGTTTATTACGAAAGGTCCAAATTTCGATTAAAAATAATTGTTAGAGTAAAATATTTCTAGAAAAAATGTATTTTGATCTGACAAAAGCGATAAAAGAGAAATATGCTTCTTGGATGCAATCCAGGATAGTGTATGACGCATGTCAACTATCTTAAAAAGACATTTTCATTTTGAGTATTGTTTAACTTAATCTCTATGGTGGATTTTTTATTGGTTTTTTAGTTTCATTTCTTTATTTTATACGTAATCGTAAAAAAAAATTTAAAGTTGGCAAGTAACTCGTTATAAATGGATTAGGACTGCCTTTCTACGAATTTATATATTTATTTAAATTTTATACGGACAATGTTTTATTACAAATTTATTTCATTTTGGATTTCAAATATGGAAAGAAGATTAATTCATACATCATTTTATCAATTTCCAGTAATAAAACATAAATAAATATATATTGTTCCTTTAAGTAGAAGATATAAAATATGCCGAAATATATTGAAAGACAATTTTAAATAAAAATAATATAAAAATGATATTAAAAAATATTTGTCAGAAAACGTTATTTAAAAAAAATATATTGACTCTAATAAAAACTTTTTGTCTCTTCGTAGATACATTTAATATAATTTGTAGAAATTGTTTTTTTTAAAGGCACTGATACTGAATTGATTAAAATTCAAGACCAATTAAAATATTATTGCATGAAATATGCATTAAATACATATGCGTTATTAGGTATAAATTATTAATTTTGAAAGTTAATTATTATTTCTTTTAAATTGATGTTACATTTTAACATGAGATTAAAAATAATTGAAAAAATTGAAAATTTGAGGAAAATAATACAAATTTTTAATCTATTCACAAATAAAATAATTTTTTTCATAAGAATGAAAAAAGGCAAATAATATAAATTGTTTAAAAAGGCAATAATATTATTTCTAAACATAATTGCAACAGTAATGACAATAATTGAATTAGAAAGATGAACGAATTTGTCTTTTAATCACTGCAGTGAGATTTTAGTTTATTACGAAAGGTTCAAATTTCGATTAAAAATAATTGTTAGAGTAAAATATTTCTAGAAAAAATGTATTTTGATCTGACAAAAGCAATAAAGAGAAATATGCTTCTTGGATGAAATCCAGGATAGTGTATGACGCATGTCAACTATCTTAAAAAAGACATTTTCATTTTGGTATTGTTTAACTTATCTCTATGGTTTGATTTTTTATTGGTTTTTTGGTTTCATTTCTTTATTTGTCACGTAATCGTAAAAAAAAATAAAGTTAGCAAGTAACTCGTTACCAATGTATTAGGGATTGCCTTTGGCTACGAATTTATATATTTATTTAAATTTCACAAGGAATGTGTTTTATTACAAATGTATTTCATTTGGATTTGAAATATCGAAAGAGTTTAATTCATACATCATATTATTATTTCCCAGTAATAAAACATAAATAAATATATATTGTTCCTTTAAGTAGAAGATATATAAAAAATGCCCAAATATATTGAAAAGACAATTTTGAATAAAAATAATATAAAAATAATATTAAAAAATATTCTTCAGAAACATTATTTAAAAAAAAAAATATTGACTCTAATAAAAAATTTTAGTTTCTTCGTAAAGGCATTTAATATAATTTGTGGAAAGTGTTTTTTTAAAGGCTTTGAATTCATATAGATATTGAATTCATTAAAATTCAAGACCGATTAAAATATTATTGCATGAAATATGCAATTTAACGCATATGCCTTATTAGATATAAATTATTAATTTTTAAAGTTAATTATTAATTTTCTTAAATTGATGATATATTTTAACATAAGATTAAAAATAATTTAAAAAATTGAAATTTTAAGGAAAATAATACAAATTTTTAATCTATTCACAAATAAATTGATTTTTTTAATAAGAATGAAAAAAGGCAAATAATATAAATTGTTTAAAAAGGCAATAATATAATTACTAAACATAATTGCAACAGTAATGTCAATAATTGAATTAGGAAGATGAACGAATTTGCCTTTTAATCACTGCAGTGAGATTTAGTTTATTACGAAAGGTCCAAATTTCGATTAAAAATAATTGTTAGAGTAAAATATTTCTAGAAAAATATATTTTGATCTGACAAAAGCGATAAAGAGAAATATGCTTCTTGGATGCAATCCAGGATAGTGTATGACGCATGTCAACTATCTTAAAAAGACATTTTCATTTTGAGTATTGTTTAACTTATCTCTATGGTGGATTTTTATTGGTTTTTTGGTTTCATTTCTTTATTTGTCACGTAATCGTAAAAAAAAAATAAAGTTGGCAAGTAAATCGTTATAGATATATTAGGACTGCCTTTCTACGAATTTATATATTTATTTAAATTTTATAAGCACAATGTTTTATTACAAATTTATTTCATTTGGATTTCAAATATGGAAAGAAGATTAATTCATACATCATTTTATCAATTTAAAGTAATAAAACATAAATAAATATATATTGTTCCTTTAAGTTAGAAGATACATAAAAATATGCCCAAATATATTGAAAAGACAATTTTAAATAAAAATAATATAAAAATGATATTAAAAATTTTTGTCTGAAACATTATTTAAAAAAAAGTATATTGACTCTAATAAAAAACTTTTGTCTCTTCGTAGATACATTTAATATAATTTGTAGAAATTGTTTTTTTTAAAGGCATTGATACTGAATTGATTAAAATTCAAGACCAATTAAAATATTATTGCATGAAATATGCATTATAATGCATTATGCGTTATTAGGTATAAATTATTAATTTTGAAATGTTAATTATTACTTGTCTTTTAAAATGATGTTACATTTTAACATGAGATTAAAAAATAATTGAAAAAATTGAAAATTTGAGGAAAATAATACAAATTTTTTAATCTATTCACAAATAAAATAATTTTTTTCATAAGAATGAAAAAAGGCAAATAATATAAATTGTTTAAAAAGGCAATTAATATTAATTTCTAAACATAATTGCAACAGTAATGACAATAATTGAATTAGAAAGATGAACGAATTTGTCTTTTAATCACTGCAGTGAGATTTAGTTTATTACGAAAGGTTCAAATTTCGATTAAAAATAATTGTTAGAGTAATAATATTTCTAGAAAAATGTATTTTGATCTGACAAAAGCAATAAAGAGAAATATGCTTCTTGGATGAAATCCAGGATAGTGTATGACGCATGTCAACTATCTTAAAAAGACATTTTCATTTTGTGTATTGTTTAACTTATCTCTATGGTTGATTTTTTTATTGGTTTTTGGTTTCATTTCTTTATTTGTCACGTAATCGTAAAAAAAAATAAAGTTAGCAAGTAACTCGTTACAATGTATTAGGATTGCCTTTCTACGAATTTATATATTTATTTAAATTTTATAAGCACAATGTTTTATTACAAATTTATTTCATTTGGATTTCAAATATGGAAAGAAGATTAATTCATACATCATATTATTATTTCCCAGTAATAAAACATAAATAAATATATATTGTTCCTTTAAGTAGAAGATATATAAAAAATGCCCAAATATATTGAAAAGACAATTTTGAATAAAAATGATATAAAAATAATATTAAAAAATATTCTTCAGAAACATTATTTAAAAAAAAAAATATTGACTCTAATAAAAAATTTTAGTTTCTTCGTAAAGGCATTTAATATAATTTGTGGAAAGTGTTTTTTTAAAGGCTTTGAATTCATATAGATATTGAATTCATTAAAAATTCAAGACCGATTAAAATATTATTGCATGAAATATGCATTTTAACGCATATGCCTTATTAGATATAAATTATTAATTTTTAAAGTTAATTATTAATTTTCTTAAATTGATGATATATTTTAAAATAAGATTAAAAATAATTTAAAAAATTGAAATTTTAAGGAAAATAATACAAATTTTTAATCTCTTCACAAATAAAATGATTTTTTAATAAGAATGAAAAAAGGCAAATAATATAAATTGTTTAAAAAGGCAATAATATAATTACTAAACATAATTGCAACAGTAATGTCAATAATTGAATTAGGAAGATGAACGAATTTGCCTTTTAATCACTGCAGTGAGATTTAGTTTATTACGAAAGGTCCAAATTTCGATTAAAAATAATTGTTAGAGTAAAATATTTCTAGAAAAATATATTTTGATCTGACAAAAGCGATAAAGAGAAATATGCTTCTTGGATGCAATCCAGGATAGTGTATGACGCATGTCAACTATCTTAAAAAGACATTTTCATTTTGAGTATTGTTTAACTTATCTCTATGGTGGATTTTTATTGGTTTTTTGGTTTCATTTCTTTATTTTATACGTAATCGTAAAAAAAAAATTAAAGTTGGCAAGTAACTCGTTATAAATGGATTAGGACTGCCTTTTTACGAATTTATATATTTATTTAAATTTTATACGGACAATGTTTTTATTACAAATTTATTTCATTTGGATTTCAAATATGGAAAGAAGATTAATTCATACATCATTTTATCAATTTCCAGTAATAAAACATAAATAAATATATATTGTTCCTTTAAGTAGAAGATACATAAAATATGCCCAAATATATTGAAAAGACAATTTTAAATAAAAATTAATATAAAAATGATATTAAAAAATTTTTTTGTCTGAAACATTATTTAAAAAAAAGTATATTGACTCTAATAAAAACTTTTTGTCTCTTCGTAGATACATTTAATATAATTTGTAGAAATTGTTTTTTTTAAGGCATTGATACTGAATTGATTAAAATTCAAGACCAATTAAAATATTATTGCATGAAATATGCATTATAATGCATATGCGTTATTAGGTATAAAATTATTAATTTTGAAATTTAATTATTATTTCTTTTAAAATGATGTTACATTTTAACATGAGATTAAAAATAATTGAAAAAATTGAAAATTTGAGGAAAATAATACAAATTTTTAATCTCTTCTCAAATAAAATGATTTTTTTCATCAAGAATGAAAAAAGGCAAATAATATAAATTGTTTAAAAAAGGCAATAATATAATTACTAAACATAATTGCAACAGTAATGTCAATAATTGAATTAGGAAGATGAACGAATTTGCCTTTTAATCACTGCCAGTAAGTTTTGTTTATTACGAAAGGCCCAAATTTCGATTAAAAATAATTATTAGAGTAAATATTTTCTAGAAAAATTTATTTTGATTTGACACAGCGATAAAGAGAAATATGCTTCTTGGATGCAATCCAGGATAGTGATGACGCATGTCAACTATCTTAAAAAGACATTTTCATTTTCAGTATTGTTTAACTTATCTCTATGGTGGATTTTTTATTGGTTTTTTAGTTTCATTTCTTTATTTGTCACGTAATCGTAAAAAAAAATAAAGTTAGCAAGTAACTCGTTACCAATGTATTAGGATTGCCTTTGGCTACGAATTTATATATTTAATTTAAATTTCACAAGGAATGTGTTTTATTACAAATGTATTTCATTTGGATTTGAAATATCGAAAGAAGATTAATTCATACATCATATTATTATTTCCCAGTAATAAAACATAAATAAATATATATTGTTCCTTTAAGTAGAAGATATATAAAAATGCCCAAATATATTGAAAAGACAATTTTGAATAAAAAATAATATAAAAATAATATTAAAAAATATTCTTTAGAAAACATTATTTTAAAAAAAAATATTGACTCTAATAAAAAAATTTTAGTTTCTTCGTAAAGGCATTTAATATAATTTGTAGAAAGTTGTTTTTTAAAGGCTTTGAATTCATATACATATTGAATTCATTAAAATTCCAGACCGATTTAAAATATTATTGCATAAAATATGCATTTTAACGCATATGCCTTATTAGATATAAATTATTAATTTTTAAAGTTAATTATTAATTTTCTTAAATTGATTATATATTTTAACATGAGATTAAAAATAATTTTAAAAATTGAAAATTTAAGGAAAAGTCTAAATTTTTAATCTCTTCACAAATAAAATGATTTTTTTTCATAAGGATGAAAAAAGGCAAATAATATAAATTGTTTAAAAAGGCAATAATATAATTACTAAACATAATTGCAACAGTAATGTCAATAATTGAATTAGGAATATGAAAAAAATTGTCTTTTAATCACTGCAGGTAGATTTAGTTTATTACGAAAGGTTCAAATTTCGATTAAAAATAATTGTTAGAGTAAAATATTTCTAGAAAAAGTTATTTTGATCTGACACAAGAGATAAAGAGAAATATGCTTCTTGGATGCAATCCAGGATAGTGTATGACGCATGTCAACTATCTTAAAAAGACATTTTCATTTTGAGTATTGTTTAACTTATCTCTATGGTGGATTTTTTTATTGGTTTTTTGGTTTCATTTCTTTATTTTATACGTAATCGTAAAAAAAAAAATTAAAGTTGCAAGTAACTCGTTTATAAATGGATTAGGACTGCCTTTCTACGAATTTATATATTTATTTAAATTTTATAAGCACAATGTTTTATTACAAATTTATTTCATTTGGATTTCAAATATGGAAAGAAGATTAATTCATACATCATATTATTATTTCCCAGTAATAAAACATAAATAAATATATATTGTTCCTTTAAGTAGAAGATACATAAAATATGCCCAAATATATTGAAAAGACAATTTTAAATAAAAATAATATAAAAATGATATTAAAAAATTTTTGTCTGAAACATTATTTAAAAAAAGTATATTGACTCTAATAAAAACTTTTTGTCTCTTCGTAGATACATTTAATATAATTTGTAGAAATTGTTTTTTTAAAGGCATTGATACTGAATTGATTAAAATTCAAGACCAATTAAAATATTATTGCATGAAATATGCATTATAATGCATATGCGTTTTTAGGTATAAATTATTAATTTTGAAATTTAATTATTATTTCTTTTAAATGATGTTACATTTTAACATGAGATTAAAAATAATTGAAAAAATTGAAAATTTGAGGAAAAATAATACAAATTTTTAATCTCTTCTCAAATAAAAATGATTTTTTCATCAGAATGAAAAAAAAGGCACATAATATAAATTGTTTAAAAAGGCAATAATATTATTTCTAAACATAATTGCAACAGTAATGACAATAATTGAATTAGAAAGATGAACGAATTTGTCTTTTAATCACTGCAGTGAGATTTAGTTTATTACGAAAGGTCCAAATTTCGATTAAAAATAATTGTGTTAGAGTAAAATATTTCTAGAAAAATGTATTTTGATCTGACAAAAGCAATAAAGAGAAATATGCTTCTTGGATGAAATCCAGGATAGTGTATGACCATGTCAACTATCTTAAAAAGACATTTTCATTTTGTGTATTGTTTAACTTATCTCTATTTATTTTTTTTTTTTTTTTTTTTTTTTTTTTTTTTTTGTTTTTTTTTTTTTTTTTTTTTTTTTTTTTTTTTTTTTATTTTTATTGTTTTTTGGTTTCATTTCTTTATTTGTCACGTAATCGTAAAAAAAAAATAAAGTTGGCAAGTAACTCGTTACCAATGTATTAGGATTGCCTTTGGCTACGAATTTATATATTTATTTAAATTTCACAAGGAATGTGTTTTATTACAAATGTATTTCATTTGGATTTGAAATATCGAAAGAAGATTAATTCATACATCATTTTATTATTTTCCAATAATAAAACATAAATAAATGTATATTGTTCCTTTAAGTAAAAGATATATAAAAAATTAATAAATATATTGAAAAGAGAATTTTAAATAAAAATAATATAAAAATAATATTAAAAAAATGTTCTTCATAAACATTATTTAAAAAAAATATATTGACTCTAAATAATAATTTTAGTCTCTTCGTAAATACACTTAATATAATTTGTAGAAATTATTATTTTTAAAGGTATTAATATTGAATTCATTAAAATTCAAGACCAATTAAAATATTATTGCATGAAATATGCATTATAATGCATATGCCTTATTAGGTATAAATTATTAATTTTTAAAGTTAATTATTAATTTTTTTAAATTGATGTTATATTTTAACATGAGATTAAAAATAATTTTAAAAATTGAAAATTTAAGGAAAAGTCTAAATTTTTAATCTCTTCACAAATAAAATGATTTTTTTTCATAAGGATGAAAAAAGGCAAATAATATAAATTGTTTAAAAAGGCAATAATATAATTAGTAAACATAATTGCAAAAGTAATGTCAATAATTGAATTAAAAAGATGAACGAATTTGTCTTTTAATCACTGCAGTGAGATTTAGATAGTTACGAAAGGTCCAAATTTAGATAAAAAATAATTATTAGAGTAAAATATTTCTAGAAAAATATATTTTGGTCTGGCGCAAGAGATATACAGAAATATACTTCTTGGATTCATTCCAGGATCGTGTATGACGTGTGTCAACAATATTGAAAAGACATTTTAATTTTGAGTATTGCTTTACTTATCTTTGTGGTAGTTTTTTTTTATTGGTTTTTATGTTTCATTTCTTTATTTTCAGATCGAACTTTAGGACGTAAATCGTAAAAAAGGAGGGGTGGCAAGTAACTCTTTATAGATATATTAGAACTGCCTTTGGTTACGAATTTATATATTTATTTAAATTTCACAAGGAAAATGTTTTATTAGAAATTTATTTTATTTGGATTTCGAATATCGAAAGAAGATTAATTCATACACCATTTTATCATTTACCAATAATAAAACATAAATAAAACTATATTGTTCCTTATAGTAGAAGATAAATAAAATGTTAAATTTATCGTGTAAATCAAATATATACTTTTGAATAAAACATTTAATATAAAGTTGATAAAAACAATATATATTGATATGTTATCACTACAAAGGAATATAACTGTTTATAAACTAATTTATTTTCAGTTTGGGAAGAAACATTTAAAATGAAAATTATAAAAGTAAACTGTTTATAAAAACTTGAAATTTCGATAATTTAAATATGATATTAAATTACATTTTAAAATTTACTGGACATAGATAATAATTCTAATTATTCAAAACGATTTTAAACGGGAATTTTTGAAAATATTATAAGTTAAGAATTATTGGAATAGTTTAAAATTAAAAATTATTATAAATTTATTTATTTAAATTTCACAAGAAAAATGTTTTATTAAATATTTATTTCAACTGGATTTCAAATATCGAAAGTAAATTAATTCAAACATCATTTTATTTTTTTTTCCAATAATAAAACATAAATATATATATATCGTTCCTTTAAGTAGAATATAAAATGATACATTCATCGTGTAAATAAAATATATACTTTTGAAAGAAACATTTAATATAAAATTGATAAAAATAATACATCTTGATATAATATCATTGAAAAGCAATAAAACTGTTTATGAATTAATTTATTTTCAATTTTGAAAGAAACATTTAAAATGAAAATTATAACAACAAACTTTTCCTAAAAACTAAAAACTTTGATAATTTAAACATGATATTTAATTACATTTCAAAATTTTATGTACACAGTTAAGAATTCAAATTATTCAAAATGATTTTTAAATGTGAATCTTTAAAATTATTATAAGTTAAAAACTATTAAAATAATTGAAAATTAAAAATTATTATAAATTTATTTATTTCAATTTCACAAAGAAAACGTTTTATTAAAAAATTATTTGAATTGAATTTCAAATATCAAAAGTAGATTGATTCCTACACTATTTTATTATTTTCCAATGATATAAAATAAATAAACATAGATTGTTGCTTTAAGTGAAACGTAGATAGAATAATAAATTTATCTTGTAAATCAAATATATGCTTTTGAGAGAAACATTTAATATAAAACTGATAAAAACAATATATATTCATATTTTATTCTTTAAAAAGTAATATAACTTTTTAGGAATTATTTTTTTTAATTTTGAAAGAAACATTTAAAAGGAAAATTATAAAAGTAAACTGTTCATAAAAACTCAAAATTTCGATAATTTAAACATGATATTAAATTACATTTCAAATTTACTGAACACAGATAATAATTCAAATTATTCAAAATGAATTTTAAATGTAAATTTTTAAAATTATTATAAGTTAAAAATTATTGAAATAATTTAAAATTAAAAATTATTATTAATGTATGTATTTAAATTTTACAAAGAAAATGTTTTATTAGAAATTTATTTGAATTTGATTTTAAGTATCGAAAGTAGATTAATTCCTACACTTTTTTATTATTTTACAATAATACATTATATACAAAAAATATATTGTTGCTTTAAGTAAAAGGTAGATAAAATAATAAATTCATCTTGTAAATCAAATATATACTTTTCAGAGAAACATTTAATATAAAATTGAAAAAAACAATAGATCTTGATATATTATCATTGAAAAGTAATAAAACTGTTTATGAATTATTTTTTTTCAATTTTGAAAGAAACATTTAAAATGAAAATTATAACAGTAAATTGTTCGTAGAATCTCAAAATATTGATAATTTAAACATGATGTTAAATTACATTTCAAAATGTAATGTACAAAGATAATAGTTCAAATTATTCAAAATGAATTTTAAATGTGGATATTTAAAGTTATTACAAATTAAAAATTATTAAAATAATTTAAAATTTAAAATTATTATAAATTTATTTATTTAAATTTCACAAAGAATATGTTTTACTAAAAATTTATTTGAATTGAATTTCAAACGTCGGAAAAAGATTAATTCCTGCAATATTTTATTATTTTCCAATGATATAAAATAAATAAAAAAATATTGTTGCTTTGAGTAAAAGGCAGATAAAATGATAAATTCATCTTGTAAATCAAATGTATACTTCTAAGGGAAATATTTAATGTAAATTTGATGAAAATAATTTATAGTGATATTTTATCGTGGAAAAGTAATAAACTG
>CM063510.1:134288960-134295386 GCA_032207245.1 Pardosa pseudoannulata
TTAAAATTTGACGCGTAAGATATGTTGTGGTCACAATGTCCTCCAAGTTTAAGATACCTTGATAAGAATTAGGACTTCTGTAATTATCTAATTTTTATAAAAATTTCTATATGTAAGATCATTTTCTAAATGTAGATTTACTGATATTTGTAAACATAATTTAATTTTGTTAATTAGTAAAAATATTGTTTTATAATACATTTTTATCAATAAAACAATAACATAATATGCTAAATTTGCCTTTTTTTGTATTCTAATTTTAAATTTCTCTTTTGTTTATGTAACGATATTTTTGTTTTCAGAAAGCTATTCAGACTAGTAAAAACGCAACTGATTAAAATAAAATTTTCATTATGATCATAAAATATTAGTAAAACTGTAAAAGTATATTTTATATATAATTTTATATATAAGACCAATTTTTAAATGTGTGTTTACTAATAAATTAAATAAACATGATTTGAATTTAAAATTAAATTAATTTTAATGAATATTATCTCTATCTATAAAATAATAATTCTGAAAATAAATTATCCAGTTTGTATTATACTAGCACAATTTTCATTACTTATTTTCAAAAATACTTTTTTAAGAAATCAAATAACATACTAGTTAATATAGCAACAAAAATTCATTATAAAGAATATTTTTTTAAATGTTCATAATGTACTCAAGATAAAAATGTAAATTAACTTCTAAGGATTTATATGTATAAGATATCTCTTACACATAATTTTTACTGATAAAATTTGTAATATAATTGAATTTTGTGAATTAATAATTAATTATTAATCATTTTACCTATCTATAAAAAAATAACTTCTAAATGTTAAATTATCAGTTATTGTTATAAATTGTTATACTAGCACAATTCCTCATTATGGATCTGCAAAGAGACAATGCTTTTAAAAAATAAAATCACATACTATATTATAAACAACTAATTAAGTATATAGATAATTCTTCAGTTGATATTTATCCATGATAAATATATATAAAATATATAATTTTATTATTAGAAAAATATTATTTATATATATATATATATATATATATATATATATATATATATATATATATTATATATTTATATATATATGTATATATATTTTTTATATTATTATGTTATATATGTATATTTTTGTTTTATATATATATATGAATATATATATTATATATATTATGTGTATTTTACTATATATATATATCTATATATTATATATATATATATATTATATAAATATATAATATATATTATTATATATATATTTTATATCATTATATTATATTATTATAATAATATATATATAATATATATATATATATATATTATATATATATATAAATATATATATAATATTATATGTTATATATATATATATATATTTCTATATATATGTATTTATATATATTTTTAGTTAATATAATATTATATATATATATATAATATATATATTATATATTATTATATAAATATATTATATATATTTTTTATATATTATAATCATCTTTCTTACACATAATCTTTACTGATAAAATTAAGTAAATTAATTTGAATTTTGTGAATTGGGAAAGAATTATATTATTGAATCATTTTACCTATCTATAAAAATAACTTCTAAATGTTAAATTATCCAGTTACTGTGTATTATACTAGCACAATTCCTCATTATGTATCTGCAAAATACAATGCTTTTAAAAACCAAAATCACATACTAGTTAATTATAGCAACAACTAATTAAATGTAATCAGAATAATTCCTTCAGTGTTATCATATTCCATGATTATATATAAATATATATAAATATTTATGTATAATATATATATATATATATATATATCTTTATAATATATATTTATAAATATAATTTATATTATATATTATATAAAATTATATTATTATATATAAATATATTATTTATATATAATATATTATATAATATTTTTATTATTATATATATATTTATATATATATAATATATATTATATATATATATATATATATATATATATATATTTATATATATATTTATATATATATATATATATATATTTCTATATATATTTTATATATATATATGTATATATATATATATATATATTATTTATATATATATATATATATAAATATATATATATATATATATATATAATATAAATATAAATATATATATATATATATATTATATATATATATATATATATAAATATATATATAAATATAATATATATTTTTTTTATTATATATTTTAATGTTATAGTTATATATCTATAAAGAAATATACTTATATTATAATATATATATGTATTGTAAATATATTTATATTTGTATATTGTATAAATATATAGTATATGAATGTATATATATATATATGTTATATATATATATATTAATTATATATATATATATTTAATATATATTTATATATATATATTATATATATATATTTATATATATATTATATAATATATATATATATATATATATATATATATATTTATATATATATATATATATATATTAATAACTTCTAAAATGCGAAATTATCCAGTTATTTTATTACACTAGCACAATTCCTCATTATTTCGCTTTTAAGAAATGAAATGACACACTTGTTAGCATAACAACAACTAATTGAATATAAAAAATAATTCCTTCAGTTGTGTACTAATGTACATTCTCACGATGGTCATAACACAGCTGTGGACTACATTTCCAAAAGAAATTAGGTGAGGCTGTTGACTTTGAGGGGGTGCTACAGTTGAAGTGTTATAGCTCAGGAAGTGACACAAGTATAACGGTCAATTCCAGGCAGGGATGAAGCCGTGAGATATAGAGGCAGGGGCCAGGAAAGAAATTCAATTTTCACCAAAGCCATTTTAAGAGACCACCTGCACTCCAAGGTTGTGCAGATGTGAAAAATTAACTAGCTAGTGATTGGAAAAGAGAAAAATGGGCGTTGAAAAGAGGTGTAAAGTTGTGGAAGAAAAGTTGAAAAGAGTCGAGGTCAAAAACAGAGGGAACTGTCCCATCCATATCTCGTGAGCAAGCCAGATAGCCATATCCCGCATCCAACAAAGTGAAACCAATGTTCAGCCTGTCTACAGAACCACCCTCCGTTCCTGTTGCTACCTGGAAGCAGATCGACTTAATATTCATTATTGTTACCTGGGTTCATAATATTTTGACAAGGAAAATCAATATTAAAATAATTGATGATAAAAACCATATAAGCAGGTCATGTCATATATTAATCACGTCATGTATTAATCAGTAAATAATGCATATAATAAGTGTTTTTAGTTTATCTATAAGACAATTACGTTTCATTCCATAACGTATATTTTATTGTTTACTCTTTTTAGAACGAACACTGGTATAGGTGTTGTAAGTACCTTACATTAAAGTGACTATCATATCTACCCACGATAAAAATTCATACGTATCTAACTTCCATATGGAGTTGGATATATATATATATATATTATATATATATTTATATATATATATATATATATATATATATATATAAGATCATTTCTGAAGATTTACTGATCGACTAAGTAAACATAATTTGAATTTTGGGAATTGGGAAAGAATTAATCATTAATCAAGCATCATTTTCTCTATTTATAAAACAAAAACTTAAGATATGCTAAAATATCCAGTTATTGTCTTACACTAGCACAATTCCTCATTGCTTCTCTGCAAAAAGACATTGTTTTTAAGAAATGAAAATCACATACTAGTTAATATATCAGCAATTAATTTAGATATAAAGAATAATTCCTTCAGGTGACAATCATATGTATCCTTGATAAAAATATAAACGTATCTAAACTTATTATTTATATATATATATATATATATTATATATATATATTATATTATATATATATATCATATCATCATCTCTTACAGATAATCTTTACTGACACATTATGTAAAGTTATTTTAAATTTTGGGAATTTAAAAAGAATGAATCATCTTCTCTATTTTAAACAATAACTTCCGACATGCTAAATTATCCAATTATTGTATTAAACTAGCGCAATTAATCATTATTTATCTGTAAAGATACCTTTCTCTTAAGAAATGAAATGATATACTAGTTACTATAGCAACATTTAATTTAAATATAACGAATAATTCCTTCAGATGACTATCATATGTACTCATGATAAAATTATAAATATATGTAATTTCTGTATGGACTTTTTTATATAATTTTTTACACAAAATCTTAAATGATAAAGTAAATACAGATAATTTGAATTCTTAAAATTGGGAACCAATTAATTATTAATCACGAATCATCTTCTCTAAAACAATAACTTCTGATAAGCTAAATTATCCAATTATTGTATTGAACTAGCACAATTCCTCATTATTTATCTGAAAGACACATCGCTTTTAAGCAATGAAATGGCATACTAGTTAATATAGTAACAACTAATTCAAATATACAGAATAATTACTTCAGGGGACCAACATATTTACACATGATAAAAATATAAACGTATCTAACTATTATATGAACATTTTATATAAGATCATTTCTTACACATAATCTCCACTAATAAACTAAGTAAAACAGAATTTGTGTCGATGTCTTATGAATCGAAAAATAATTGATGTTTCATTAAGAATGATTTTTCTCTATAATAACAATATCTCTGACATGATAAACTATATTATCACTACACTCTACTAGTGAAATATTTTTTCGGAATTTTCAAGCAGAATTTTTATTTTCAAGAAAACATATAACAGACTAGTGAATAAAGCAACAACTGATTCAAATATAAAGAATAAGTCATTCGACCGACCATCGAATGCATCCCGGATAAAAATGTAAACTTATCTGACTTCTATATGAACGTAGGAAAACTGAAGCATGTAAAAATTTCACACTCGGAAGAACTCGTTTCTCTTTTGGCTATTTATGTAGCATAAGGACTCGGATGAAGTTAAAGAAAACTCCAAACATTGTTTTGTTGAATGTTATAAATCAAAATATTTCTGACAGGTAATCAGGAAGTTTCGGGAATATTTCGCTCGCAAGTTTTTATCGTATAAATATGTACAACACGTTAGAGTAATATTTCATTTTAAATATGCACAAAATTATTTAACCTGGATCTATAAATATTAGATACAATATTATATAAATGTTTTCGTTTTATCTCGGTATTTATGTTCTATGTCATAAAATTGTTTATGACTTATTTTAAGTACGATGCATAAATATTTAAAATAGTTTTTTTATAAATGATTCCATGTTATGGGAAACGTTAGTTTTCAAACAGCTTTATTTTACGAATTTGAAATCTAATTTCATATTTTACAGCGAATAATTTTTCTTTTGGATGTTAGGGCTTGAAACGTTAAAATAAAGTAGAAATAAAGTAAAATGAATTAAACATAAAGTTTATATGAATAGCATAGGCACTATTAATATTAAACATAAATTGCATCTGAATTGTAATTAAACAAGATTCAGTGACTAATTTGGTATGCAACACGATGTTTTTTAAACAAGAGCAAAATCCTTTTTATACACTCTCTGTTCCTGATACCATATACGTGCTGTACTCATCATAATGGAATTTTTTGTGATTACAACTCTTCCATTCCATTGTTTATAGACGTAAATGGGAATATCCATTCAACCCGTCAGGAGGAAGTATATAATGTGTTTAACAAAATAGAATTTTGTAAATTAAAACTTTATGTGAAATGTAAGTATTAATGTCTGGGTTATTCCATGTGAAATCAACGCAATTTTAGAACAAATTCTACCTGATCACCTCCAATTTTAATACAATTTGGTATACTAAGTGACTTCATGGTTATAAAGAAAATTCCCAAATCTTATGGTCAAATAATAACTGGTTTGGGAGTTATAAGGCTTTAAAGTTGCCAGATTTCTCTAAAAAATACACTTTCAGCATACCTTTAAATTACACTTGCTACTCACCTAATTAAGCTATAGATGTTTGCAAGGTATTATTTTAAACTTTTTTTAATGGGCTTTCATATGATATACAACACATGATGATTAAAAAAATTTAAAAAAAATTAAATTTAAATTTCTCAAAAAGTCAAGTTTTTAAAATTTTGAAAAAATTCTCAAAAGTAACTCATATTATTGTTAATTAATCCTCAAAGTTCCATGTTGGGATCATAATGGGATCACAAGCTACAAAAGTTTTTTGTTTGATATATTTACTATTACAATAACGAAAATGAGAACATGCATTCATTACTTTTAATCTAACTCAGCTGTATACGATGGCATTAATGTTTACACAATACCTTATGGACATATACTCCAGTAAAGAGTACATTTAACATTTGTGGAGAATTTTAGAATAAAGAAAAATTATTAAAGTGCATTACTTTTGATGGATGATGCTACTTA
>CM063510.1:134295486-134302986 GCA_032207245.1 Pardosa pseudoannulata
CTACTTATTTAGTTGAAACTGGTAGAAAGCTTAAATAAAATAAAATTGTTAATATTATATTGTGATCTTATAGAATATCACAATTTAAAAACCATCTCATGATTGGTACTTAAATTCTCGTAATATATTCTTTAGTGTTCTAACTAGTCAAAGTTTACAAAATTCTTTATCCAGATTTCTTTGTGTCTTAATATTTGAGGATTTTGATTTCCAGATTCAGCGTGTTCACTATTTAAACTGCGTGCCCTTTCCATGAATTACCTTTGCTACTCGCTTAAATTTTCATCTATTTGATGTCTTAACACATTGTGTGAGGGTAAATTTAGCAGAGGTTTTGTACCGGGAGCTGGAGTTTTGGGCGTAAATTTTGTTAATCAGTTAAATCTCAATAGATCGAAAATTATTTAATTTTACATCAGTCGCATCGGCTAATGTGAAAACTAGTTTGCATTTGTCTAAAATTCTCCAAAATCTATGTAGTAGACAAGTACATTCGGCATAGGTTTCCTGTATATACCGTTATTTTTGTACCCACAAACAAACCCTGTTGTTACATTAACCCGAACTAGTACGTGACCTGCGCTCAATTATCAATCGCAGAAAACTTACTAGTATGTGTCCCACATACAATGTGTTAAGATGTATTGGTTTGCAGTTCCGAGGTCATTGGGATCGACAAGTATTTCTCTATATACTTTTTTTGCTTGTATTTAGATGGTGTTTACTTTTTACTATTGAATTCCTCTTGTTGTTATGTTTTTAATGTTTTTACTATACACTTTTTATTACTTTGCAATTGTGTGACACAATAACTCACAGTCAACTTTGGCAGACTTGAAAGAAAGTAAGCAGAAAAAACGCCTTTTAATTCTAAGATTTTGTGGCTGGGAAAATAGATATGAAAGAAGTTGCAGGAGAAATTGAGAACCTTAGATAGGTATTTTATATACGTAATATATATATATATATATATATATATATATATATATATATATATATATATATATATATATATATATATATATATATATATATATATATATATATATATTATGTGTGGGTAAATGTTTTTTAAATACATGTGAGTATAAAATGTCCATTATCATTCAAAAATAACAAAACGCTTGAGTTGATAAAGTTTTAGGCTGCATCAAGATCTCATGAGAGTGTTGGGTCATCTTTGGGTTATATTAATAAAGTGGTCCTCTTTATTTGTTACAGAAGAATTTATAAATTATTCTCGCATGCATATAGTGTCTGGACCACAGAGTTAAATTTTAAAAAAATGTCCGGTTAAATTTTTTCATTCTGTTTGACTATCACCAAAATTTTGGTTAGCTTTCCATCTTGTATCATTTAATGATCTTCACACAAAAAATCACGTTTTTAATGTAAGCCAGTTTTTCTATTTTCCCAAAATAATGAAATCACCTCTAATACAAGATTTGTTTTTCAATTTTATCTAGTAAATTTGGAATTTTCTATGGTAGTTTGCTAAACACCTCAAATTTTACGTGTAAATGTTTCCTTGTTTACTTCTAAAGCTCACAAAAATAATGATTCAGCCTTAGTTGTTTCAATAAATCAAAAATATTTCACTTTGGATCTTCTTTAAAGTGCTGTAGATTCCTGTTTCAGACTTAGCTTTTAGCAATCCAAGAGGCTTTTAGGCTTTTATCGTTTTGACTAGAAGTTGAAGTATCGCTTCTTACTGGGAGACTATCCAGCCGCAATTTCACATCAAAGAAACCTCAGGTGCAAAATATTCAAAAAACACTTTTTCGCTTCTAAAACTCGGAAAAATATTTCAGTCTTTTCTATAAAAACTCACGCAGGACGCGAATGATAAAAGTTTGCTTATAATCTCGCAAAAAGACCGGCTAAGCGATTTCCAGAATTTTTTTTACATCCATCACCTTATTTTGTAAAATTCCAAGAAGCCAAATTTGTAAATTATTTGAAAAATTAGTTTTCACATTTTTTAAAAATATTATTATTAATTTTTCCAAATTGCATTATATGCCCGTCATATAGTAGTATATTTAGGTTAGCTGTTTTTCCTGAATATATAAAATATTTTAACTTCATACGCTTGGGGTGAAAACTCCAGAAGATTACTTGATACTGCACACGTTTTTTCATGTTTTCTGCCACAAAGAAACACTTAGGGGGAAAAGATGAAAATAGCAAAATGCATTCATAAATTTCATTAAAATTTCTATTGAGAATCCAGATTCACATACTCTTTAAATATATTTCATGTTACCTATACTTATTATTATATCACAGTTTTTACAAGCAAATTTACTTTTTTATGGGGGGGGATTTACCACATGTTTTATATACTCCTTGCTATATTTATTGTCTGTTCATTAAAAAAAATGTTCTTTAAATGAATCAACTCAAATGCACTTTTGTAAACTTTGCATCATTTTAGAAGATACCAGTAGATTCCACGCTTTTAAAAGACAAGGTATTGCAAAAAGACATATGTAAAAGAGACACATTTATTTCTAGGGAATTTCGTAAAAGTGTTATTCACAAACATCCTAATAATAGAATTGAATTTTTCTTTGATTCATTTTGTCATAGTGTCCCTAATTCATTTCATGACTCATAATTACTATTATTATACTTATCAATCGGGAACAATTTTTCCGTCTTTTCGATAAAAGTTCATGCTGCACGAGTATGAAAAATGTTTACTGATAATCTCGCAAAAAAGGCGGCTAAGCGATTTCCAGAAATATTTTTATATCCATCACCTTATTTTGTAAAATCCAAATAAGCCAGATTTGTAAATTATCTGAAAAATTTGTTTTCACATTTTAAAAAATAATATTATTAATTTTTTAAAATTTCATTATATTCCCATCATATTGTCGTATATTTAGGCGAAGTGTTTTCCCAAAATATATAAAATATTTTAACATCTCACGAGCGGGGTGAAAAGTCGAGCAAATTATATGATACTCCACATGTGTGTTTCTTCACGTTTTCTGCCACAAAAACATTAAGGAGAAAATAGATGAAAATAGCAAAATACATTCATAAATATAGTTAATTTTTTTATTTGGAATCTAGATTCACATTCTCTTTAAATGTATTTCATATTACCATGTACTTATAATTATATCACATTTTTTTACTAGAAAATTTATTTTTTATTTTCTTTTTTGTGGGGGGGAGCAATCACCACAAATTTTATATACTCCTTACTTTATTTAGTGTCTCTTCATTAAAATAAACCTTCTTTAATTGAGTCAATGCAAATGAATTTTTCTAAACTTTGCATCATTTTGGAAGATAGCAATAGATTCCACGTTTATAAATGAGAAGGTATTTATTTTGAGACATATGTATTTTCTAGGGGAATTTCGTAAGAGATTTATTCACAGACATCCTTCAATAGAAGTGAATTTTTCTTTGCTTCCTTTTGTCATAGTGTCCCTTTCCAAAATAATTCTAAATACATCGACGTTTTCCTTTTTTTTTATCCGCTTCGATTTCATTTCATGACTCATAATTACTATTATTATACTTATCATTTACTATCATTATCCTTATATCATAGTCTTTGGAAATATCTTCACCCAAAGGTACATTATATTATGAACGTCTTAGGCATTGCATTTCCTCAACATAACTACGATAATGCGTCATAACCAAATGATTTAAAAAACATATACCCTAATCCCGAAATATAACACAAATGTTCACACAAGGTGTGACATGCTCCTTCAAGACTATACAAAAAATATAGTTATAAAATTTTTCAACCGATTATCCACAGCAAGGATATAATCTTAAATACAGCTACACAGGGAATATTCATTTTGCAAAGAGAGATTGGGAAGAAATATTGAAAAAAGTGGGGATATGTGTATATAAAGTTCTTGATGATAGTTTCCAGGTTAATTTACCATTATATTACTCTGAGGTTTTGTTAAAATTCCGATCACATTATATCCTTTTTCTCCCTAAATTGTTATTTCCATTTTTAGAAAACTTGACATTCTCCTTCAACACTATACAAAAAATATAGTTATAAAATTTTTCAACCGATTATCCACAGCAAGGATATAATCTTAAATACAGCTACACAGGAAATCTTCCTTTGCAAAGAGAGATTGGGAAGAAATATTGAAAAAAGTGGGATATAGGGTATATAAAGTTCTTGGTGATAATTTCCAGGTTAATTTACCATTACATTACTATGAGGTTTTGTTAAAATTCCGATCACATTATATCCTTTTTCTCCCTAAATTGTTATTTCCATTTTTAGAAAACGGGACATTCTCCTTCAACACTATACAAAAAATATAGTTATAAAATTTTTCAACCGATTATCCACAGCAAGGATATAATCTTAAATACAGCTACACAGGGAATATTCATTTTGCAAAGAGAGATTGGGAAGAAATATTGAAAAAAGTGGGGATATGGGTATATAAAGTTCTTGGTGATAATTTCCAGGTTAATTTACCATTACATTACTATGAGGTTTTGTTAAAATTCCGATCACATTATATCCTTTTTCTCCCTAAATTGTTATTTCCATTTTTAGAAAACGGGACATTCTCCTTCAAGACTATACAAAAAATATAGTTATAAAATTTTTCAACCGATTATCCACAGCAAGGATATAATCTTAAATACAGCTACACAGGGAATATTCATTTTGCAAAGAGAGATTGGGAAAAAATATTGAAAAAAGTAGGGATATGGGTATATAAAGTTCTGGTGATAATTTCCAGGTTAATTTACCATTACATTACTCTGAGGTTTTGTTAAAATTCCGATCACATTATATCCTTTTTCTCCCTAAATTGTTATTTCCATTTTTAGAAAACGGGACATTCTCCTTCAAGACTATACAAAAAATATAGTTATAAAATTGTTCATCCGATTATCCACAGCAAGGATATAATCTTAAATACAGCTACAAAGGGAATCTTCCTTTTGCAAAGAGAGATTGGGAAGAAATATTGAAAAAAGTGGGGATATGTGTATATAAAGTTCTTGATGATAGTTTCCAGGTTAATTTACCATTATATTACTCTGAGGTTTTGTTAAAATTCCGATCACATTATATCCTTTTTCTCCCTAAATTGTTATTTCCATTTTTAAAAAAACGGGACATTCTCCTTCAAGACTATACAAAAAATATAGTTATAAAATTGTTCATCCGATTATCCACAGCAAGGATATAATCTTAAATACAGCTACACAGGGAATCTTCCTTTTGCAAAGAGAGGTTTTGAAGAAATATTGAAAAAAGTGGGGATATGGGTATAGAAAGTTCTTGATGATAATTTCCAGGTTAATTTAACATTACATTACTCTGAGGTTTTATTAAAATTCCGATCACATTATATCCTATTTCTTCCTAAATTATAATTTCCATTTTTAGAAAACGCGAAGCAGATCCTAAAACATATTGGTCTGACATATATAACTCGATTACTGCTCTACGTCCAAAGGCAAATCTCTTGATTTGCTGAATCATGCTAAATAAACGCTTACGAGGAACTTTTGGAGTAAAGTTCAATTCATTTAAATTTAAGCTAAACTATATGCTTTTTCTTTTACAATTTAACTAATTAGTATTAATATATTATGTCTTGCTTTGTTTTCCATCTCTTTTGTTTATACTCCATTTAGTATTATGTTTTGTTAATTTTAAATTATTTATATTGAATACATTTATGTCTGATAATATTGGGTATTGCAACGTACCTTGCTCAGATTGATTGTTTAATATAGATAGTAATTATGACAGTTTTCAGTTCTTCCTAATTATGAAATTTATTTATTTAAAAAATGTGTAACGCATGTATGTACGAAGATGATTGTCTCATGATATGTAAAAGGTACTTAGAATGCCGTCAATTAGCCAAATTTGACAATATAATTGTTCCCTTTTGATGAAAAACATCTGATGTAAAATGATTGAAATACAAACACTATATTTGTTTAACCCTTTAAAGGTCACCTATATAATCTCTTAATCTCTTTGGATTTTAATGAAATTAATTCATAAATATTACCTATGAACCTTATAAATGCAAAATGTATTAAAATGTTTCTTTACAATTCTTAGGTTTGTATTAGAGAATGCCGTAGGAGGGATTCAGGGGAGTTAACTGACAAACCCACCCTCTTGTACAGCGAGAACATAATACTTTAAAATTTTAACTATATTGGAAGAACAATAAATAAGTGTTCTTAAAAAGTGTAATAAAAAATAGCTTAACAATTTATAAGTGTTGTTTGAATAGATATTTTTGCTTGGGGTCATATGTGAAAAAATTGAATTACTAACTTTCCATGTACATCAAGTTTAAATACATATATTTCAAAATAAATAAATTAATTAAGTGTAGTACTATCATTTATTTTAATTTTCAAATGTCAAAAACATAAAAAAACTGAAAAAACCATTCATATTGCTAAAAAAATAGAGAAAAAATGTTTAACAGGAGGTTTCCCTACGAAACCACTGTCCGTTAAAAATGTTAAGGGGGGTTAAAAATGTTTTTATATTCCTTTTAACATTATTTATTTAAACTGCGAATTAGGAGCTTGAACCGTCCTAAAAACCACCGTGAAAGGTGAGTGGGGGACGTAAAATACGTCCGTGGTCACAATGTCCTCCTCAATTGATAATCTTGGGGCTGGTACGCCTAACCTGGGTTCTTTCTCTTCGTAACTACTTTTAAATTAAGATACACTTGAGCAATTTTGTTCTTTCCCCATTGCAATGTTGGTCAAAATGAAGGCACACAGCTTGCCTTAATTTGTCCAATGAACCACGTGCTTGTCTTGCTCAAGTGGCATAAGTAAAAACAACAGCAACAATTACGCTAAAACTATAATATTAGTCTGACGTTTAGATTTAATCCAAATGAACCTAAACCATAATTCGAGTTGCCAGTGAACCACGGGCTTAGCTTGCCTTAATGACATAAGTAAAAAAAAATACACAAAAACTGTAATTTTCTCCTAACGTTTAATTTAAATTCACATGAAACTAACCATTTATATCAGTGACCTATGAACCACGTGCTTGTGTTTACCAAGTGACATAAGTAAAAACAATAGTAACAACTACACAAAAACTATAATTTTCTCCTAACGTTTAGTTTAGATTCACATGATATACGTTATTAGACCTAATAACGATTTATGAACTAAACGAAATTAAAAATAAAACTGCTCAAGGAATCCTCTCGAAAGTTAAGAAATTTCTTGTATTGCAAAAAAAAATATTTTGAAGCTTTCTCAGTACCAAAGGAATCGTAGCTCAAATACGTATAATGCAGGAAACTCCCCCCCCCCCCCCAAATGCTCTTGCAACATCATATCAGCCCCACGATGATACTGCAATTAACGAAAGCGAAAAAGTTATCCACAAGCGTATTATAGCACCAAAAAATTAACGACACACCAATCTTTGTGTTTTTTCTTCGTAAGATCGCAATTCCTGAGGACTACAGT
>CM063510.1:134307986-134317986 GCA_032207245.1 Pardosa pseudoannulata
ATTACTATATACTTTTATAGATTATATACTTTTAATTTATTATTTTAAAATTTTAATAAATCTTTTACTTAATAAAATATATAATTGCATAATTTTATAGTAGATTATGCTAAGTAAAAATAAGTTTTACATTTATACTTTACTTATTAATATGATTTAACTGCAATATAATTTTGTAATTACTGTACATATTCTTGAAATTATTTTGATCTTGTGTCTGACAATTTGTGTTCCAGGAAAAGTTAATTTTATAGAACCAAATTTACTAATTTATTTGAATTTTTTTCAGTGAATCAGTAATTAAATATGGATGTTTAAAATTTAAATTTTCTCTTTTACATTTTATTATTTTTAAAAAAATGTTTAATATCTTTGGTATTATTTTTTCTATCAAACATATTATATCAGATGTCAAATACTTGGGAGTATTTGTGATATTGTACCTAGCACAATATGTGCCCTGAGAAATTAATTCTATAAATTATAGTTTATTTATTTCTTTGGATTATTTATCAGTGTTCCAATACTAACCACGAATGTTTCCGTTTAATTATTCTTCTTTTGTTTATTAGTACTTTTTTTACTTCTCCAAACCTTTTCCAATATAAATTCTGTTTCGAATGAACTGCTGAAATTTAGAGGAATATGGTGCCTTATGCCCATAGAAAGTAATGTTGTATGAAATGTAATGTATTTAAACCCACTACAGATTGAGTGAATGAATAATGAAGTTTGAAGCAAGTTACAGAGTAAATATCAGTTACGGCCAAATGTAATGTGAAAAAGACACCAAAAACTTTCAACACAAAGTAGAATTTAAATATTTGGTAATTAGCAACCTTTAAGTGAAGATAAAAAGCAAAAGGACTAAAAGAATAGAAGTGGAATATATAAAACTTAAAGATTGATTAAATCAAAAACCTTATATAATTCCCAATGAGGTAAAGAAAGGAATATATGAATACCAGTTGACCTTATAAACCCTGTAATATTTCCCTTTTAGTGGGATATTCTCTATTTTCTTTCTACGAATGTTTTATAACTATTTGTTTTGTTGTTTTATTTTTATAATTTTGAAAATTTCCTGTATCTAAACATTTTACATAGTGTTATGAATACACTATACTAATCAATTGTACACGTTTTTATTATTTTTATATGTATTCATAATTTATTTACTTTATTTTTATATGTATTCATAATTTATTTACTTTATTTTTATATGTATTCATACATAATTCATATTTCACCAGTTTTAGCATATATATTTTTAATCTAACAATATAAATTGCATGTGTCAAATATTCATTCACTTAAATTTCTAAGTCTGCACTGATACATTTTATTTTTAATTTACTATATCTTTAGCTTTAAAATTACGAATTTTGTTCTGTAAACTAAAACAAATGAAACTTGATACATACTTTATATTTTATATCATACAAAAATGGATAACTTTTGTTTGGTAACAAATTATATTAATGCTAGTAATATACATTAATGATATTTCGGAAATCCTAATTAATGCAAATAAGATTTATTTTTCTCTTTCGATAAGAATATAAAATGCATATCAGATTTATTTATATTAACTACAAATGATTTAATATCTTTAAAAATAAAAATAACATTGTTTTTCCTTGGAATATTAAATTTTAAATCAACTGAAGATTAATTTAACAAGATAACCCAAAATCATATAAAGTAGTCAGTATCAAATAAAGTACTGGTAAGAAAATCTAGTTCATATGTCTAAAATCATGACATGTGACAAGGAGGCATTTTTATTGCTTCTCTTTTAATGAAAAGTAACACTTAAAAATGCTACAATTTCTTGTATTTATTTTCAGAGACTGTAACTAATCTCAACAAAATTTGTTACAATTAGAGCTGTTTAAAAAATCTTACTCAGAATAATTATTTGTTACAAGTTAATACAAGAAAATTATTCCCTTCGTATAAAAATGAAAGTTTGCTTAGTTAAAGACTTCATTATATATTAGCTAATATGAATAATTTTCCAACATACCTCTGATTATTTATCTTCTATTGTTAATAATTTTTCAAATTATAGAATCAGTAGTGTAAATAGTTCAGGTTTTTAAAAATATTAATAAATTTATTTCTTAAATTTTAATTTATTCTTATTACAAATTATTTGTTATTCTTCTCTAAATATTCAAATTTTAAAAATGTAAATATTCCATGAGAAATTAATGCTTTAACTTATAGTTTACTTATTTCTTTGGATTTTTTATTAGTGTATCGATACTATCCAGGAATATTTCTATTTTAATAGTCTTCTTTTGATTATTAGTACATATTTTACTTCTCCAAACCTTTTTCAATATAAGTTCTGTTTCGAATGAACTGCTGAAATTTAGAGGAATAAAGTGTCTTAATACCATAGAAAATAATGTTATATTAAATGTAATGTATTTAAAACCACTGTATATTGTAGCGTACTGGGCTCTAAGTGAACCCGATAAAGGATAGCGGAGGCCTACGTACAGACTATGGTATTTATTAAGAAACACAATATTGAAGTTATGAATAAATACACATGAACCGATGATGAATATCTACAATGAAAAAGAATGATCGATGCAGGAATCAGCTTCCTAAGAGAAAAAAAGGGGGGAGGACTCTCTCAGTCGCTCCCTCGACGTTTTGGGCCGATGAGTTCACAGCCGACTCGATCGGTCAAAAATCCTCTCGAGCCTCGAACTCTGCTCTTCTTATATAGTCCTCTGACCACAAGAATGTCCGTCTCAGCTGATCGGACAGCTGGTGGATGACGTGGTGGGGAAAGCGCTTAACGCCAGCAGGTGCCAGTAATCGGTTGCCGAAAACGGGTGCAATCTGGCCGATCCATTAATCGGCGTCCATAGACAATCTCTTGGAGAACGAAATAGTAAGGTATTGTTGTTTCCTTACAATGTAGAGGCCTTCTGTTGTGTGTAACTCTTTCTTTGGGATGCCATTGAAACTAACACTGCGAACACTTCGACAGCATCCTATTCTGCGTGAAACAACGCCCTTTCACTAGACAAAGAAGGGCTCAGTTCAAGTGCCACAATAGACACGTTTGCTATTCTTCTACGTTAGGCTGGTTTTTCTAACGGTTTTAGTTAAGTCTGTATCAGGAATTCGATGTAACGAGAATTCGTTACAATATTGAATAAATCAGTAAAGACGTTTGACACAAGTTTCAATGAAAACATCAGTTATAGTTTGGTAAGTATATATATTAAAAGTAAAAAGGCTAAACAGATAAAAAGTATATATATATATATATATATATATATATATATATATATATATATATAATATATATATATATATAAACAGATATATATATATATATATATATATATATATATATATATATATATATATATATATATATATATATATATATATATATATATATATATATATATATATATATATGCATGTGTTTGTGTGTGTGCCATGGTGCATGTAAAGAAGATCCAGAAAATAGTACACAATGGCAAAACAAGATATATTCAAATTTTAACATCCACAGGAATTTCCATTTTGTATATTTTGTAAACCCTCGAGACGATAAATCAGTTTAAGAATATTCTTTTGGGAATTTCGAACTGGAAAATAGAAATTTTAATGCTTAAAATTGGATATTTAGATGATAAGATTGAATGTGTTTTCGAGAAAATTCTTCAGCTAGAAATGATATTTATAAAATAATGTGTAGCATTTTAGACTTGAATGTATTATGTTTTACGTCGCTGTCTTAAATGCATTTAAACATACGTTGAGATATATAACCAGTGGAATTTTATCTTGTTATAGGTATCTTTCAGTGGAAATTTTGCGATAGTACATTTCGAAGAGTATTATTGATAATGGATAGTAATGGATGTAACTTCGCAATTTCTTATTAAATATTATAAACATATCCTCCATATTTGAAATAAATTTCTTACTGAAAACTTTTTTTTATCTTATAAATTTTAAGTTTCGCAGTTCGTTATATTATAACTTTACATAGCAACATGATTTGAAGAGTTTGTATGACATTTTTTAGAATAAAAATTCCTCTTATACATTTAAAATTTAATTTTTGATATATACTTTTACTAGAATTAAATTTTTAGGAAATATAAGTTTTTGTAGGTGTACAGAAAAGTGAAACTTAAAAGAATTTGGATAAAAAAAATTAATGATATTACGGAATTATTTACATTTTCTCTTAAAGAAACAAGTAAAAACAAATGGTATATAAAAATATTTTCTATTGATAGTTCCGAAATAGTATTATCTTAATTTGTTAATTTAGTGTGATGTTCTAAGTGGCTGTACAGTATGAAAAAATAAATCTTCAGTATCCAACTGATGTTTTTTTCAGTGAATTTTCTTAACCTGAAAAATAGAAAAAAATGATGTAACATATCAAAAAGTTTAATATTATGTAAGGTTTAAGAAATGTTTTAACGAAGATAAAAATGCAATCAATCAACACAGTACATATAAGGCTAAGAATCACGTGTGTTTAGAAACTTAAGTAAAATAGTCAGTAGATCTAAATGAGAAGTTTCAACTTTGACGAAAATTTATTTTAAAATTTCACTGAAGACTGAAACAACGTAAAAAATCTAAAAAATATTTAATCTGGTCAAGTCTGAGCAAAATTAGTCCTTCAATATATGCTGGATTGCTAGTGTCTTGGGGTCAATGCAGATGTGCAGTGAGGAACCACAAAAAATAATCTTGGAAGCAGTCTTCGGTTATGTTGGATAATTCTCTTATCTTTTCTCTGTCATTATTTATTGCTAATTGCTTAAGAACACAAACAAGGACGCTGGAATAATTTTCTGTCTTCACTCCAGTCATTCTCTCCATAGGTAGTTGAAATGGCAGTTTGATGTGGCTTTTTTTGTAAAGTTGTTAATTATTCTAGTTTACTCTTAATTGAAATAAAAATTATTTTAATTAATATTATTTTCCTGTAGATGCTGTAAATCAATGATAAGTAGAAAACTGTTACTTGCAGAAAACTAATTTAAATATTTTCAATATAATTAATAGCATAAGGTTAATTATTATTATTTTAAATTAGAAAGTATAATTTTCATATCGATTCTTAGCCATGGTGTATTTTCAGCATATAGTTAAAAAGCTTGTAATTAGACTATTTTCATTTCATCTTAATAAATTTCATCACTTTCACTTTAACTAATTCAAAACATGTTTTAACTACATTTGTAGCAGATTAGGAGAAACAAAATGATAGCTTAAAGTTTAATCACATGGTAGTATATGTAGCATTATGACGTTCATACTTCTATGGAAAAAGTAGAATAATCAAAAAACTAATTGTAAACGAAAACTATGTTTTCTTACTCCCCTGCCAGAATAAGCAACTGCTCAAAAGAAAACAGAAATTTAATTTTTAATTCACTTTTTCCCATATCGCAGCTGAAATGTTAAACCCTTCCCTACCTCATGGAATGAGCGAAAATGAACTTACATGACACTTTCTATTTTTATCCGGGCTGATGTGTTATGTGGTAGCTTGCTTTTAAAAGTTATTGGCGTGTACGATAGGAAAAATTCAGAAAATACTTTTTTATTTCTTTTGTAATTTGGACATTTTAATTATTATTGACATGCATTATTTAAATTTTGACAAAACGATATCTAAACAATTTAATCTGTTTTCGTTGTAAAAATTATACACAACTGATTGATTTTTCCCATGCTCAAGAAATAAAATATGATTCATATATATTTTAAATGTATGAAATATGTTTAAAGTATATAAAATATGCTATACATTTAACCTATTAAATAAGTTTCCATTTTTTTAAAAATAAACACACCAGAAATAATATTAAAAATGAAATTCCCATTGAAATTTGGTACATTTTTTTTCTCTATTACATTTATATTTAAATATTTTATTTTATATATATTTAAAACAATATTTTTTATATTTTAAATATATATATATATATATATATATATATATATATATATATATATATATATATATATATATATATATTATATATATATATATATATATATATATATATATATATATATATATATATATATATATATATATATATATATATATATATATATATATATATATATATATATATATATATATATATATATATATATATATATATATATATATATATATATATATATATATATATACATATATATATATATATATATATATATATATATATATATATATATATATATATATATATATATATATATATATATATATATATATATATATATATATATATATATATATATATATATATATATATATATATATATATATATATATATATATATATATATGTATATATATATATATATATATATATATATATATATATATACATATATATATATATATATATATATATATATATATATATATATATATATATATATATATATATATATATATATATATATATATACATATATATATACATATATATACATGTATATATATATATATATATATATATATATATATATATATATATATATATATATATATATATATATATATATATATATATATATATATATATATATATATATATATATATATATATATATGCGTGTGTGTATTTAATTTTATCGAAAAATAAAGTAATGAAATATTTAGATTTGTGTCAAGAAGTTTTCTGTTATATTATTTTCTCTTAATTCTATTTTATAGAAATAAAGAAAAACACTAATATTAAAATTAGATTAAAATTTTTGTAACTAATTACTTATTTTCTTCATTTTTTTCGTAGAAGTAAATTTCCTTGTAGCTGTAAGTACAAAATTTTTTCCTTACAATCAATGTATTTTCCTTTTTCCCATTCGTCTACTCGCCTTTAAAATATATTAAAATATTTTGCACTATAAAACATAGTTAATATAAACAGTAAATTTAAAATATCCTTTTATGAAATACATCATTGTCTTTTCACCAAATTCTTAAAGGATTTAAAAATAATTTACCTTTTTTAAAACTGATATAATTGGTATTTTGGAATTTTAAGATTATATTTTTATTTTTAACATATTTACTCTTCATATTTATTTAATTTTGTTATTTAACGTGATAGACAAATCACCTGTTGTAATCAATACGTGATAATTTAAATCTTCTAAACTGCTAAGTGCAAACTTAACTTTACAGTGTAAACAATGATGTGTTTGTTTTCGATAATAATTAGTCCTTGTCAACGTTTTAATAGATCCAATTTTATGGTATTAGGGAATCTCAATATCCTTAAAACTTCAAAATATTTATTTTTTTAAATATGTCAGAGATGGATATGTTCTATACATTTAAAAAATAAAGGTATAAAAAATTCCGCTTAGTTTAAATATTATGATTAAAAATATAGATTATACTTTAGTGAAATCTCTTCTTGGCAGTTGTTTACTTGTTCCATTACGTAGGTTTTTCTCAGAAATACAAAATTTTAATTTTTCGAGAAAGATTTCTCAAAACCTGTTCAATATGTTTCCAGAAAATTTTCAGTATTTCATTATAATCATGTTTTTATATAATTGAAACAAAATTATCACTCTAAGAGTAATATTTTTTAGTCACTCTAAGAGTAAGTAGTGTCAAAATAACTCTCAAATGGGGTAAAATTATAAACATATTTTAAAAATATAATATAAATTAGGTTTTAATTTATGGGTTTTCTTACTTAGAGTCAATTTCAGAAATATGTACTTCATCAAAAATTTGAAAGTTAACATTTGTGTTCAAAATATTTCATGTAAACATGCGTGCAAGTGAGAACAGTTTTCACGAACAAAAAAATCAATATATGTTTATTATAAATACATGTTTTTAAAAAATTTTACTTTTCATTTTTATAACCATTTAATTCTACTTAATTAAAGAGATATATAACAGATTACAGCAAACAATTTCACACATTTTGTTATTAAGTAAAACTATATACGGAAAAGTAGTAAAAGAAATCTATGAAATCCTTACGTTCAACAGACCTAAAATCCCTTAATATGCCTACAAGTGTATTCGAAGTATGAAACATCAAGTATGAAAATAAAAATTTGGGTAAATCAATTAATAGTGCATGGTATGGTCCCGGTTTTTTCCCTATACTTACATTACCTTTTTTTATTGTATGAAAACATATACTCTCATAATGAATATCGCGTATTAAAAAACTCTCTAACATATGTATGTCATTTTTTACTGTATACATTCTATACTTAATTAAAACATTATAGCAAGTTGTGCAATATATATACTAATGTCATGCTATCGAAAACACAATTTTAAACTTTTAAGAGGTCTCTAATTTTAAAGGAAAGCGATATTGTTTTTGTATTTCTTCCCTAGCAAAGAATTTTATTAAAATTATGTTCATATTCTTTAGATATTTTACATGAAAAAAATCTACATCTACCAAATTTCAAGGAAAAGTTCATTTTTAGAATTGTTCCTGATGCGTTTATTTTTAAAAATGGACATGTATTGAATAAGCTTTACAACTGATCATTCTATCTGTACGTTAAGTTATACAATTTCTGTCAACAGCTGACAGCTTTTTAAGGATTCAGTAACTAGCAGAAATGCAGTGTAAAAAACGAGCATTTGTAAAATTGTAGATTTATTGAAATCAATTTAAAATAATCAATTTAAAATATTAAAATATAAAATTATTTTTAAAAACAGTATATAACATGCTATTATTTTTCAAATAATTGAATAAATGATCTCAACTGCATCTAAATCTAGTAAAATGGCTTAAAAAACAGCAGTTTAGACATGTATTGAATAAGCTTTACAACTGATCATTCTATCTGTACGTTAAGTTATACAATTTCTGTCAACAGCTGACAGCTTTTTAAGGATGCAGTAACTAGCAGAAATGCACTTTGGGTAACAGTGTAAAAAGCGAGCATTTGTAAAAAAATATTGTAGATTTATTAAAAACAATTTAAAATATTAAAATATATATCATTTTAAAAACAGCATGTAACATGCTATCATTTCTCAAATAATTGAATAAATGATCTCAATTGCATCTAAGTTTAACAAAATGGCTTAAAAAACAGCAGTTTATGTCTGAGTCGGATTTTATTATGGTTAAGATTTATTATGAGCACTATGGTCGACATATTGCAGTACGATTGCACAATTAGATCACACAATTAGTAAACAATTTGATCAAGTCTCAAAACTGAGGCATCTCAGCTCAAAGATTACTTCGATAGCTCAAATAAGTATTCTGACACTCAAAATGGAATACACAATTCTTGCTGAAATATGGAGTTCGAACTACTCGTTGAACACCCATGTATTTGGTGCAGGCGTAAAATTATATAAATTAAACAAACTAAATATGACATAAACATGTTTTGTTGTTTTATGAATATTTATCTGAACAAACATAGTATATATATAGCAAAACATATGTTTGTTATAGAACAACATATTATATAACAAACATATTATATGAATTTTATAAAACAAACATATTATAAAACAAGCAAAAGGTAGGCAAAATACGTATTTTTCATTCAACAATGAAATAAGGGTTTCCTATAATTTAAGAAATTCTTAACCTCTTTCTCACTTTGAAACCAAAATAAAAATATAACTTGAGTTATAATTTTCTTTTTTTAGTAAGGCTTAAGTTCTGCGATTGTATAAAAGGGAATATTAATTTATAAATCAATTTAACCATCGTCAAATCTTAAACAACATAATACATTCTTATTCATACTGATAATTCATTGTCTGAAAATTCTGTATGCTTTACATTATTTTGTACAATGCTTATTCCATTCTTTTTTCTCCATATTATTTGAGGTAAGATGGCTTTTTTTAAAGCTTTAGAGCGGTTGACACATTATCAGCGAGAACGATTTTCAATCTTGATTCTGTGCTTATAATAATGTCGCTGTTTTCATGCAACTACAATAAAACAAG
>CM063510.1:134323149-134355649 GCA_032207245.1 Pardosa pseudoannulata
CATCCAAGCTGTTGAAAGATGCTGTGAGTTTTCATATCGATTAGGCTAAAACCGAAAAACACATATAAAATATTTTGAGACAAAAATTATCATAACTAAGAAATACTAAAATATTCGAACTAATGAAATTATAACTATTATGTAAATTTTATTTTTATAACCACTTGGGAATTACTTACTACACATTTATATGTACAGTGGTATAGTTTTATAATTACATTTTACAATGAAATTACATTTAAATATTTGAGAATCATCTGACAAAATCATAGATATCTAACACGTTGTGGACTATAAAATAAAATAACTTTAGTTCTTGTACATTTTGTGGCATTTGAAACACCGCATAATATAGGTAAATTTAAATAAAATAAATCATGTAAATTAATACACATATACCCACCTTTCCGGTCAAGTAAAAAATGCAATTCTACAGATTTTTCCGTTATACACTTCCCTTCATTTTAATAAAAATTTTGTGCTAAATATATTTCTATTAATTGTATTTCACACAAATACTCTTTTTACCTTATCTATGCTATAAAGTAGACTGAATTTACAAAACGGGATATTAAATTGAAAGAAAATGCTGTCAAACTACTGCACATGTGTTAACAGATATATTGGAGTAACCGTTCTACATGTAAATACTTGTAAAGTTAATAACATGAACGTTTTTTGTGTCACCTTATTCAGCAGAACATTTTTTTTAATAATAATTTAGAAAACAATCATTAATTTAATATTTCCTGTGGTTTGAGAATAATTGTAATTCAGATTCAGAATTATGTTTAATATTTGCAGATATAGGTTTTATAGAATACGGCAACTATAAAATTTCATTTACTTCATACTTAACTTGATTTATCAAAAGTAATTAATAATCGATAAGAATACAAAATAATTCTAAAAACGATACATGGTATTGTAGAAGAATTTGCATGCTATTAAAAATGTATAAGCTAAAATAGTATAAGCTAAAATTCTCTGTTTTTCTCCATTTCTCTTTTTCAGAAATTAGTAACTGTAATAACAATTTCATTTAGTTGAAAAAGGCGTAGATATTTCTAACCAATTCTGTAAATCATCAATATTATTCATTCGATAATTTGGAAAACTTGATTATTGAAATTTTAGAAGAGATTGAGAAGATGATCATAATAAATCAAATTAAAACTTCGGCAAATTTAATGGTATACATTATTGTACATTTTCTTTATTTTTGTTTTTCAGCAGTGACGAAATGTTATAAAAATTCATTTATTTAAAAATAGTTCAAATTTCTCACCAATTCTGTAAATCTTCAATATTATCCTTTTGATAAATTCAAAAGCTGGAATTATCATCTTTTTTTAAATAGTCTTATGACGATGATCTTAACACCTTGCCTGTGGAACCCGAACTTTATTCGGGCAACACAAATGAACAAAATTTGGGATACCCGACATGAGTTCGGTCAAGAGAAAAATTCAATTTCGTGAAACTCGAGCTCAGTTCGACTAATGCATAATAAGTAATTTACCATTTTACAATAAATGGCAATACTTTACCGACAAAAGTTCGGCACTTTAGCGTCGTTTCTTGCCATTTTTCGGCTACCCTAAAGAATTTGTAAAGTTCAATTGAATCTGACATAGAATTTATGACAGTTTATACACATAATAATACTATATTAGTTTATTTTATTTACCTATAAACTTACGTCATTTGATTTATTTTATTATAATTCGTGCAAATATTACTTTAATACATTAAAATATCCTGAAAATATTGAATATAGTAGCTATTTCTTTAAAAACTTTGTATTTTTTTTTAAAATAATCTATTTCTAGCATTTTTATAATGATCAACAAATTTAAAGATAAAGAAACTCCCTAAGCACGTTTTTCTCAGATATATTTAACAACCAAGGGGTTAATAACATAAATTTAAGTTAAATTTTAAGTAAACTCTAATGATATGTGCTAGTCTACATTTTCTCAATTTTTGTTTTTCATCAATAAAGAACTTTTATAACATTTTAATTTAACTGAAAAAGAAATAGATTTCTAAGAAAATTTAATCATATCGATGTATTGAGAATACATTTGAAAAATTCTCAAATAATCAGTTTTATTTACAAATCAAGATTAATAATTTAAAAAATAAAATTAAAAAAAGAAATTACCAGATTAAATTGCTTATTTATTATCGTATTTTACTTACTCAATCCTATTATTTAACACTAATAAGAGAAAGGACTTTGGAAAGAATTGCAAAATCTAAACTCTACATTTTGTCTGTATCCTTTTAAATTTTAAATAAATATAAGAGTAAAAAAAATATATTTACCAAAAAGAATACTTTTCTTTTTTTATGTGAAAAACAATTGTTAAACTAGATTATGAGAAAAATTATGATTTAAATTCTTACTTGAGCATCTCAACTAAGAAAAATGTACAAAAAATGGAAAACATTTGCAATTTTTCATCAAGGATCACAAATATTATTTAACACTAATAGGAGAAAGGACTTTGAAACAATTGCAAAATCTAAACTACATTTTGTATATATCCTTTTAAGTTTCAAATAAATATAAGAGTAAAAAATATATATTTACTAAAAATAATACTTTCCATTTTTATGTAAAAAAATTCGTTAAACTAGATTATGAGAAAAATTATGATTTAAATTCTTACTTGAGCATCTCAACTAAGAAACATGTACAAAAAATTTAAAACATTTGCAATTTTTCACCAAGGATCACAAATATTTTCTTTAAAATTAGACAAAAATATATCCTTTATTATCCTTTGCAAAAATATAACTATTATTATTACAAATAAAAATGGCGAATCTAATTCAAATAGGATTTAATGCCTTCCTTGAAAGGATAAAATTTTTGAAACATTTTACCTATTTGAAACTACTCAATAAAATATTAGTTTTCTACTGTTTATACCGTGCAAATTCAATCGACAGTATGTAAAAAATATTCTGAATATTTTACAGATAATAGTATAAGAGAAGCTCCTTTTTTACCACAGATATCGATTCTTTTTAGATTCTGTATACTATTATCGAACAGTTCTCCTAGAAATTTAAATAATGAAGTAAGGAATATGGTTTAAAATCCTTTCAATAAACAGTTTAAACGTGTTTATTTTCCTGCAGATGCAAAAATAATCCGAAATCGTAGTTCTCTATTTCAAATTTGGAGAAAGGGATATAATACTATTGATAATATATTGCTATATATTTGAAAGAAAAGAAAATGTGCAAATTTACATATTAAATCAATGTACGTATTAAGTTTATTATTGTATATTATTACTGTACATATTAAATTCTTTCTCCCACCTTCTCTTTATCACTTCTTTCCCTCTCTCTCTCTTTATATATATATATATATATATATATATATATATATATATATATATATATATATATATATATATATATATATATATATATATATATATATATATATATATATATATATATATATATATATATATATATATATATATATATATATATATATATATATATATATATATATATATATATATATATATATATATATATATATATATATATATATATATATATATATATATATATATATATATATATATATATATATATATATATATATATATATATATATATATATATATATATATATATATATATATATATATATATATATATATATATATATATATATATATATATATGTATATATATATATATATATATATATATATATATATATATATATATATATAATATATATATATATATATATATATATATATATATATATATATATATATATATATATATATATATATATTTATATATATATATATATATATATATATATATATATATATATGTATATATATATATATATATGTATATATATATAGAGATATAAATAATTCAACAAGACAGAGTTGGACAGCCTTATATAACCTAAGGAGGCTAACCGCTTGAGAAAGAAATTTGTTACTCTGCAAATTATAAGTTCTTGAAGTGCTCTTATCCATCAAAATAGGTTGGCGAGTTAAGTTCTCCAACAGGAAGGAAACAATACAGTTTAACTCCAAAAACTCCAATAAGGTCATAAAATGATGATGAAATTACCGATTTGGTGGTTTTTAATAATAGAGGAGTTAGTAGTTTTAGTTTAGGATTAAAGTATTATGTTTTTACATTACACACACACACACACACACACACACACATATATATATATATATATATATATATATATATATATATATATATTTATTCAAATACCTATGCCACATTAGCCATTTTGTTTTCGACAAGAGACTTATTCCGATAGAAGGTCCCCACCAACAAGATTTGAACAGTCTTCCTAAAACTTGACATTCTTTACTCTTAAATAGCGTAGTTTTACTTCCATATTCTTACTTTTCCCAGAAGGTTAGCTCTTTCATATTAATTAATGATTTAATTTTAAACATTAAAATTCCAACCCTTTTTCTCTCTCTGTATAGAATGTTCCTGAATGTTCCCTAGTAAATTCCTTCCGTTTGAATATGCAAACCTAGAGTTATAACTCGTAAGTTACATCATCCACGTGACATATGATGATCGCTGACTGGTTGGCACCTAAAACTATAAACATAAGTTTCCGACAGTTTAGGAAATTCGTTCAATATACAGTTGAGTTGGCAATATGAATAACCTACTATAGTTAGATTTCTTGTGTCTTCATTTCGCTGCCCTTTTCTTCTAAACCACTAAGCAAGATTGCAGGACAATAATGTCCGCTCGGAACATCTTTTTTGGGTGAGGAATAAAGCATAATTTCATATATATATATATATATATATATATATATATATATATATATATATATAATATATATAATATATACATTATAATCATATATAATCATATTAACATATATATATATATACACACATATATATATATATATATATATATATATATATATATATATTTTATGTGTGGTGTATACTATATATATTTGTTTTTATATAGTTAGTTATAATATATATACCGTTTGAGTGTAAATATATATTTATGAGCTAAAAATACACGATAACGCTTCTCTTGTTCGTACCGAAAATGCGAGACGCTGTGTTGGTTAGTATATATAATTTTCGCATCTATTACGAGCTGTTGAATTTATATCGATTGCAGTATATATATATATTATTTAATAATAATATTTTAATAATATAAGAATTATAAAAAATACTGTGGTAAGTAGTAATGCAGTAGAACCGTTAATTGTGGTACGTTAGACAAAAGGAGCGTGTTTTATTTATTTATTTGTTGTAAAAATAAAACTGTTCGTTGTTTTATAGAAATTAGAAACTTTTTAAATTTCTCAACAAGTGTTATACTGATCATTATTGATGCTACAGAGGAGGAATGGTTAGGAAGCAAAAAAAAGCCATGGGAAGACTGCCAATAAGTACAAAGATTTCTTAGAAAAATTGCCTGGAGGAAACTTGCCACAATGTCATATATACAGTAAAAAAAAGTAATGGAATTAGACTAAAAACTTAATTTAAGCTATATGTATATAAATTAATATATTTTGTGCAGCAAAACATTCTTGTAATAAGTGTGGATAAAGGATATGTTTTGTTAGTAAAAATTACGTGTTACATAATAATTAGTGTTAATTATAACAATTTCTATTGCTCTAGAAAATATTACACTTACTTCATTGCACTATTACCAAATAAGAAAATTCTTCACTCAATGTTAATGAACATTTAATTATGGAAAAATTGGTAAAAACTATACTCTAATCAAAAATATTAGGAAGAATAATTGATATAAGTTCTCCATTCTTGTGCTATTGACCGCTATGAGTAATCATGGTGGCTCCAGATTATCAAGCAACATATATTTTATAGGACAGGAGAAAATTAATGTACGAATATTGAATGAAACCAAATTGCTGATTATTTTTATATTAAGGTAACAAGATTGTATCAGTAAAGGGACCGAATCCGTATCAGATAGAGTAATTGGATTCAGATAGAGGAAGGTGCGTGATGGACTAATAAGGCAAGACATGCGTGCTGTCGAGACATACCGCAATCTCATACGAACGCAGGGTAACCAACTGAACAGTAGGAAATTGGAAATGTACGAACTATTAATGTTCTAACCAATCAGAATACGGTGTATTCCTTAGGTATTGGCTGTCTTACATGGGAATTATTTCCTACCATCTGGCAGCAGTTTTGATTAAAAATGCAATTATATTAAAAAAATTAGTGGACTTCTTAGAGGTTTTCAATAATTTATTTAAGATTAATTGAAACGACAGAGACAATATACTGATTGAATCATGAAATTGTTTCAGTTTTGTGCAATAAACTCATTGTTCTCTTAGATTTCCAATAGTCTGATGTAATTTACATGGTACATGAATTTTTTTTGGTAGTTGTTCATGAAATTACACAGGGGAAAATAGGGTTTAACTTTTAATAATTTTTCTCTATTTTCATAATGTAAATACTCCTATAGCATAGTGATACATCTCAAACTTATGTCTACAGTACTACTATTTTACCTGTTGAGCAAGGAAAATGATTTACAACCTTCTATTACCAGACTCAAATAGGCTCAAGCATCCCCTATATAATAATAGCTTAAGTTGTCTGTCCATCTGCCGATCTTTTTTTAATGTTATTATTTTAAGCTGTGTTGTCCCCGGTTAAGGGCAGGACATAAAATTTATCAATTTATCACATAATAAATAGGTAAAGGAGCATTTTTCTAACATTATGACGTCATTTCTTTAACCATCTCCTTGAATCATTTCTTATTTTAAATTATTTAAATATCATCGGCATTATTTTCATACGTTTCATCACTGAAATTATATATTAAGCAAATAATCATTTTTTATATTTGTATTAAATAATATATTAGGTACATATGTGCTAATTTTAAATTTAATCGTCGATTACTTTTTGTTGAAATAAAAATTTTATCATCGGTATTAACAACAAATTCTTTTCATAAAAGTCTAGGAGTCTCTTTTACGAAATAATAAATTTCTAGAGTTTAATTTATATATCTCTGAAAATTAAGAAGTTTTTTCCGTTTGTGTGTTTTGTTTTATATACATAACCACACGGTTTGCAATCGATTTGTTAAGTTTTGGACATCACCTCGAAATAATCACCGTAAATATCAAAACTTTTGCTCTCCATCCTGTCACGTAATATGACAAGATAAATTAAAGTTGGAAACTAACATGCGGTCAGCAAAGATAAACAAATTATTGAGCATTTACCAGATAATTCTCAGCCAAAAAACAAACCCTTTTTTACCTACCTTATAGGGTACTTGTAGAAAATTAAAAAATTTTACTGATTCCGTCATATGACGGGCTATATGCTAGTCACAAATAAGAGAATTCCATGATCGCTGTAATATATGCAAAATGCTTGGACAGATCGTCTAAATTTTACTGAAAACAAAAGAAAGATTGCAACAGATTTGGATTGTATTTCAAAAATTGCATGTGGTGATTCATGGCTTAGGTGTCCTTGTGACTTGTAGAATTATGATATCAAAAATCCATATTTATATATTTTCAATTCAGTACAGACAAGAATGTTAAAATATAATGTTTAGTTCATGTTATATAATTAAAAACTAATGTCTTTCTTTTATTAAAATCTGCTCTCGTCTGTAAGTCATTTTATGCTTGGCTTGAAACTCCTCAACACGGCTGAGACACATGTTTCGACATAGGTATCAATGGATTTGAAAAATTCAGAGAAACCAATATCCACACGTGTAGTATTTGAAGGTTCAAAATTTAACTGAAATATTAATTACAAACCACCAATACTGCTAAATATTTTAGTCCACATTTATTTTTCTGGTCAAACGATTGCTTCAATTAGCTGCTTGTGAAATATATTTTTTACGGGGTGGAATTTGGTATCAAGAAAGGTACGACTAGAAGAGAAAAATTCTGAAAAATTTATAATTTATTTAAAAACTGATCTCTTGCTTTTATTAAAATATGCTATAGTCTGTCCGTCTGTTTATGTTAGTCTTAAACGTCTCAAAATCGGCTGTGATTTATGGGCCGACATAGGTATCGTTAGATTTAGAAAATTTACAGAAATCCATTTTGGCAAGTCTCATATTTGTACGTCCAAAATTAAGTCAGATATTTAATAAAAACAACCAATACTGCTAAATATTTTAGTCCGAAAGAATTTTCCTGGTCAAAAGATGGCTTCAATTAGCTGCTTATGAAATAAATTTTGTATGTGTTGGAATTTAGCGTCAAGAAAATTCTGAAAAATTTATAATTTAAAAACTGATGATATATTTAAAAACTGATGTTATGCTTTTATGAAAATCTGCCGTAGTCTGTCTGTCTGTTTAACCTTGACTGAAAGTCTCGTAAACGGCCGAGGCATAGGTATCGACATAGTTATGGATGGATTTGGAAAATTCATAGAAATACATTTCAAAAAGTCTCATATCTTTAGGTCTAAAATTAACTCAGGTATTAAATGCACGAATCCTGCTAAATATTTTAGTCTAAATGTATTTTTATGGTTCAAAAGATCAATTCAATTAACGGCGAATGACGTCATAAATAAATCACCAAAAATTTTGTGTTTATCAAATGCATTTTTTACGGATTGAAATTTAGCGTTAAAAAAGGTATCAGAATAAAAAGATTTCTCACAATATCCAAATTCTCAGACATTTATATCTGTGTGGTCCATCTCTGTAAAATCATAATTAGTTGAGATATTAATTTAAAATCACCCAATGCCCCAATATTTTTTTCATATTTGTATTTTTATCAGAAATCTATCACATTATCCATATAAATAAATCATAAATAAATCATTTTAAAGTTGATTTTACCAAAAATCCTTTATTTAGATAGGAATTTAGCTTTAACACATTGGCGTAAAATGCATCTGTTTCCATTTCTTTTCATTAAGATGTAATTTATATACATATGTATATATTTTTTGTTATAAGTATAACTGTAAATTTATTTACGCTCATAAGCCTCCTCGCAAATAAAATTTGCTAGTTTAATATGAATAACAGACTATAAAATTTATAAAATTATGCTACGTAATGTAATAAGAAAACAAACATAGGAATTATGTTATTTGATGAGAACAAATTTAATGCTAGTAATTGAAGATAAATGTTTAACCTATGTTGTTTAAATAAAATTTCTGATTAAATAATAAAGGTTTAAAATAACGTATTCTATAAATTCCTCTTTCTTTCAATAAGGATATATTAATATTTTTATATTTTTTTTATTCCTGTAATCAATTTATTAATGGAAGATTTGAAGGAGATTTTAAACACGTTTGTTGGTAAAAAGTCTTTCAGATCAATTATGTGTTTGTCTTAGAGTCCCAAAAAGATTATATCAAACATGTAACATGTAATATGCTATACTTTTCCTTAATATGCAACTTCAATGTCATAGAACTTTTGATTGTACTTTAACCTGTACATTAAATTGTTTAAAATTACATATTTCAATTAGTTTGTAATAATGCTACCTAGTTCATCTGAATATATGTTTATGAAAAGTTAACTAAATATTTTAGATGATTTTGATCTTGACAAATATGACAATTACAGTATTTATATTAAGTAGATTTTGTGATATGAGACTTTAGATTTTATTTTCTACAGCTGTATTAAGCGAAAAGTATGAAGACATATATTTAAAAATATAGTGTATATAAAATGTCCCCAGAAAATACCCACATTTCTACATGAGTATCAAACGTATATTCATAAAATAAAAGTTTACTGTATATCGTTTATATAGTTTTTACTAACGTCTGTCAAGGATAATGCATATCCCTGTACTTAAGTTCAAACTCTTCTGCGATCCTTTCATGAAGAAAATTCATGAGATTTTACGATAGAATCTAAGAACGTTGTGATGCAAGTATTTTAGAAAAATTGACATCATTATCTACTTTCAGACTTTTATCGGTTCTGCGGTAACTCTAACTTTATGATAGTTTCTAAAGTGCTAGAATTTTTCAAAAATGCAAGGATTTGAAATTGTAAGCCAAAATGTTATATATATATATATATATATATATATATATATATATATATATATATATATATATATATATATATATATATGGGGGGAAGTTTACTATTTTTATTTTAGCTGTGTTAGTTTATGTATAAATATTAAAACAATCTGTTGAAATATTATAATAATACTTTTACTGATTTTATCTAGAAAGCCTCTTAAGAGAGAATTACTATCAATAAACTGAAAATATATTTTAAAAATTATTTAATATATTTGAAATATTTTCAATGCTTATTTTTTGTTAACTTTAATTTCTTTTAAAGGAGTGAACACTCTGTTTTCCTGTATTGTTTTGTCAAACAACATTTAACATTTTTTCATAATTTTTAAAATTTATAATTTGTTTCCAAACTTTCTAGATTAAAAGAACGATTATGTACATAATCTTTTAACATATATTTTTTTCAAATATAATTTTTATATCTTTGCATCATATTATATATTTTTCAAATATAAAATTTGCTATTATATTTTTTATTTAGATAAATATATATCCATATATATATATAAAAATATTAAATATAAGATATATTACAATAGATGTTTGGAATATATCTAGTTTATATAAATAGCTGACTTTAGACGATTATTAGAATTTTTCTTTTTAATAATTACGTGGGAAAATATAATTTAACATGAAATTATTTCATTAAATATCTTTACCGTTCATGTTATAGCTCCTTACGCTTTCTTAAATTATAATTACGGGGAAATAAATTAAGGAAATTATTAATAAAAAGTGTACTCACAGTGAATTAAAAAAATCTATAGCCCAACAGCAACAGATTTTTTTTTTGGGGGGGGGTCAACCGTACATTCCTTTTCATTGATAAATAGACAGACCAATCCCGTATCGTTCGATTTCACTATTCTCATTTCGGCACGACCGATACCTTCTCGACTGGTGTGGTCTATCAGAAATTTGCTTCACCGACTACTTGTTGTCAGACTAGTTAGGAGCTGAGTCAAGTTTTACTCCAATACACTGGGGTTTATTTCGCACCTTAATTTATCTTTTTTCTGAATAAAAATGAAAAATACCATATTAAAACAGCATTATTTTTCAGTCATTATTTTCTGATATCAAAAATAAAATAATTAAATTTTGTAATTAATTTTTAAAATTTAAAATTTTAAAATTTACAATTTTGTATAAACACATTTTTGATAAAAAAAAATAATACAAAGCGATTATATTTTAAAAAATATATTTTTTTTTTTGCCTAACCATTATTTAGGAAATAACAATAAACTGGTCGATTTTTAATATACGATAAATGTCCATCCATAATCCAGAAAAGGACTGCTTTGAAGGGAGAAAAAGACAAGAGGGTAGTCAGTGGATGGGTTAATAATATTAAATAGTTCATCTATTTCAAAAATATGATTTTTAAACTGATTTTATTGTTTAATTTAACTTAGATATAGTGATATACTAAAGGATACTTTGCATTAATCTAAACATCAGCGTTAAATGTTTTATAACTAAATGAATAACATTGAACCTTAACATATTTAATCATTTATTTTTCTTAATGAGACTACACGTTCGGAAACACTTACATTCCTACTTAAGAAAATGAAATTTTTAAAATTTTCGACACTATATTAGTCATTTTTTTCCTCTTCCAAAAAGAATTGAAACATTAATCAAAATGAATATTCTTTTTAAAAATCGCGAATAATATGAAATAAAATTATTACCCTTTCAACCAACAATATCTTACGTCATATATTTTAATAATTGAAAATTTGAACTTGATCCTTTCATGTCCAGGATATTTTTTGAAAAGCGAATATTTATAAATATTTGAAAAAAACAATTTTTCACACTTGCAGTATTTTTATTATGTTTCGTTTTTCTCTACTTGAATACCTTATTTCTTTTAATTGTAAAATTTTTAAGGGAAAAAACAATTGGCATATTTCTTTGTAAATGGTATATATCCAAAGCAAACAAATTTTCAAAAATATTTTTTAGTTTCAAAAATTAATATTGCATTGTTTCGTTACCATGGAATGTAAATACATTTGTCGGAACACCCGCTTACATTCCTACTTAAGAAAATGAAATTTTAAAATTTTCGACACTACATTAGTCATTTTTTTCCGCTTCGAAAAGAAAGAGAAACATTTATCAAAATGAATTTTCTTTTAAAAATCGCGTGTATCTTTCGAAATATATCTTATAACCCTTTCAACCAACAATATCTTACGTCACATATTTTAATACTTGAAAATTTGAACTTGATTCTTTCACGTCCAAGATTTTTTTTGAAAAGCGAATATTTATAAATATTTGAAAATACATCCTTTTCACACTTGTAGTATTTTGCTTTGTTTCGTTTTTCTCTTGCTTGAGAAAACCTTATTTCTGTAGCTTTCGTAACATTTTAAGGGAAACACAATTGTCATATTTCTTTGTAAATGATATATAACCAAAGCAAACAAATTTTCAAAAATATTTTTAGTTTCAAAAATTAATATCGCATTGTTTCGTTACCATGGAATGTAAATACATTTCCCTTCCTTTTTTCTGAATTAGCACTTCTTACATTCCTCATTAGTAAAATAAAATTTTAGACACTATATTAATCATTTTTTCCTCTTCCAAAAGAAGGAGAAACATTTTCAAAATGAATTTTCGTTTAACCCTCCGAGTGGAACAAACACAATAATGGAAAAAAAAGTTCCAAAAAAATACGCTAAGTTACCAAAGTGTTCTATGATTTTTTTACATACCCTTTGTCGACTAGAATTGGAAACATGAAACCCACCCTTATAAAGTCCCTTTACTTCCGTTTTTTATAGATATATTATTATATATATATTATATATTTACATTTTTTTTTAATTTTACACATAAAGCTGTCAAGTGTCGAAGATCATCCCATAAGTTAAATTTAAAAGTACAAATAAATATATTCTTTAAAGAAATGATTTTATATCAATTTTTTACGAAAGTCATATCCAAGCATTTAATGGTGCAATTAGAGAAATTACAAAATACTTTATTTTTAGAATTTTACAAAATGAAAATTTATATGCATCTGTTCCAATAGGGAGTATGTGCAGTTCCTAAACAAGTGACCCTCCTACCTCATTTATGGGGCAAAAACACTGGCAGAAATGTACATTACATCCATTTTCGGAACGTTTTTGGAGGTCGAAAATTGTACGTGACAACCGCTTTGAAGACATCATCGGTTTGGTGGAATTGTACGTGCGAACCGCTTAGAGGGTTAAAAATCACGTATATATTTTGAAATATATCTAATTACCCTTTCAACCAACAATATCTTACGTCATATATTTTAATAATTGAAAATTTGAACTTGATCCTTTCATGTCCAGGATATTTTTTGAAAAGCGAATATTTATAAATATTTGAAAATACAGCCTTTTCACACTTGCAGTATTTTGTCTTGTATCGTTTTTCTCTTACTTGAGAAAACCTTATTTCTTCAGCGTTCGTAACATTTTAAGGGAAAAAACAATTGGCATATTTCTTTGTAAATGGTATATAACCAAAGCAAACAAATTTTCAAAAATATTTTTTAGTTTCAAAAATTAATATCGCATTGTTTCGTTACCATGGAAAGTAAATACATTTTTCTTCCTTTTTCTGAATTAGCACTTCTTGAGGTTTCCTCATTAGTACAAAATTTTAACTAGAACAAAAATTCCCAGATTTTTAATAAATTTACATATAGCAGTTTGCATTTTCGTTTAACCGTTTACTAACCAAAGTTCCAATAATGGAAAGCAATTTTTAAAATTAAAAGTTCATATGAAAAAAAAATCTTATCAATATCGATTTTACATACAATTAAACATGACATTTTAAAGTATTTTTTGCAATAAATTTAATTTTGTTTAGATATTTATTTATTTATTTACATTTTTTTTTAAATTTTACTATATTTTGTCAATTTTACTCTCCCTTACAGTTAAATTTACCAAAATTCCAGTTTAAATGGAAAAACTCAATATTTTAAAATATATCATTAGACAACATATCCTATGGCAATACTACAAAAATAAAATTTTATTTTTAAATTTTAAACATAAAATTTACGTTTTCATGTCTATGTTCCAATATTGGAGCATTGACGTTTCAAGTGTTAATTTTCCATTTATGTTCAAATCATTGTATGATATTGCAAACATTATTCTATTTTGCATTCAGCTAAGAATAGCAACTTTGCTAAAGAAAATAAATATATAAAGCTGCAAATGGAAGCTGCAATTCTTAGAAAGGATTATAATATTGACACTTGGCATTGATATTCACTTTCGTAAAGTCATAAAAATAGCAAAAAATTATTTTTGATAAAATGGCTGAACATGTGTGTGTGAGGGGGGGGGGACTTTCACATGCACCCTTTGGAGAGTGCAATTTCATATAAAAAGTGTCTTATTGCATATCTTTGATGAAATAGTCATCAGTTTCTTTCAGGATAGAGTTGTTCTAATTAATTTTGTTGGATGACAATAAAAAAGGTGCATTTGTGCTATGTGTTTCAGTTATAAAGTTTTCATAACTGTAACACCATGTCTGAAAGTTACTTTACAATACAAGTTGCTCTGGCCTTTCTACAAACTCTTTAGAATTCTGATATGGAAGATGTAAATATTTGCCAGTCACAGACCGATGAACCTGGTAATATAATTGATGAAGAAGATTTTGATGTAAATAATTTAGATGCTGTTACGCCATTTGATGAGTGTGGAATTGTCGACACTCATCAAGTCAACACTTTCTATATCAATTGTTTTATTGCTATAGAAGTCCACACTTGCTATATATATATTGTCTTCATATACTATATATTTATACTTGTTGTAAAAAGATATAAGTACACCAGATGAAGACAAATTTCAGATACCAGATCCAAGGTCAACGAATATCTGATAACCTCGCAGTAAAATAGGGAAAAAAAGTAAAATTCGATAATAAAATATGATTGTAAAAAGAATTACCAATATTGCATAAATTCTATAGTGTCATAATGTTTATCAATTGTACATTATTTAAAAAAAATAAACAAAACATATAATATAGGAAAGATGTTATAATTATTAGACTTTAAATTAAACTAGTTTCATGAGCCTTTTAAAAATATGCAAAAAATAATCATGTATCACAAAAATGTTCCAATAGTGGAACGTGACTAAAAACACCCTTACAATATTTTTCATCTAATTCTAAAATTTTATTGTATTTATATACTCTTATTTTAATATAATAACCAAATTTCAAGTCATTACGACTTTTCTTTCTTAATAAGGCGTTTAAACGGTTAATATAACGTTTCGTTTATATATAATTTTGTTTGCATTTACAATTAAACCTACTATGTATAATAGTTGTGTGATACAAATGTTCAGAAGTCAAATATGTTGTACATTTCGAATTTACTTTAATTTAAACTAATTTTTAAATGTCTATATTATTACATATATCATGTAAAATGATAATGCAGATAATTTCAAGCTGTAAATTAGTATTTACTAGGAAGCATACACTCTGATAAGGCAAATCTACCATTATTATTTTAATATAATTACTATTATTGAGCCTTGAAATTTATGATTTTTAAAGGCAAAAAGTATTTATAAAAACAGGTTGCATTGATAAAAACAATTACACATTAATATATTATAATCATTTTATATTATTACATATAGTAGTAAGAAATATTATAATATTAAAACTTTTAAAAATACTGCATTTTAATATATTTAAAAATGCTACATGAAATATTTCCAATTATAAATATTATTTCCTCACATCACATATAACACGTAAAATAGATCATTCCACAAGCCACTGGAAACAATCATAACCCAAGAAATATATTTTCTTCACAGGAAGAAGGGAAATCTAGAGTTAAGTGGCGTGAGTGTTAAGTTGTATGAATTTTTTGGCACTACATTTGCTTAGGACAAGTTGCGACAGAAATAAATTTGTGGCGTGGTACTATCACATGAAATTACTGTAATTACACCTTTGCTTAATTTCTTTTAAACATCTCAAACGACTCTTAATTTTCTTTCAAAGCTATTTAAGGGATCTTAGTAATTACGTTTTCTCAGAATGAAATACAGTTTATAAAATTACATGTTTTTATTTGCCAAGTTAAGAAGTCATATTCATAGAGTAAAACAGCAAGAAGCTCATTTTTATATGAATTGCATATACTTCAAGTAATATATTTAAATATTTTTATCATTTTTAAATATAGTAAATTTCAAATTTTACACAAAAATCAAAATATGTTACAGTTATTATTTCATCTCATAAAATTATGTACTAATGTATAAATAAAATGAGTTAATACATTGTCTTAATACAATTCAGGAAAGTATATTATAAGTTCCATTGTTGTATTAAAAGATTTATATTAGTAAATGAAGTAACAGCAGTAAATACAATTATTAGTATTAGTTCTTCAGTAAATAGCTCATCTAATATTTTCACATGATTCACGTCTCATATGCTTGACCTGCTGCAAAGAGTTTTCATCTTAGATATATATATATATATATATATTTGAAAAAACACTATTAAGGGGATACATCCCCTTTAAGCAACTTCAAAATGAGGAATTTTTGTTATTTTTCGATTTGCCATAACTTTTTTTTCTCATTATGGAAATTACTTGGAAATTTTAGCATTTTATTGCTGAATCTAATTAATTGTTCTCCTGTATTTACTTTGTTTCTGGTAAATAAGTACTTTTTTATATGATAAAATAAATGTGCTTCTTTTGAAAATTTAACAATTTTACTGTTACACTGCGCGCAGTCTTACAGCAACACAAACTGTATTTCAGCAGTAATCTTTGCATTTATATATACAAGAAACATTAGGTATTATTCTCCACCAATTTTAAATTTAAAAATTATCAGAAATTTTACACCAAGAGAACGAATTTTTAAAAAAACTTAAATTAACGCTGAAAAATTAAATTTCAAATACAATAAATACCACATAAATTAAAAACCTTTAAAAAAGTAGGTGGGATTTAATTGCAGCACTATAATGTACGTACTTACCTTGAAAATTATAGATCCATACGCGCAATAGTGTTTTTTCAGAGTGCGTGCAAGTTTGAAAAACATCATTTTGAGTAAAATGCATTTAAAGTTAAACTTTAGATATTTTCATTCTATTTCCATTAAAAAATTTGATAAAATGGTTTAAAATTACCTCTATGTATACTTTGTTCCTTCTGTTTCTAATAATTTTACTTTTATAGCAATTTTATATCTTTTTCTTGCTTTGCAAGCCACTAACGTAAGCATCTCAGCCAAAAGAATCAGCTGTTGATCACTGTTGCATGTAAATACTCTTGCATAATTAGTAATTTGTTAAGAGAGTTCTTGCATAACACTGGTTCAAACAACACGACCATCATTAAATACATAAATTTCATCATTCACTACTATTTGAACAATATTACTAATAAAACAGTTTCAACTCTAAATGTGATGACACAACAACAGGGATATAAACATATATATAGAAACACCAGCTGGGGGATTTAAATGTCCCATGTCTATGTTTTTATTTTTTATATTACAATAAATATATACAGGTTGATATATCGAATAATATCAATATTTGTTTTAAACGATTCAGAAAATTCCAAAGATTATATATACAAATAAAAACCAAAAATATATCTTATAAGGTATATAAAGGTGATGTGTGCCTTAAAATTATGCCATCCACTATATATATATAAATATATATATATATATATAGTATAAATATAATATATATATAGATATATTATATTAATATTTAAAATTTAACAATATATATATAAATATATATATAAATATATATATAATATTATAGTATATAAGGAGTTTTAAAATTAATAGCAAAATGTGTAGTAATTTATATTAATCTGTTAACAAGATAACGTTTGATTTTACGTCGACTTGATGAAATTCAGAAAAGAATTATATTTCTAAAGTCCTTTACTGGAATACAAGATTTATTTCACCAAATGACATAGTGACAGAAAACATGATTCTTATTATTTATAATTTCTTACAAATGTGAATACGAGTGTTAAGAATTATAGTTTTACTCTTTCGAATCAGATTAGACGAAAGTTGCAGGGCAGCTTTTGGCAAGTATGACAGGAATACAACAGGCTAACAACAAAATAACCTCCACCTAAAAGTAAAATTAATAAGTTTCATAAAATATATAACGTTAATTTTAGACATAGGAGGAACTTCATTTACATTGAAATCAGACACAAACGAATGTAAGCAATTCTGAATAATTCTTGATCTCCAAAGTGTTCCATTTCTATGTACAGATATGCAATCTTAGTAAGATTCGTTTATGTCTGTAAAATACAAAGATTTTAAATAAATAGGGAAATCCTCTTCCTATTTGGAGTTCATTTATAAAGTATCCTGATGATTTAGATGTAAAAGCAAAATTGAGATTATATTACCAAATACAACATAGAACTGTCCTTAGATATTTACAAAGTTCTCAAGGACCATATCTTAAGGTCCTACATTTCAAAGCTATCGAGCTTTGAAAGTACTAAGTTTCGATTATAACGTACTTAGAAGAAAGTATCGAATTAGAAGTACTAAGTTTTGAATTCCACTGCTAATATGTATGCTTGTAGTATTTCATAATACGCTTCAAGCTGTATGTCTCTCTCGCTACTAGGTAGCAATTTTCTAGTGAAATGGTAGCGCTTCAAACCTCACTTCTTCTACTCACTGTATATTTTATAACGTTATATAGTTTGGAGTGCTGTAGTCTCTTTTTTTTGAGACACAATTGCTATTAAGTGTGTAATATATATTTGATAAAATCAAGAAAAGCCTGTGCAATCCAGGGTGTTTTATATCTCTAGTATAAAGTACTCACATAAGCCCTCGTGTTATAAAAGGGAGACCTAAACGATCCAAAATAATCCAAAACCAGTAAAAATTATTATTCTTTACATTAAAATATGATAATGCCACGAAAATTTTATAGTGGTTAGCTTATTCTGCTCTATCCCATTAGTGTTGGGTTAGACACTCGAATAAAACTTGTATTTATTAGTATTATCACTTAACTCGAAGGAAAGATGCACTACCTATAAGGTACTTTCACACACAGAAAAAAAACAACTATAACCATTGATTTTATATGGTAAATGCTATTAATATAGAAAAGTGTTGCACATTGAAATAATTATGATAGTAAATAAATATTACCTTCTAGATAATGTGTTAAATATTATCACAAAAAAAAGAAATGAGAAAGCTGCCAAGGTTAAGTTGAAAAAGTCTTTCAAATCTTGTAACATATTTATATATTAAAGTACGCTGAACAGATTCACATTATACTTTTATAAAGATCTGTAAAGGAAAAAATAACTTTAAATATTAAATATTCTTTGAAGTCTTTCTATTTAAAAAGTATTATCTCATACATAAGTTGTTAATCCTTGCTACAGAAGATTACTTCAAATAAAATAAAAACATACACAAATTCTTATCAATAAAAATATAAATTTACCAATTGATATTACAACTGTAAACGTCTGACAAATAATTTTAAATTTTCTTTCAACAAGATTAATGATTTTTGATAGGTAAACATAGATGTCTTTTAAAATATTTGAAGAGAACAACGAAAAAAAAATCATTGAAAAAATGCATTCAGATAGCGAACGAAAGATCAAGAGCTTCCTATTTTCAAAACATTTTTTTCAGAAAATTTCTGATAAATTAATTGCGTTTCATTTACAAGATTATCATCAACTAGAATCATATTTAGAAATTAAAAAAAAACCCTAAATGGCTTAGATAAAAATTTCTGCTTTTCATCCTCTCAAGATTCATTTAGAGAAATAATTCTCGTTTCTTTGTTCATCTCAAAATTAAATGGTTTAACCACCTAAGCTTTTTAAGTGTTTAAGTAACATAAAGGACAATTATCTTTAAGGTTTTTTTAGAAGCAAAGGTAAACTTGTTAATTTATGAAATTAAAAGAATTTTTTTTTCTCAAGCAGTTGATATTATTGTAAAAATTTAGAGGGCCTACTGATATTTTTTAATAAAATAAGCCTGTTGAATATATGTTTTACAGTTTTTAATGGTTATATTTCATTAAAAGTAAAATAATTCTAAATTTTAAATATCATATTTTATATGCATTAAGAAAACTCGCGTATTTAAAAAATGAAAAATCTATGATTTAAATTCGTATATTTTACAGTTTTCTGCAATTAACTGATACACGTAAAAAGAAAAAGAGATATTGAATATAAAATGTGTAATACAGAAAATATAATACAAATAATAAATCAAAACAATGAAGATTTATTAACTACATAATAATGATATTCTACTTAAAAAACCGCATGAAATAGAAAAATATATTTTGATTAATATTATGTATAGTATTAATATTATGTTTAGAATTTGCTTTAATATATTTTGCATAAATTTATATATACACATACATACATACATATATATATATATATATATATATATATATATATATATATATATATATATATATGTGTGTGTGTGTGTGTGTGTGTGTATAGACATACCTATACTTGTATATACATTCATACATATGCATAAACATATATAAGCATACATATAATGCTGCAATTAATTTAATTTAAGTTTAGTGAGTTTTGATATATGATGTTTGTATAAATGATAAACTTTGAATAAATATACTATGATAAATGAGGATAAATAAATTTTTTAATCTGCCACTAAATTAAAGTATTTCTTATCTAATAAGCTTTAAAAACAAATATTTCATTTATCTTATATTAAATTTTATCATGAATAAATCTCCGTTAATTTTTCAGATAAAAAATCTTGTATGTGCTTTGAAAATCAATATTACATACTAGATACAATAAAAAGGCATATCTTTCAGATGAAAAAAAACAGTATTAAATGAAAGAATGTGTCACATTCCATGTTTTTCTCTTGGATGTTCCATGTAAAAACTACAGTCGACTAACTCTAATTAATTTTACTTCTACCGAAAAGATTTGCTTATCGATATCGGCTTATCTGCTCCCGACACCTTCACACAAATACTCCTTGTTACTCTCAGCTGAGAAATAATTATTATGAGCCCATCATTTGTTGAAAACACACACCTAAAGAAATAATAGAAAAGCCAGAGATCATATTTTATCTAACTTTCTTGAAAAGTTTTTACTACAATAGTCATGAGCTATAGTATTTATTCTTTCACAAAGTATAATATATATATATATAACCACCGCTTCAGCAATGGCAGTGATCTTTAACACTTTGACTGACATAGGGGTCACTGGTGACCGGCAACGTAGCAAATACGTAATATAAGTACATAAAACATTGACTGCCATGGGTTCAGCTGGGACACCCATCACGAAAAATGCTTAAACCATGATTTCAAAACTCATTTTATTTACTGCAAATAATACTTCCTAATATGCATCGTATAATGAACAGTTCATGTCAGAGACTTGGACAAATCATCAAAAATACGTATGACAGTCAACCTGTTAATCATCTGGGAAAATTATTCTAAATAAAACATTTTTTTTTATTTTTAAAGTATAATGTTGTAGTGAAAATATTTCTGCTCAAAAGGCTATTTGGCTCTTAAAGTAAGAATTTATAAGAATCTCTTAAATCTCTCAGTGTTAGTTTATAATTTTAATTAAAACGTATGGACGACTGAAAATCAGTGTAACTTTGAAAGAACCTAAATACGGGTGAACAAACACGAAAAGTCTCTGTTTCACAAGCCGATAACTTGACCCTCATATCAGTAAGAGAAGATTAAATTCATTTGTATAGGACTTCAGAGAATCCGAATTACATTGGAAATAAAACTGTTCAAAAGGGAAATAATTGTGAAATGGTAAAACAAAGTGAATATAAATTTAGAAAATGCTAAGATAAATTTAAAGCAAATCAAAGTAGATTTTTCCTTTCATGTTCTGTATATTAATAGATACTCATAATAATATTTGCATAGAGATGTGTGGTTAGGAAATTTTTAGGTGTCAAATTTTGTAATTTGACTTTCATCAAAACTCGACACAGACTTGTTTGCATTTAAATTAAATGTGTATACTTTGTTTAAATTTCAATTTATGATAATATCAACATTGTGTGCACAGTATAGTGTTTCAATTCAAAGATATGCTGTACTGAATTTTATAAATTTATTTTGGAATGTAAGTAATTACTAAAACTAATAGATATACATTTTAAAGCAATTCATTGCATTGCATTGTATATATTGTTTTCCAGGAACTCTGCTGTAAATATTTAAATCACTCGCACGTGTGGGAGGAACAGATGTAAATAGCTATTGTTTTCTAACTTTTGAAAACTTCTCATTTGTTATGTCAAGTTGAAAATTCGTAATACATCACTAACTGAAATGAATAATTTAAACCGAGAAAATGAAATAGTTTTGTCAGAAAATTCTCATATATTTCTGTAACTTTCTATTTTAAAAAAATATTGCTATTCGATATATTTTGTTAAGATATTCTTTGTAGTGAATTTTGTAATGAAATAATAACAAATAAACAAAGATTATTCCACGTTTCTCGAGGATGACAAGGTAAAAGTAGAAATGATTTTTTTTATTTTGTAAAATTAATCCAGTTATTTCATTTTGCCGAATGTTCATGAGATATATTTGAAAGAATTCTTGAGCTTTGTAATATTTTAGAAGAGAAATTTATGTGAATGAAAAGCTTCGATTAAATGATAGTTTCACTAAGATTCCTTTCTAATAATCCACTACCTTTCATTTTAGATTCCTTTGTATTTCTTTACATAAAAGATACCTATGTTACACCAAATAATTTCATAACCTCTCTTCCTATTTATAATAAATCATTTAAAGCTATATTGTGTACAGTTGACACATATTACACTTTAAAAATCGTAGTTATTACCGGATTTACTGATTACAAAAGTGCATAAAAGTGCACTCATATGAATTTTACACTTTGTTTAATCTCGATAATGAGTATGTGTAATATTCTGTGCTAAACCTATCTTTTCGGAATATTATGGTTTTGCTATCTAATTTTGAAAACTACTTATTCTAATAAATCAAATAATTTCCTATTCCCGTCCTAGTTATAATAAATCATTTAAAGTTATATTAACATGTGTACGGTTGACACATAATACACTTTAAAAGTCTTGGTTATTACCTGATTTACTGATTACAAAAGTGCATAAAAGTGCACTCATATGAATTTTACACATTGTTTAATCTCGATAATGAGTATGTGTAATATTCTGTGCTAAACCTATCTTTTCGGAATATTATGGTTTTGCTATCTAATTTTGAAAACTACTTATTCTAATAAATCAAATAATTTCCTATTCCCGTCCTAGTTATAATAAATCATTTAAAGTTATATTAACATGTGTACGGTTGACACATATTTTACACTTTAAAAATCTTGGTTATTACCTGATTTACTGATTACAAAAGTGCATAAAAGTGCACTCATATGAATTTTACACATTGTTTAATCTCGATAATGAGTATGTGTAATATTCTGTGCTAAACCTATCTTTTCGGAATATTATGGTTTTGCTATCTAATTTCGATAACTACTTATTCGACTTGATTTAACTGTTGAAAACTAGTTCGGATCCTATCAAATGTTTCAGGGTTTCACGATGACCATAAAACAAAGTCTCAGTATTGGAGTCCATGGTTTAGAATCTTGTTGCTAGTATTGATTGCTAACACGAGGATAATTAAGAATGATTTATTTACAAACGCAAAGATATTAGCATGTAAATAGTAAAGCACAAATATATTAAACATAAAATGCATTTATTTATGTATACAAAAACTTAGGTGATGGTCAATCTTATAGGAGGCAAATTTTCAATACCAAGATTATTGGTGCAGGAAAGATGGAAATTTTAGTGCAGTTTGCAGAGCCAGTTGGTTTAGATGTTCATAATGTTACTCATTTCAAGTAATACTTACGAAGCAATTACAAGATAGTTTAGACAGATACCTAAACACATCTAAAAGACAAATATTAAAGTTTAAGTAATTAAGAACATTTATAATCAAATGTAATATTACGGAGAGGATAATTAATGAAATTTGTATTAAAAACATTGGTATGTAAGAAAGAACACTGAAGTATAAGTAAAGAGTTTTAAAGTAAAAAAAAAATGATTGTAAAGATGGCAATTCAAACTATCCATACATAGAAATTAAGCAATATAAAAATAGAGACCAGAATCAATATCTTTTGAAAATTTAGAGTTGTTTTAAAGATGCAAGCATAAAAAATGTCATTTTGATATATGGAGGAGGTAGAATAACTCATTTTTGTAAATTTAAAATAGTTAAAAATTACTTATATAACAGATACAAAATATAAATTTATATGAAGCATAATTGTAGAGATTGGGTAGAAAAAGAGATACTCTTTCAAGTGAAGAAGAACAATTTGGCCAATATCACTTTCAAAAGTGCCAGTTATCTGAACTCCTATACAGTGCCAGTACTCAATATAGAGTTGAAAATCACTACTGGAAATTTTGGGTGTCAGAGTGCTTTTTAAACATATTATGTCATATAGTAATACAAAACCTGGAAAATGACGTAATTACTAGAAACTTTCTGGATATTATCTTTATACTTGTGAACAATTAACCTACATGAGATGATATTGTAAAAGAAGAATATGCCAATTCAGAGAGGGAAGTTTGTCGTATAAATCGAGTACCTGGAAAAATAAGAATTTACTGAGAATATTTTAAAGATATACAGTTTATAACAATTAGCTGTCTAGATATTAAAAATGTATTATTTTATTTTAACAATTTGTCCCTTTTTTAATGGCCCTAAATGTCTTTTAAATAGAGCTATGAAAAATGAAAGGTTAAAAACAATATTCTGTTTATTTATATCTCATTTTTTATATTGTTCTTGGCAACGATTATAACTGGTAGTAATATTACTTCTTGTGATTGAAATATAAAACACTGTTTCAAAAATAGAAATAGAGCTAAATTCGTTAATCTCTAAACACACATTTCTAAACAGTTATTATATTCTAAAATATGGCAATGTTCTCGCAACTAAAAAAATGTGGGTTTGGAGGCGAGAAGGCCTAAGATCCACCATGTTCGTTAAAGGTTACTGAATACGTTCATGGTCACAATGACCTCCCAGTTTTCAATCCATACCTCTGGGGGTGGCAGGTCTAGCATTTGGTCTTCTGCATGGTCATTGATTCAAAATTAGGAGGACCCACTTGACAAAAAGTCGTACTTTCATGCTTGACCAGCTTAAAGCGAAAAGAGCAGCTATTTGCTTTAATACGAGTAGCGCATGACTCAAATGTGCTTCGTTTCACGAAGTACCATAAAAACAACACAGCATATTCTAAAATTTGAGACACAAAAATTAACTTTTGGAATGATCTTACACACAAGCTATGGTTATTAATATTTACATTAAAAATCTTCTACTGTAATATTCTGTCAATTTTCCTGCAGGAAAACAAAGTAATCGTAACAAAAATGAAAAAAATAAACATATTAAATTAATTACATCAAAGGATAAAAAATGATAACTTTTAGCAGTTTATTTTCACTGTCTTTTCAGATAAGAGTTTTATGCCACAATAAAAAGTAAATTCAATTTTATGCAATATTTTCAGGATAATACAAACCCTACATAATTTTTACACAAATAATTTCCTCACATGTCTGTAACCACGTTGCATTTTCGAAACATTTTCTGTTACATTCTGAATAATAATGTATGACCCAGTATTACAATTTTCAACATAATTTTTTTTTCTTGTACATTTTTTAAACTCAACAATTTATTCACCCAAAAATGCTGAAATGTATTTATTCAAATCAGGGTGTGTTGGTATTAGATGTAGGATAAATCATTCTCAAATATATCATAAAATACTACTAAAATGTTTCTGGAGCTAAATTTTTTTTATACCTAACAGTCCATTCTTGATGGATTGTTTTATTTGTTTACCAGAGAACATCAGCATAAAACTCACGTACTTTTCTCTTCAATTCTCATCTCCATCACGTATTATTTTATTTTTATACCGGTGCAGTAATGATATATATGCAAATACAACATTTCATATTTCTTCCTTGCATAAAACCATAAATATAGCGAGTTATCTTCCTAAACTTACATAAAAACATCCGGCATGATCAGACACACGCGTTCTACTCAAAAAAAAAAAGAAAGTTAATATTTTATAATATATTAAATAGTTCTGCACACCAAAAAAGTCACAAATTTTAAACTTAATATAATTTTTATTGATAAAAACTTTTTCCTGGGGAATTTTTACAGCTTTCTTTTAAATAAAATTTATAGCAGGAATTTAATTTATGTGATACAGTTTGAAATTTATACTGCATTTTAGAAAGAACTGGTTTCAAAGATAACTAATTTTATTTTTGTCAACATACATATGATTAATATAATCATAATATTTAAAGAATATTTAAAAGTTTCTAATGTAATATTTATTTTAAAGTACTTCAGATAGTTTTCTGAAGTATATATATATATATATCGCTATATTAAAAAATAATTACTAATAAATACTTATCAAAACACTAGTGTGTGGCCACACTTACAAAAATATTTCCTACAGTTTCAAGGACAAAAAAATTTATTAGAACTAATTATTTTTAAAATTAATTTTTCTTTGGAGTTAAGTAGATTTTAAAAGTTTTAAATGAAAGTATATTTTTCTGATGTACAATTGTACAGTATTAAGACGTCTCAAAATAGGCGACATGAATATTTAGATATATGAATAATGAAACGTGGTATATTACATTAAGTTAAAAATTTTATATTTTAATTAGATATATAAAAAAATGTAAACATATTTAACCCTTAGTACAGAATATTAAATTAGCATATTTTTAGTAAGAGAAACAAATATCTCAAAATATAATTTGAATTGTATAAAAAAAGTATAATATAAAACCGAAAGAATTTTTTTTGTTTCACTATAATTATTCATTCATTTTTTGTCTTATCCTCAATAAAAAATAAAAAATTAACATTTTTTTTACTAAGAGCAGCAAATAACTGAAAATATAATTTCAGTTGTTTAAAAAAAGAATATTGTAAAACTGCCCGAAAAGTGTTTTTTTTTTAAATTCATTAAAAATATTCATACTTTTTCTGTCTTTAAAAATACAATAGAGTCTATTTTATTTGAAATTAAGTAGGTTTTAAAAGTTTTAAATGAAACTATATTTTTATGATTTATAATTGTAGAGTATTACGACATCTGAAAATAAATAAAATAAATATTCAGATAATTGAACAATTAAACGGCTTATATTACATTCATTTTTAAATTTTATTTTAATTAAATGAGTAAAAATATATGTAAAAGTATTTTACCTTTAATACGAAATAACGAATTAACAATTTTACTAAGAACAACAAATAAATATAATTTAAATTGTTTTAAAAAAAGGAATAGTTTAAAACGGCATGCTAAGTTTTTTTTTTAATTTCCCTAAAAATATTCATTCATTTTTTATCATTTAAAATACAATGGTTGCTTTTCAAAATATCGCTACAGAAATAAATATGAAATAAATTTTTTTTTCTATTGGGGAAAAAGCGGAAACATCTATTTCTCCCATTTTTCTATAAGATCAAAAGTTCAACGGTCAGAACTGACAAATGCATTTGACAGTGAATGGCATGCGGAAAACAGAAATCTCTCCATTGTGACAAGCTTTCTGCTTCTTGATTTGTAGTCTAACATGCCCCGTGGGCTTTCCATATTATGGTGTTCATCATGTAATTGATTGTTTCTTTAATTGCTTTGAGTGGGTAATGACAAATGGGACTACAAATATTTATTCAAATATGCAGTATAACTTTAAGGGGATTACATTAAATAATATAAAAAGTACATATGTATACGCACATACACTCCCACAAACTCATATATATAAATTAAAAATAAAACCCAGTGCACTATATTAGTTAAATATAGATAAAATATAAATTATAAATGGACTGAAATTATGTCATTAATGTCCGAGGGGAGTAGTGATTCATCACTCCATTTAAACATGCTTAGATGTACATATCACTCCTGGGTGATGTAGCATCATAACACACACACAATCCTGCATTGTAAATACCTAAATAAGCCCTTTTCTCTGCTATGTTGATTGCTTGTTCGTAGACATATCATTGGTACGTCTTCCGTCAAACGATGAACATATCAAAATATATTTTATATTGTTTTTGACTTTAAAAATCCAATGTGTCGAAAATTTTAATATATAAATTATTTCCATTCCCTCGTTCCTTATTATTATAAATGGTAAAATATTTATTTCATCTTAAGAACGGAATTACAAACAACAAATATTAGTTCAGATATTTAAATTAAATATTGCTGTATTTTAGTAGTTAATTTTGCATCTGGTATTTTTTAGTGCCAACATATATTTTTCACACTATGATAGAAAATAAAACATTAAATTATAAATAAAACAAATGAAATGCTTACCTATGGAGTATAGAAGTCCCTAAAAATACTAGCACCAAATAACTGGTAATAAACCACTAAATTTTTCTCAATTGAACAACACGTGTATCTACCACAAAATGACCTTCGAATGCAGAACACCAATTATAGAATATCTACTATGCGAATAAAGAGGATTCGTGATTGGTACTATCATTTCATTTCTGATGTAGGAACTCTAACGTTCATGTCATTGTGAGTACCGTCAGGTAAAAAGACATGATTAGGAATATATAGGTGTTTGATTGAAGCGGTTCTTATAGGTGCCGTCAGGATTAAAAACATTAAACAATTAACATATTTAACTCAACTAAATAGAAACAAGAAATATATATAATTCCTTCTCAGATCAAGAAAGAAACAAAAATATTTTAGCTTACTTCAGTTTTTATTAAATAATTACAATTAAGGTAAATATTTATACGCATATGATAGAATCACAATATTAACCCTCTAAGCGGTTCGAACGCACAATTCCGCCAAACCGATGATGTCTTCAAATTGGTTTGCAAGTACAATTTTCGACCTCCAAAAACGTTCCGAAAATGGATGTAATGTACATTTCTGCCAGTCCACTGTTTGAGGTAGGAGAGTCAGGTCGAATGTTTAGAAACTGCATCCCTCTTTGACTGACATTTATTGAGGGGTGTACTCCTACTCCCTGAGGCACAAAGACGCTGATAGCTTTTCATGGCTTTGTAAATCTCTATTTCGAAGTATTTCGCTTTCGGTAACATATGTATCTCTCATTGCACTACTTAAATATCTTGGATAACTTTCGTAAAAAATATAAATAATTCTCTTAAAGAATATTTTTATTTGTACTTTTAGAATACATTATTTCTTATGGGATGATCTTCGAGACTTGACGAGCTTTATGTGTATTAAAAATTAACAATTTATAATATCTATTTATATATCTATTTATAACCGGAATCAAAGGGGCAATAACAAGGGTGGGTTTTCCATATTCCATTCTAGTCGACAAAGGGGGAAGTAAAAAATCATAGAACACTTTGGCCATTGACACAATAAACCTATATCGTATATTTGAGACTTTTCTTAATCGGTGTGTTACTGGAATAAAAGTGGCGATTTCCATGAAATAATTAATTTTCCTTTCTAAAAATGGAATTGGACTACCATTTTTGTGTATATTATTTATTCTCTTTCTATTTTTTTCGTTTCTCATTTATGAAGCTAAATATACAATTTCTCATTCTATCCATCGCTTGTAATATTCATTATTGTAAGAACCTTCCAGTGAGTTTTTGAGGAGTGTAGTTCTTCACTTAATAGTCCATCTAATGAATTAAATGTACATATTCTTCCCCTGTTGCTTAGAGTTTTCATCCTAGATATATAATTCAAAAAACTCTATTAAGTGCCATAAACTATAAGTTTAAAAAATAATTTTGACTAGTGAATGAATAAAGAGTATTTTATTAACGATTGCAAATTTGAACAAGATGTATAAATATATATAGGGAGATATATAAGGGGAATCTAAAAAATCCAAAATAATTGGCAGCTTCTTACTTTTATAAATTTCTATAGATGTGAATATACGTGCTGAAAATGAGTTTTACTCGATCAAATCATTAGTCGAAAATTGCAGGGCGGCTCTTCGCAAGTATGACTTCAATACAGAAAAACAACAAACGGATTTCAACCTAATAGAGCAAAAATAATAATTGCATAGACATCTAACGAATTTTACACATAGGACTTCATTTATGTTGAAATAAGACACATAACAAGCAATTCCGGATACTTCTTGATATCCAACCAGTTCTATTTGTACCTACAGATATGCAATCCAAGTCTAATTCGTCAGTAAAATACAAGACTTTTGATAAATAAGGAAATCTGTTTCCTATGTTGAGGTATTTCATAAAGTATCCTGGTCTGAAAGATGTAATAGCAAAATGGAGATTATATTACCTAATACAACAGAGAATTGACCTTATTGTTTCACAAAGTTCTCAAGGACCATCTCTTAAGGCCCTACTTTTCAAATCCGGGAAACTAGGTTTCGAATTCCACTGTTAGCATAAATGTTTATAGTAGCTCATAATAAGCTTCAAGCTGTATATCTCAATCGCTACTGGTTAACAACTCTCTAGTGAAATGGTAGCGCTTCAAACCACACTTACTCTATTGCCTGGATATTTTATATTGTTATATCATTACATAGTTTGGAGTGCTGTAGCTTTTGCATCACAATTGCTATGAAAATTGTAACATATATTGGAAAAAAATAATTAAAACCTGTGTAAATCTCTAGTATAAAGTAGTCTCATTAGCCCTCGTGTTGCAAAAGATAGACATCAGAGCTCCAAAATAATAAAAACTCAGTGAAAAAATTAATTGCTCTTTAGAGTAAAATATGATAATGCCACCCAAGTTTATAGTGGTTAGCTTATTCTGTTCTCTTCCTATGGTGTTTCGTTAGACATTTGAATAAGGATTGTATTTATTAGTATTATCTCTTTATAAGGAGCAAAGATACGATACCTAAAAAAAGCTACAATAACTATATACTTTTTGTGCTGAAAGATATCAATAAATGAAAATGTACTACATTGAGAAAAATGATATAGTAAATAAATTTTACCTTCAAGATTATGTGTACATTACTAACATTACTATATCTACAGAACATTATTCCAAATAAATAAAAATACACAAACTCTTATCAATAAGAATATAAATTTACTACTTGATATTGCAACTATAAATGTCTAACAAATAATTTTCAATTTTTTTTCAACAAGGTTAATGGGTTTTCATAGGTAAACACATAGATCTTTTAAACTATTTGAAGAGAAAAAAAAATTTTGAAAAAATGCATTTAGATGGCGAACGAAAGATCAAGAGATTCAAATTTTCAAAAACTTTTTTCAGAAAATTTCTGATAAATTAATTGCTTTTCATTTACAAGATTATCATCAATTAGAATCATATTTAGAAATAAAAAACCCTAAATGGCCTACACAAAAATTTCTGCTTTTATTCCTCTCAAGATTCATTTACAGAAATAATTTCTCGTCTCTTTGTTCATCTCAAAAATAAATGGTTTAACAACCTAAGCTTTTTAAGTGTTTAAGTAACATAAAGGAGAATCATCTTTAAGGTTTTTTAGAAGCAAACCGTAAACTTGTTAATTTACGAATTTAAAAATATTTTTTTCTTAGGCAGTCAAAACTATTGTAAAATTTTAAAGGTCACACAGAATATCTTTTAAGAACACAGACATATTTTCTAATAAAGTAAACTAGTTTAATATATTTTTTATAGTTTTTATTAGTTATATTTTATTAAAAAATAAAATAATGCTAAATTTTAAACTTCATATTTTATATGGATTAGTGAAAACTTTCGTATTTTTAATTTAAAAACAAAAAGCAAAAATCTGAAGATGTTTTTTTAAATTATAATTTTTAACTCTGTTTTCTGTAATTTCCTGATATATGTAAAAAAGAGATATTGAAGGTAAAATGTAATACAGATAATATTATGAAAATAATAAAAAAAAAAAATTAAGATTTACAAATTACATAATGATGAAACTCTACTTAAACAACAGCATGAAATCACAAATACAATTTGATAATAACATATATATTTGTTTAGATTTAGTTTTATATATTTTGTAACTTTATACACACACAAATATATATATATATATATATATATATATATATATATATATATATATATATATATA
>CM063510.1:134360649-134388149 GCA_032207245.1 Pardosa pseudoannulata
AAAATATTTTTAAATTCGTAAATTAACAAGTTTACGATTTGCTTCTAAAAAACCTTAAAGATGATTCTCCTTTATGTTACTTAAACACTTAAAAAGCTTAGGTTGTTAAACCATTTATTTTTGAGATGAACAAAGAGACGAGAAATTATTTCTGTAAATGAATCTTGAGAGGAATAAAAGCAGAAATTTTTGTCTAGGCCATTTAGGGTTTTTTTATTTCTAAATATGATTCTAATTGATGATAATCTTGTAAATGAAAAGCAATTAATTTATCAGAAATTTTCTGAAAAAAGTTTTTGAAAATTTGAATCTCTTGATCTTTCGTTCGCCATCTAAATGCATTTTTTCAAAATTTTTTTTCTCTTCAAATAGTTTAAAAGATCTGTGTGTTTACCTATGAAAACCCGTTAACCTTGTTGAAAAAAAATTGAAAATTATTTGTCAGACATTTATAGTTGCAATATCAAGTAGTAAATTTATATTCTTATTGATAAGAGTTTGTGTATTTTTATTTATTTGGAATAATGTTCTGTAGATATAGCAATGTTAGTAATGTTCGTACACATAATCTTGAAGGTAAAATTTATTTACTATATTATTTTTCTCAATGTAGTACATTTTCATTTATTGATATCTTTCAGCACAAAAAGTATATAGTTATTGTAGCTTTTTTTAGGTATCGTATCTTTGCTCTCTATAAAGAGATAATACTAATAAATACAATCCTTATTCGAGTGTCCTACCAAACACCATAGGGAGGCAGCAGAATAAGCTAACCACTATAAAATTGGGTGGCATTATCATATTTTAATCTAAAGAGCAATAAAATTTTTCACTGAGTTTTTATTATTTTGGAGCTCTGATGTCTATCTTTTGCAACACGAGGGCTAATGAGACTATTTTATACTAGAGATTTACACAGGTTTTCCTTACTTTTTTCCAATATATGTTACAATTTTCATAGCAATTGTGATGCAAAAAAAAAGCTACAGCACTCCAAACTATATAACGATATAACAATATAAAATATCCAGTCAGTAGAGGAAGTGTGGTTTGAAGCGCTACCATTTCACTAGAGAGTTGTTAACCAGTAGCGATTGAGACATACAGCTTGAAGCTTATTATGATCTACTATAAACATTCATGCTACCAGTGGAATTCAAAACTTAGTTTTCCGGATTTGAAAAGTAGGGCTTTAAGAGATGGTCCTTGAGAACTTTGTAAAGCTCTAAGGACAATTCTATGTTGTATTTGGTAATATAATCTCCATTTTGCTATTACATCTTTCAGATCAGGATACTTTATAAATGACCTCAACATAGGAAACGGATTTCCTTATTTATTAAAAGCCTTGCATTTTACTGACGAATTAGACTTGGATTGCATATCTGTAGGTACAAATAGAACTGGTTGGATATCAAGAAGTATCCGGAATTGCTTACATATCCGTCTTATTTCAACATAAATGAAGTTCCTCCTATGTGTAAAATTATCGTTAGATGCTCTATGCAATTTATTATTTTTGCTCTATTAGGTTGAAATCCGTTTGTTGTTTTTCTGTATTGAACTCATACTTGCGAAGAGCCGTCTGCAATTTTCGACTAAAACTGATTCGATCGAGTAAAACTATACTTTTTAACACGTATATTCACATCTATAAGAAATTATAAATAGTAAGAAGCTGCCAATTATTTTGGATTTTTTAGATTCCCCCTTATTAATTTACACTCTCCCTATATATATTTATACATCTTGTTCAAATTTGCAATCGTTAATAAAATACTCTTTATTCATTCACTCAAGTTCAAATACATTTTTTTTAAATTTATAGTTTATGGCACTTAATGTTAATAGAGTTTTTTCAATTATATATCTAGGATGAAAACTCTAAGCAACAGGTGACGAATATGTACCTTTAATTCTTTAGATGGACTATGAATTGAAGAACTACAGTCCTCAAAACTCACTGGAAAGTTTCGTTACAATAATGAAGTATTACAAGAGATTGATAGAATGAGAAATTTTACACCACCATTAGCTTCATAAATGAGGAACGAAAAAAATACAAAGAGAATAAATAGTAATAAACAATGCCATTTTAAGAAAGGAAAATGAAATATTTCATGGAAATTCGCCACTTAATATTATGATTCTATCACCGATTAAGAAAAGTCTAAATATATGTATATTTTATTGTGTAAGCTAAACTATATTTTTTTTCTTTGTCATCTGAAAAAGAATTTTTTTTATATATTCTTGTTTCATAGTTTAATAGTTAATAAATTGTTAATTTTTAATCACATAAAACTCGTCAAGTCTCTGAAGATACCCTAAGAAATTGCTTCAAAAATCAAATATAATATATTCCTATTATTTAAATTTTTTACCTGACGGTACTCACAACGATATTTGGAGTTCCTAATCAGAAATGAATGATAGTACCAATCACGAATCCTTCGGAAATAGAGATTTTATAAAGCCATGTATCAGCGTCTTTGTGTGGATGGAGTACATGTCAATAAATTAGTGAGGGATGCAGTTTCTAAACATTGATGACTCTCCTATCAAACATGGCAGAAATGTACATTACATCCATTTTCGGAACGTTTTATAAAATGTATTAAACCAATTGAAAATCATGTTCAGTGCGTTCGAACCGCTTAGATAAAATTTCTATCATATATTTAAATATTTATCTTAATTGTAATTATTTAATAAAACTGAAGTAACTAAAATATTTTTTCTCTCTTGATCTGAGAAGGAATTTATATATATTTCTTGTTTCTATTTAGTTGAGTTAAATATGTTAATTATTTGTTTAATCCTTTTTATCCTGACGTACCTATAAGAAGTCAAAAAAATATATATTCCTAATAAAGTTTTACCTGACGGTATTCACAACGACATGAATGTTGGAGTTCCTACATCAGAAATGAAATGATAGTAATCACGAATCCTCTTTATTCGCATAGTAGATTTCTATAATTGGCGTTCTGTATTCGAAGGTCATTTTGTGGTAGATACACGTGTTGTTCAATGAAAATTTAGTGGTTATACCAGTATTTGGTGCTATTATTTTTAGGGATTTCTATACTCCATAGGTAAGCATTTCATTTGTTTTATTTATAATTTAATGTTTTATTTCTATATAGTGTGAAAAATATATGTTGGCACTAAAAAATACCAATGCAAAATTAACTACTAAAATACAGCAATCTTTAATTTAAATATCTGAACTAATATTTTTGTTGTTTGTAATTCCGTTCTTAAGATGAAATAAATCTTTACCATTTATAAAAATAAGAACGAGGGAATGGAGATAATTTATATATTAAAATTCGGCACATTGGATTTTTAAAGTCAAAAACAACATAAAATGTATTTGATATGTTGATCGTTTGACGGAAGACGTACAAATGATATGTCAACGAACAAGCGATCAACATACCAGAGAAAAGTGCTTATTTAGGTCTTTACAATGGGATTTTGTGTTATGATGACATCACCCAGGAGTGATATGTATCTAAGCATTAAATGGAGTGATGAATCACTACTCCCCGGAATTAATGACATAATTTCAGTCCATTTATATTTATATTTTATCTATATTTAACTAATATAGTTCATGGGTTTTATTTTTAATTGTATAAATATATTAATATATATTTTCGTGGGATATGTGCGTATACATATGTACTTTTTATATTATTAAATGTAATCCCCGTAACGTTATAACACATATCTGAATAAGCATTTGTAGTCCTATTTGCCATTACCCACTCAAAGCAATTAAAGAAACAATCAATTACATGATGAACACCATAATATGAAAGCCCACATGTTAGCTTACAAATCAAGAACAGAAAGCTTGGCACAATGGAGAGATTTCTGTTTTCCGCATGCCATTCACTGTCAAATGCATTTGTCAGTTCTGACCGTTGAACTTTTGATCTTATAGAAAAATGGGAGAAATAGATGTTTCCGCTTTTTCCCCAATAGAAAAAAAAATATATTTCATATTTATTTCTGTAGCGATATTTTGAAAAGCTCCCATTGTATTTTAAAAGATAAAAAATGAATGAATATTTTTAGGGAAATTAAAAAAAAAACTTAGCATGCCGTTTTAAACTATTCCTTTTTTTAAAACAATTTAAATTATATTTATTTGTTGTTCTTAGTAAAATTGTTAATTCGTTATTTCGTATTAAAGGTAAAATACTTTTACATATATTTTTACTCATTTAATTAAAATAAAATTTAAAAATGAATGTAATATACGCCGTTTAATTATTCAATTATATGAATATTTATTTCATTTATTTTCAGATGTCGTAATACTCTACAATTATAAATCATAAAAATATAGTTTCATTTAAAACTTTTAAAACCTACTTAATTTCAAATAAAATAGACTCTATTGTATTTTTAAAGACAGAAAAAGTATGAATATTTTTAATGAATTTAAAATAAAAAACACACTTTTCGGGCAGTTTTACAATATTCTTTTTTTAAACAACTGAAATTATATTTTCAGTTATTTGCTGCTCTTAGTAAAAAAAATGTTAATTTTTTATTTTTTATTGAGGATAAGACAAAAAATGAATGAATAATTATAGTGAAACAAAAAAAATTCTTTCGGTTTTATATTATACTTTTTTTATACAATTCAAATTATATTTTGAGATATTTGTTTCTCTTACTAAAAATATGCTAATTTAATATTCTGTACTAAGGGTTAAATATGTTTACATTTTTTTATATATCTAATTAAAATATAAAATTTTTAACTTAATGTAATATACCACGTTTCATTATTCATATATCTAAATATTCATGTCGCCTATTTTGAGACGTCTTAATACTGTACAATTGTACATCAGAAAAATATACTTTCATTTAAAACTTTTATAATCTTCTTAACTCCAAAGAAAAATTAATTTTAAAAATAATTAGTTCTAATAAAATATTTTGTTCTTGAAACTGTAGGAAATGTTTTCGTAAGTTTGGTCACACACTGGTGTTTTGATAAGTATTTATTAGTAATTATTTTTTATATGTAGCGAAATATATATATACTTCAGAAAACTATCCAAAGTATTTTAAAATAAATATGATAATAGAAAATTTTAAATATTATTTAAATATCATGATCATATTAAATCATATGTATGTTGACAAAAATAAAATCAGTTATCTACAAAAACTTTTCTTCCTTAAATACAGTATAAATTTCAAACTGTATCACATAAATTAAATCCCTGCTATAAATTGTATTTAAAAGAAAGCTGTAAAAGTTCCCCAGGGAAAACTTTGTATCAATAAAAATAATATTAAATTTAAAATCTGTGACCTTTTTGATGAGCAAGGCTATTTAATATATTAGAAATTATTTAACTTTTTTGAGTAGAACACGTGTGCATGATCTTACCGGATGTTTTTATGTAAGTTTAGGAAGATAACTCGCCATATTTATGGTTTTATGCAAGGGAAAAATATGAAATGTTGTATTTGCATATACATCATTACTGCACAGATATAAAAATAAAATAATACGTGATGGAGATGAGAATTGAAGAGAAAAGTACGTGAGTTTTATGCTGATGTTCTTTGGTAAACAAATAAAACAATCCATCAAGAATGGACTGTTAGATATAAAAAAATTTAGCTCCAGAATCATTTTTGTAGTATTTTATGTTATATTTGAGAACCATTTATCCTACATCTAATACCAACACACCCTCATTTGAATAAATACATTTCAGCATTTTTGGGTGAATAAATTTTTGAGTTTAAAAAATATACAAGAAAAAAATTATATTGAAAATTGTAATACTGGGTCATACATTATTATTCAGAATGTAACAGAAAATGTTTCGAAAATGCAACGTGGTTACAGACATATGAGGAAATTATTTGTGTAAAAATTATGTAGGGTTTGTATTATCCTGAAAATATTGCATAAAATTGAATTTATTTTTTATTGTAGCATAAAACTCTTATCTGAAAAGACAGTGAAAATAAACTGCTAAAAGTTATCATTTTTTATCCTTTGATGTAATTAATTTAAATGTTTATTTTTTTTTTCATTTTTGTTACGATTTCTTTTGTTTTCCTGCAGGAAAAGTGACAGAATATTACAGTAGAAGATTTTTAATGTAAATATTAATAACCATAGCTTGTGTGTAAGATCATTCCAAAAGTTAATTTTTGTGTCTCAAATTTTAGAATATGCTGTGTTGTTTTTATGGTACTTCGTGAAACGAAGCACATTTGAGCCATGCGCTACCCGTATTAAGGCAAATACTTTCTATTTTCGCTTTAAGCTGGTTAAGCATGAAAGTAAGAATTTTTGTCAAGTGGGTCCTCCTAATTTTGAATCAATGACCATGCAGATGACCATATGCTAGACCTGCCACCCCCAGAGGTATGGATTGAGAACTGGGAGGGCATTGTGACCATGAACGTATTCAGTAACCTTTAATGAACATGGTGGATCTTAGGCCTTCTCGCCTCCAAACCCACAATTTTTTATTTGCGAGGACGTTGCCATATTTTAGGATATAAACACTGTTTAGAAATGTGTGTATAGAAAACAACGAATTTAGCTCTATTTCTATTTTTGAAACAGTGTTGTATATTTCAATCCCAAGAAGTAATGTTATTACCAGTTATAACTGTTGCCAAGAACAATGTAAAGAATGAGATATAAATAAACAGAATATTGTTTTTAACCTTTCATTTTTCATAGCTCTATTTAAAAGACATTTAGGGCCATTAAAAAAGGGACAAATTGTTAAAATAAAATAATACATTTTTAATATCTAGACATGTAATTGTTATAAACTGTATATCTTTAAAACAATCTCAGTAAATTCTTATTTTTCCAGGTACTCGATTTAGACGACAAACTTCCCTCTCTGAATTTGCATATTCTTCCTTTACAATTCCATCTCATGTAGGTTAATTGTCCACAAGTATAAAGATAATATCCAGAAATCTTCTAGTAATTACGTCATTTTCCAGGTTTTGTAGTACTATATGACATAATATGTTTAAAAAGCACTCTGACACCCAAACCTTCCAGTAGTGCTTTTCAACTCTATATTGAGTACTGGCACTGTAATTGAGTACTGGCACTCTTTCAAGTGATATTATCTGATAGGAGTTCAGATAATATCACTTGAAAGAGTATTGTTCTTTTTCTACCCAATCTACAATTATGCTTGTTATAAATTTATATTTTTATCTGTTAAATAAGTACTTTTTAATTAATTTAAATTTACAAAAAAGAGTTACTCTACCTCCTCCATATATCAAAATGACATTTTTTTATGTTTGCATCTTTAAAACAATTCTAAATTTTCAAAAGATATTGATTCTTGTCTTCAGATTTAACTGTCGTTATTTTTATATTGCTTAATTTCAATGTATGGATAGTTTGAATTGCCATATTTACAATCAAATTCTTTTACTATAAACTCTTTACTTATACTTTAGTTTTCTTTCTTATATTAAAATGTTTTTAATACAAATTTCATTAATTATCCTCTCCGTAATATTACATTTGATTATGAATGTTCTTAATTACTTACACTTTAATATTTGTCTTTTAGATGTGTTTAGGTATCTGTCTAAACTATTTTGTCATTGCTACGTATGTATTACTTGAAATGAGTAACATTATAAACATCTAAACCAACTGGCTCTGCAAACCGCACTGAAATTTCCATCTTTCCTGCACCAATAATCTTGGTATTGAAAGTTCGCCTCCTGCAAGTTTGACCATCACCTAATTTTTTGTATACATAAACAAATGCATTTTATGTTTAATGTATTTGTGCTTTACTATGTACATGGTAATTTCTTGGTGTTTGCAAATAAATCATTCTTAATTATTCTCTTGTTAGCAATCAATACTAGCAACAAGATTATAAACCATGGACTCCAATACTGAGACTTTGTTTCCTACCAATATGGTCATCGTGAAACCACGACACATTTGATATGTTCCGAACTAGTTTTCAACAGTTATATCAAGACGAATAAGTAGTTATCAAAATTAGATAGCAAAACCATAATATTCCGAAAAGATAGGTTTAGCACAGAATATTACACATACTCATTATCGAGATTAAACAATGTGTAAAATTCATATGAGTGCACTTTTATGCACTTTTGTAATCAGTAAATCAGGTAATAACCAAGACTTTTAAAGTGTATTATGTGTCAACCGTACACATGTTAATATAACTTTAAATGATTTATTATAACTAGGACGGGAATAGGAAATTATTTGATTTATTAGAATAAGTAGTTTTCAAAATTAGATAGCAAAACCATAATATTCCGAAAAGATAGGTTTAGCACAGAATATTACACATACTCATTATCGAGATTAAACAATGTGTAAAATTCATATGAGTGCACTTTTATGCACTTTTGTAATCAGTAAATCAGGTAATAACCAAGATTTTTAAAGTGTAAAATATGTGTCAACCGTACACATGTTAATATAACTTTAAATGATTTATTATAACTAGGACGGGAATAGGAAATTATTTGATTTAACATATTTTGTTTTATGTAAAATTAGATACAAAATAATCCAAAATGAAAGGTAGTGGATTATTAGAAAGGAGATTAACGAAAGTAATTTAATCGAATTCATTCACATAAATTCTCTTCTAAAATATTTCAAAGCAAGATTCTTATTATATCTCATGAACATTCGGCAAAATGAAATAACTGGATTAATTTTACAAAATAAAAAAATATTTCTATTTTTCTCGAGAAAATGGAATAATCTTTGTTTATTTTAATTATTTCATTACAAAATTCACTACAAAGAATATCTTCAATATATATCGAATAGCAACCTTTTTTAAAATAGAAAGTTACAAAAATGAGAATTTTCTGAAAAAATATTTCATTTTCTCAGTTTAAATTATTCATTTCAGTTAGTGAATATTACGAAGCTTCAACATTTAACAAATGAGAATTTTCAAAGTTAGAAAACAATAGTTATTTACATCTGTTCCGCCCACACGTGCGAGTGATTTAAATATTTACAGCAGAGTTTCTGGAAAACAATATATACAATGCAATGCAATGAATTGCTTTAAAATGTATCTATTAGTTTTAGTAATTACTTACATTCCGAAATAAATTTATAAAATTCATTGCAGCATATCTTTGAATTGAAACACTATACTGTGCACACAATGTTGATATTATCATAAATTGAAATTTAAACAAAGTATACACATTTAATTTAAATGCAAACAAGTCTGTGTCGAGTTTTGATGAAAGTCAAATTACAAAATTTGACACCTAAAAATTTCCTAACCACACATCTCTATGCAAATATTATTATGAGTATCTATTAATATACAGAACATGAAAGGAAAAATCTACTTTGATTTGCTTTAAATTTATCTTAGCATTTTCTAAATTTATATTCACTTTGTTTTACCATTTCACAATTATTTCCCTTTTGAACAGTTTTATTTCCAATGTAATTCGGATTCTCTGAAGTCCTATACAAATGAATTTAATCTTCTCTTACTGATATGAGGGTCAAGTTATCGGCTTGTGAAACAGAGACTTTTCGTGTTTGTTCACCCGTATTTAGGTTCTTTCAAAGTTACACTGATTTTCAGTCGTCCATACGTTTTAATTAAAATTATAAACTAACACTGAGAGATTTAAGAGATTCTTATAAATTCTTACTTTAAGAGCCAAATAGCCTTTTGAGCAGAAATATTTTCACTACAACATTATACTTTAAAAATAAAAAAAAACATGTTTTATTTAGAATAATTTTCCTAGATGATTAACACGTTGACTGTCAGATGTATTTTTGATGATTTGTCCAAGTCTCTGACATGAACTGTTCATTATACGATGCATATTAGGAAGTATTATTTGCAGTAAATAAAATGAGTTTTGAAATCATGGTTTAAGCATTTTTCGTGATGGGTGTCCCAGCTGAACCCATGGCAGTCAATGTTTTATGTACTTATATTACGTATTTGCTGCGTTGCCGGTCACCAGTGACCCTATGTCAGTCAAAGTGTTAAAGATCACTGCCATTCTGTTAACTAGACGAGGTTAATTGATCAACGATTGAGATAGGAATATTCATTCTTCCAAGAGAGTAGATTTTAACTCTGATTGGATCCATTGAATAAATTGCAGAAAATATATTATCCTATACCCTCTCACATGTGGGCAAATGGAATGAGGTTTTGATACCTCGCCGACAACATCGTGCTGTAAACAAAATCTTTTTCCAAATAATCCTCGATAAAATTGAGATATGTATGGGAAACTGAGTCATATCCTTTATGATAGGGAATTTATTTCATACAGCTTCCCGAAAACTCCACAAGTCGTTGTTTAGCATATCATTCCTTTAGAGCTATTCTATCTTTGAACTAGGATATAAGATTTGGAGGTTTGAACTCGCGTCCAGTATAATCTCCCTCCCATATAAGAACGATATTGAGACAATGGATATAAGAAGATGCCTGGTTTCCTCTGGCACCTACTCATGCAACACAACTATTTTCCATATTTGTTAAGAGATTATGTACGAGTCGGTTCCTTAAGAAATTTTAAGAGTCATGGAGAACTCGAATGATTTCTGTGACAAAGTCTGCTGGGCGAAAAAGAGTTACTGATTGTATCCAGAGTATATGCCATGCATGCTTAATATAATTTGGATTAGAAGAATAAGCAAGTATCTGTACGCGATGGATATATGTTTTTATAAAGCAATTCGTCCATCCAAATTGCATAGAGATAAGGCTTGTCATCATACTTGGATATGCATCTAGGATCGACATCTACTAACACCAAAGTTAATAATTGCTCAAGTACATCTTCGTTGAAGCATATCGAAAAAAACAGATTCCGGCTTAAAGAAGCGGTGGTTTATGACTGTCAATCCAATGTAATGCCTTCATCAACATGATTCTCCTCTTAAACATATCTTTCTTTAATGTTCTAAAAATGTTTCCCATGCTTTCCCCATATCATTTCAAGACAGACTCCATGTTTAGATTGATACAAGAACCGTATCTGAAAATTTCATTAGTGGAAAAACACTGCTGATATTCGAAAGCCCAGTTTAAGATACCACGTTTATGCAAAGGCGTGTAAGAAAACTGCTGATTGCCTGGAGTTCAAATGAACCTGATTCAGTTTCATTTTACAAGTTTATCTCAAACCTTCTAACTCCGGAGTGCCTGTGAAAGTTGAGTCAAGTTATCTGACACAAGTATATCTCTGACGTCACACATTTATTTCACTATATCAGGACTAACAAACTGTTGATATACTTGTTCGATCTTGTACTTCTATTCATGCAACATCTCTGAGCGAATCTTCATTTTAAAAACTGTGAGACAGGAAGCATTTCGGGAACTTCAATTTGATATCGTAAACATTCTACAATTTCGACACTTCTACATGTGATACACACGATTATTTCGTTTACAATTCAATTGTTTAACTAAGGTTTTAGCACAGAACACGTCTTCTATATATGCCACTTGAGTGCATGTTATACTCATTTTGATGTGTTAACATGATGTTCATATGTCGATATCAAATGCAATATCTTGCACCAGAACAAATTTTCACTTTGCAATGATGATTCTCCAAAAGACATTTTGAACATTTCAACATTTTATTCTAATATACACATATTTAAGTTTATATATATATATATATATATATATATATATATATATATATATATATATATATATATATATATATATATATATATATATATATATATATATATATATATATATACTTTGTGAAAGAAAAAAAACTATAACTCATGAATATTGTAGTAAAACTTTTCATGAAAGTTAGATAAAATATGATCTCTGGCTTTTCTATTATTTCTTTAGGTGTATGTTTTCAACAAATGATGGGCTCATAATAATTATTTCTGCAGCTGAGAGTAACAAGGAGTATTTGTGTGAAAGGTGTCGGGAGCAGATAAGCCGATATCGATAAGCAATCTTTTCGGTAGAAGTAAAATTAATTAGAGTTAGTCGACTTTAGTTTTTACATGGAATATCGAAGAGAAAACATGGAATGTGACAAATTCTTTCATTTAATACTGTTTTTTTTCATCTGAAAGATATGCCTTTTTATTGTATCTAGCATGTAATATTGATTTTCAAAGCACATACAAGATATTTTTTGCTGAAAAATTAACACAGATTTATTCATGATAAAATTTAATATAAGATAAATGAAATATTTCTTTTTAAAGCTTATTAGAAAAGAAATACTTTACTTTAGTGGCAGATTAAAAAATAAATTTATCCTCATTTCTCATAGTATCTTTCCTCAAAGTTTATCATTTATACAAACATCATATATCGAAACTCAATGAGATGTGAAGTTAAATTAAATTAATTGCAGCATTATATGTATGCTTATATATGTTTATGCATGTGTATGAATGTATATGCAAGTATGTATGTCTATATATATATATATATATATATATATATATATATATATATATATATATATATATATATATATATATATATATATATATATATATATATATATATATATATATATATATATATATATATTATATATATATTTATGCCCAATATTCACACACACACACACACATATATATATATATATATATATATATATATATATATATTTGGAGTTGTGTGTGTGTGTGTGTATAAATTTATGGAAATATATTTCTAAACAAAATTATAAGGACAAATATACATAATATTAATCAAAATATATTTTTCTATTTCATGCTGTTTTTAAGTAGAATATCATTATTATATAGGTAATAAATCTTCATTGTTTTGATTTATTATTTGTATTATATTTTCTGTATTACACATTTTATATTCAATATCTGTTTTACTTCTTACGTATATCAGGTAATTGCAGAAAACTGTAAAAAATAAAAATTTAAATCATATATCAGATTTTTCATTTTTTTTTAAAAACGCGAGTTTTCTGAATGCATATAAAATATGATATTTAAAATATAGAACTATTTTATTTTTAATGAATTATTACCATTAAAAACTGTAAAAAATATATTCAACAGGCATATTTTATTAAAAAATATCAGTAGGCCCTCTAAATTTTTACAATAATATCAACTGCTTGAGAAAAAAAAATTCTTTTAATTTCATAAATTAACAAGTTTACCTTTGCTTCTAAAAAAACCTTAAAGATAATTGTCCTTTATGTTACTTAAACACTTAAAAAGCTTAGGTGGTTAAACCATTTAATTTTGAGATGAACAAAGAAACGAGAATTATTTCTCTAAATGAATCTTGAGAGGATGAAAAGGAGAAATTTTTATCTAGGCCATTTAGGTTTTTTTTTATTTCTAAATATGATTCTAATTGATGATAATCTTGTAAATGAAAAGCAATTAATTTATCAGAAATTTTCTGAAAAAATGTTTTGAAAATAGGAAGCTCTTGATCTTTCGTTCGCTATCTGAATGCATTTTTTCATTGATTTTTTTTTTGTTGTTGTTCTCTTTAAATATTTTAAAAGATATCTATGTTTACCTATCAAAAATCATTAATCTTGTTGAAAGAAAATTTAAAATGATTTGTCAGACGTTTACAGGTGTAATATCAATTGGTAAATTTATATTCTTATGGATAAGAATTTGTTCATTTTCTTATTTTATTTGGAGTAATCTTCTGTAGCAAGGATTAATAACTTATGTATGAGATAATACTTTTTAAATAGAAAGACTTCAAAGAATATTTAATATTTAAAGTTAATTTTTCTTTTACATATCTTTATAAAAGTATAATCTGAATCTGTTCAGCGTACTTTATTCTATAAATATGTTACAACATTTGAAAGACTTTTTCCACTTAACCTTGGCAGCTTTCGCATTTCTTTTTTTTTGTGATAATGTTTAACACATTACCTTGAAGGTAAGATTTCTTTACTATCATAATTTTTTCAATGTGGAACACTTTATTATATTAACCCTCTAAGCGGTTTGCACTTACAATTCTGCCAAACCGATGATGTTTTCCCGTACAATTTTCGACATCCAATAACGTTCCGAAAATGGATGTATTGTGCATTTCTGCCAGTGTTTTCCATCATGGAGTTTTGAGGTAGGAGGGTCATGTCGATTGTTTAGGAACTGCACACCTACGCTCTGAGGCACAAAGGCGCTGATAGCTTTTCATGGCTTTGTAAATCTCTATTTGGAAGTATTTCGTTTTCGGTAACAGATGTATCTCTAATTGTACCACTTAAATATCTTGGAGAACTTTCGTAAAAATATAAATAAGTCTTTCAAAGAATATTTTTATTTGTACTTTTAGAATCCATTATTTCTTATGGAATGATCTTCGAGACTTGACAAGCTTTATGTGTATTAAAAATTAACAATCTATAATGTATTTTTATATATCTATTTATAACCGGAAGTAAAGGGACAATAACGAGGGTGGGTTTCCCGAATTCCAATCTAGTCGACAAAGGGTGAAGTAAATAATCATAGAAGGCTTTTGTCATTGACACAATAAAACTTTAGCGTATTTTTTGGAGACTTTTTTTCCTCGGTGTATTCCACTCGGAGAGTTAATAGCATTTACCATATAAAATCAATGGTTATAGTTGTTTTTTTTCTGTGTGTGAAAGTACCTTACAGGCAGTGCATTTTTCTTTCGAGTTAAGTGATAATACTAATAAATACAAGTTTTATTCGAGTGTCTAACCCAACACTAATGGGATAGAGCAGAATAAGCTAACCACTATAAAATTTTCGTGGCATTATCATATTTTAATGTAAAGAATAATAATTTTTACTGGTTTTGGATTTTTTTGGATCGTTTAGGTCTCCCTTTTACAACACGAGGGCTTATGTGAGTACATTATACTAGAGATATAAAACACCCGGGGTTGCACAAGCTTTCCTTAATTTTATTAAATATATATTACACACTTAATAGCAATTGTGTCCACAAAAAGAGACTACAGCACTCCAAACTATATAACGATATAAAATATACAATGAGTAGAGGAAGTGAGGTTTGAAGCGCTACCATTTCACTAGAGAGTTCTTACCTAGTAGCGAGGCAAACATACAGCTTGAAGCGTATTATGATGTACTACAAACGTACATGCTAGCAGTGGAATTAGGAACTTAGTACTTTTAATTCAATACTTTGATCTAAGTACGTTATAATTCGAAACTTAGTACTTTCAAAGCTGGATAGCTTTGAAATGTAGGGCCTTAAGATATGGTCCTTGAGAACTTTGTAAATATCTAAGTACAGTTCTATGTTGTATTTGGTAGTATAATCTCAATTTTGCTATTACATCTGACAGATCAGGATACTTTATAAATGAACTCAAAATAGGAAACGGATTTCCCTATTTATTAAAAAATTTTGCATTTTACAGACATAAACGAATGTTACTAGGATTGCATATATGTACATAGATATGGAACAGGTTGGAGATCAAGAATTATTTAGAATTGCTTACATTCGTTTGTGTCTGATTTCAATGTAAATGAAGTTCCTTCTATGTCTAAAATTAACGTTATATGTTTTATGTAACTTATTAATTTATACTTTTGTATATATATATTGTTGTTAGTCTGTTGTATTCCTGTCATACTTGCATATAATATAATAATATTTCGTCTAATTTATTCGAACGATTATATATATATATATATATATTCATATATATATTATACATTAATATATATTATATATATAATATATATGTGTATATATATATATACTATATATATATGAATATAAATATCTATAATATATATATATATATAATATTATATATATATAATATATATATAAATCAAATTATATATTATATATATATATATATACTATAATTTATATATATTATTATATTATATATACATATATATACATATATATATATATACATATATATATATACATATATATATATACATATATATATCTATATTATATATATATATATATATATATATATATATATATATATATATATATATATATATATATATATATATATATATATATATATATATATATATATATATATATATATATATATATTATATATATATATATATATATATATATATATATATATATATATATTATATTTATATATATATATATATATATATATATATAGATAGATAGATAGATATATATTTATTTATTTATTTATTTATTTATATATATGGTTCAAATTTTCAATCATTCATATAATACTCTGTATTCATCCACTCATGTTCAAATACATTTTTTTAACTTATAGTGGATGGCACGTAATGTTAAGGGAACACATAATCTTTAAACCTTCAAAAAATCGATTTTTTTGTTTTTATCGTTTTTAGAACCTTTGGAATTTTCTGAATCGTTTAAAACAAACCCCATTAAATTATTCGAATTAGAACCTGTAAAACTATTATAACATAAAAAAAAGAAACACTGGTAGCATGGGACATTTAAATCCCATAGCTGGTGTTTGTTTATGTTTATCCCTGTTGTTGTGTCATCACATTTAGCGTTGAAACTGTTGTATTATTAATATTGTTCAAATAGTAGTGAATGCATTTTATGTATTTAATGAACATGTTGTTTAACCAGTGTTATGCAAGACTCTCTTAACAAATTTACTAATTATGCAAGAGTATTTACATACAACAGTGATCAACATCTGATTCTTTCGGCTGAGATGCTTACGTTATGGCTTGCAAAGCAAGAAAAAGATATAAAATTGCTATAAAAGTAAAATTATTACAAACAGAAGAAACAATGTATACATAGAGGCAATTTTAAACCATTTATCAAATGTTTTAATGGAAATAGGATGAAAATATTTAAAGTTTAACTTTAAATGCATTTTACTCAAAATGATGTTTTTCAAACATGGCACTCTGAAAAGTAAACTATTGGGCGTATGGATCTATAATTTTCAAGGTAAGTACATTATAGTGCTGCAATAAAACCCCACCTACTTTTTTGAAAGGTTTTTATTTTATGTGGTATTTATTGTATTTGAATTTAATTTTTCAGCGTTAATTTAAGTTTTTAAAAAAAATGTTCTCTTGGTGTAAAATTTCTCATAACTTTTAAATTTAAAACGGGTGGAGAATAATATCTAATGTTTCTTGTATATAAAAATGCAAAAATTATTGCTGAAATACACTTTGTGTTGCTGTAAGACTGCGCGCAGTGTGACAGCAAAATTGTTAAATTTTCAAAACAAGCACATTTATTTTACCATATAAAAAAATACTTATTTACCAGAAACAAAGTAAATACAGGAGAATAAACTAGATTTAGCGAAAAAATGCTAATTTCCAAGTAATTTCCATAATGAGAAAAAAAGTTACGGCAAATCGAAAAAGAACAAAAATTCCTCATTTTGAAGTTGCTTAAAGGTGACGTGCAACCCTTAATAGTGTTTTCAAATATATACCTAAGATGAAAATTCTTCGCAGCAGGTCAAGCTTATGAGACTTGAATAGTGTGAAAATATTAGATGGACTATTAATTGAAGAACTAATACTAATAATTGTATTTACTGCTGTTACTTCATTTACTAATATAAATCTTTTAATACAGTAATATAAATTATAATATACTTTCCTGAATTGTATTAAGACAACGTATTAATTCATTTTATTTATACATTAGTACATCATTTTATGAGATGAAATATTAACTGTAACATATTTTGATTTTTGTGTAAAATTTGAAATTTACTATATTTAAAAATGATAAAAATATTTAAATATATTTCTTGAAGTAAATGCAGTTCATATAAACATAAGCTTCTTGATGTTTTACTCTATGAATATGACTTCTTGGCAAATAAAAACATGCAATTTTATAAACTGAATTTCATTCTGAGACGTAATTACTAAATCCCTTGAATAACTTTCAAAGAAAATTAAGAGTCGTTTTAGATGTTTAAAGAAATTAAGCAAGGTGTAATTATAGTAATTTGATGTGATAGTACCACGCCACAAATTTATTTCTTGCGCAACTTGTCCCAAGCAAATGTGGTGCCAAAATATTCATACAACTTAACACTCACGCCACTTAACTCTAGATTTCCCTTCTTCTGCGAAGAAATATATTTTTTGAATTATAATTGTTTCCAGTGGCTTGTGGAATGATTTATTTTACGTGTTATATGTGATATGAGGAAATAATATTATAATTGTTAGTATTTCATGTAGCAACTTTTAAATATATTATATTAAATTGCAGTATTTTTAAATATTTAAATATTATATATATTACTTATTTCTATATGTATATATAAATTAATATATATATTAATGTGTAATTGTTTTAGCAATTCAACCTGTTTTTATAAATATTTTTGCCTTTAAAAATCATAAATTTCAAGCTCAGTATAGTAATCATATTAAAATAATAATAGTAGATTTGCTTATCAGAGTATATGCTTCTTAGTAAATACTAATTTACAGTTTAATTACATGCATTATCATTTTACATTATATATGTAATAATATAGACCCATAGTTTAAATTAAAGTAAATTCAAAATGTACAACATATTTGACTTCTGATCATTTGTATTACACAACTATATACATAGTAACTACTGGTTTAATTGTAATTAACAAAATTATATATCAAAAAGTTATATTAACCGTTTAAACTTATTATGAAAGAAGTCGTAATGACTTGAAATTTGGTTATTATATTAAATAAATATATAAATACATAATAAAATTTAGAATTAGATGAAAAATATTGTAATTGTTTTAGTCACGTTCCATTATTTTAACATTTTTCGTGATACATGATTATTTTTTATTTTTAAAAGGCTCATGAAATAGTTTAATTTAAAGTCTAATAATTTTAACATCTTTCCTATATATCTGTTTTTGTATAAATAATGTACAATTGATAAATTTATGAATATAATTTTATCAATATTTGATACTTCTTTTTCCAATTCTGTTTTATTATCGAATTTAATTTTTTCAATATTTTGCTACAAGGTTTCAGATTTTCTTGCTTCTTCTTGGACCATTTCTGAAATTTCTTCATAGTGTACTTATATCTTTTTATAAATATATATATATATATATATATATAAAATATTATAAATATATATTATATATATATATATATATATATACAGGGTGTCTATAAAAGAACTCCGGGGTTTTAAAAATTCATATCTCACTAACTATAAAAGATAGCAAAATTTAGTCGATTTCTCTGAAAAGAGTAGCTCAAAAAGTTTTACTCATATCATTTGGGAATGTTTGTATCAACTATTGGCTGCGCTGCAGGGCGTTGACCTTGAAATGACGTCGCGAAATTTGAAATGATGGCGACTCCGCAACAAAAGGCTCAATGTGTTATTTGGCTCATAGAAACGAAGTCTGTAGTTACCGTACAAAGAAACTTTCGACGTAACTATGGTGTTAACCCGCCTTCTGACAAAACCATTCGTCAATGGTTCAGTGCATTTAAGGAAACAGGGAATGTTTTGAAGCAAAAGTCGCCGGGTAGGCCGAGTGTGTCTCAAGAGAAAGTGGACAGAACTCCGTTGGATTTTTTCTTCTGGGGGCATATCAAGAATCTTGTGTATGCAGAGAAAATTCGTGATGTTCAACATCTCAGGGAACGAATAGTCAATTGTGTGGCAACCGTCCCCCCAGACATGCTCGCCAGGACATGGGAAGAGGTAGAATACCGTTTAGACTTCTGCCGTGCCACTAACGGGGCTCATATAGAACTTTACTAAGTGTTAAAAAAAACTTGAAAATGTAAGCTTGCCAGTCATGTATAAAACATGTATGTATGTTTTTTATTTCATTAAAATATTTTGCCTCAAAACCCCGGAGTTCTTTTATAGACACCTGTATATATACATATATATATTATAAAATTAGACAAAAATAGATATATATATATATATAAAATATATATATATATATAAAATAAGTAAATTATCATATGTAACATCTAAATTATTTACATAAAATCTTCTACATCGGTTATATAAATTTTATCTGTAACACGCATATATTTACATCTTTCAAATGAAATAAAGAGTTTGTAGAAAAAGCATCTTGTATTGTAATATCTTTTAGACATGGTGTTACAGTTATGAAAACTTTATAAATGAAACACATAGCACAGATGCACCTTTTTCACTGTTATCCAACAAAATTAGAAAATTAATAAGAAAAACTCCATCCCGAAAGAAATGATAACTATTTCATCAAAGATATGCAATAAGACACATTTTATGGAAATTGCACATGTCTAGAAAGGCGCATGTGAAACTCACACACACATATTCAGCCATTTTATCAAAATTATTTTCTTGCTAATGTTATAACTTTACGAAAACGAATATCAAAGTCAAGTGCCAATATTATAATACTTTCGAAGTATTGCAGCTTTATCTATTTCTTTTCTTTGGAAAAGTTGCTATTCTTATCTGAATACAAAAGAAAATAAAGTCTGCAATGTCATACATTGCTTTGCACATAAATGAAAAATGAACCCTTGAAACGTCAATGTTCCAATATTGGAACAGAGACATAAAAAAGTAAATTTATTTTTAAAATTTAAAAATAAAATTTTATTTTTGTAGTATTGCCATAGGATATGTTGTCTAATGATATATTTTAAAATATTGAGTTTTTCCATTTAAACTGGAATTTTGGTAAATATAACTGTAAGGGAGAGTAAAATTGACAAAATATAGTAAAATTTAAAAAAAAATGTAAATAAATAAATAAATAAATAATCACCTGAACAAAATAAAACTTATTGTGAAAAATACTTTATAATGTCATGTTTAATTCTATGTAAAAGCTATATTGATAAGATTTTTTTTCATATGAATTTTAATTTTAAAAATTGCTTTCCATTATTGGAACTTTGGTTAGTAAACGGTTAAACGAAAATGCAAACTGCTATATGTAAATTTATTAAAAATCTGGGAATTTTTGTTCTAGTTAAAATTTTGTACTAATGAGGAAACCTCAAGAAGTGCTAATTCAGAAAAAAGGAAGGGAAATGTATTTACTTTCCATGGTAACGAAACAATGCGATATTAATTTTTGAAACTAAAAAATATTTTTGAAAATTTGTTTGCTTTGGTTATATACCATTTACAAAGATATATGCCAATTGTTTTTTCCCTTAAAATGTTACGAACGCTGAAGAAATAAGGTTTTCTCAAGTAAGAGAAAAACGAAACAAAGCAAAATACTGCAAGTGTGAAAAGGCTGTATTTTCAAATATTTATAAATATTCGCTTTTCAAAAAAAATCTTGGACGTGAAAGAATCAAGTTCAAATTTTAAATATTAAATTGTGACGTAAGCTATTGTTGTTGAAAGGGTAATAAGATATATTTCGAAAGATATACTCGATTTTTAACAGAAAATTCATTTTGATAAATGTTTTTTCTTCTTTTCGAAGCGGAAAAAAATGACTAATATAGTGTCGAAAATTTTAAATTTCATTTTCTTAAGTAGGAATGTAAGCTGGTGTTCCGAACTGAGTAGTCTCATTAAGATGAAATATAATGATTAAATATTTGTTAAGTTCAATATTATTCATTTAGTATAAAACTTTTAACTCTGATGTTTAGATTAAATGCAAAGTATATCCTTTAGTATATCACTATATCTAAGTAAAATTAAACAATAAAATCAGTTAAAAATCATATCATTGAAATAGATGAACTACATAATATTATTAACCCATCCACTGTCTACGCTCCTTGTCTTTTTTTTTTCCCTTCAAAGCTGTCCCTTTTCTGGATTCTGGATGGGATATTTCGTATAGTAAAATCGGCCAGACAACCTTTATGTTCTTTCCTGGAAGTTAAGAGGGTTAAGGCACAAAAAATATATTTTTAAAATTATAATCGCTTTGTATTAAATTTTTTTTTATCACAAATGTGTTTATACATTGTAACGTATTCGCGTTATATTAAATTTACAGATACAGACTGTTCTACGACCGTGAGAAAACTGGCATAACGTTGAAAAATAGCAAAAGTGCCTTTTGTGAGCACTTAACTGAGCTATTCTTTACATAGTGAAAGGACGTTGTTTCGCTCGGAATAGGATGCTGAATAGAGGATTCTTAACACACAGGACCATCTCAATCATTCTGTCTGAGAAATACATTTGTATGCTGGCGAAGTGTTTGCTTCAATGGTATCCCGAAGAAAGACTCTCACCCCACAGCAATCCTTTACATTGTAAGGGAAGCAGCAATACTTCCTATTTTGTTCTCCAAAGGTTTGTCCAGGGACTTCGATTAATGATCAGCAGGATTGCTCCCGATTATGGCAAACATCCTTTGCACCTGTTTGGCGAGAGCGAGTCTAAGTGCGGTTTCCCCACCACGTAATCAACCAGCTGAACGATCAGCTGAGATTGACATTTTGCGGAGACTAGGATATATAAGAGCAGAGTTCGATGACCAGAGAGGATTTTTTGACCGATCGAGTCTCCTGTGAACTCATCGGCCCAGAACGACGAGGGAGCGACTGACTGTCCTCCCCCCTTTTCTTTCTCTTAGGAAACTGATTTCCTGCATCGATCATTTTTTTTCATTGTAGATAGTCATCGTTTCATCTGTATTTAACATAGCTTCAATATTGTGTTTGTATATAAATGTCATAGTTTGTACGTAGGCCTCCGCTATCCTTTTTCGGGCTAATTTAGAGCCCCAGTAAGCTACAACGTAAAACAATTGTACAAATTTTAAAATTTTAATTTTAAAAAATTAATTACAAAATTTAATTGCATTTTATTTTTAATATCAGAAAATAATACAGTTTTAATATGGTATTTTTCATTTTTATTCATAAAAAAGATAAATTAAGGTGCGAAATAAACCCCAGTGTATTGGAGTAAAACTTGACTCAGCTCCTAACTAGTCTGACAACAAGTAGTCGGTGAAGCAAATTTCTGATAGACCACACCAGTCGAGAAGGTATCGGTCGTGCCGAAATGAGAATAGTGAAATCGAACGATACTTGATCGGTCTGTCTATTTATCAATGAAAAGGAAAGTATGGTTGAACCCCACCCCCCAAACGTTGCTGTCGGGGAATAGGTTTCTTTAATACACTGTAAGTATACATTTTATTAATAATTTCCTTAATTTATTTCCCCGTAATTATAATTTAAGAAAGCGTAAGGAGCTATAACATGAACGGTAAAGATATTTAATGAAATAATTTCATGTTAAATTATATTTTCCCACGTAATTATTAAAAAGAAAAATTCTAATAATCGTCTAAAGTCAGCTATTTATATAAACTAGATATATTCCAAACATCTATTGCAATATATCTTATATTTAATATTTTTATATATATGGATATATATTTATCTAAATAAAAAATATAATAGCAAACTTTATATTTGAAAAATATATAATATGATGCAAAGATATAAAAACTATATTTGAAAAAATATATGTTAAAAGATTATGTAAATAATCGTTCTTTTAATCTAGAAAGTTTGGAAAAAAAATTGTAAATTTTAAAAATTATGAAAAAATGTTAAATATTATTTGACAAAACGATGCAGGAAAACAGAGTGTTCACTCCTGTAAAAGAAATTAAAGTTAACAAAAAATAAACATTGACAATATTTCAAATATATTAAATAATTTTTAAAATATATTTTCAGTTTATTGATAGAAATTCTCTCTTAAGAGGCTTTCTAGATAAAATCAGTAAAAGTATTATTATAATATTTCAACAGATTTTTTTTAATATTTATACATAAACTAACACAACTAAAATAAAAATAGTAAACTTCCCCCCCCATATATATATATATATATATATATATATATATATATATATATATATATATATATAACATTTTGGCTTACAATTTCAAATCCTTGCATTTTTGAAAAATTCTAGCACTTTAGAAACTATCATAAAGTTAGAGTTACCGCAGAACCGATAAAAGTCTGAAAGTAGATAATGATGTCAATTTTTCTAAAATACTTGCATCACAACGTTCTTAGATTCTATCGTAAAATCTCATGAATTTTCTTCATGAAAGGATCGCAGAAGAGTTTGAACTTAAGTACAGGGATATGCATTATCCTTGACAGACGTTAGTAAAAACTATATAAACGATATACAGTAAACTTTTATTTTATGAATATACGTTTGAGACTCATGTAGAAAAGTAGGTATTTTCTGGGGACATTTTATGTGCACTATATTTTTAAATATATGTCTTCATACTCTTCGATTAATACAGCTGTAAAAAATAAAATCTAAAGTCTCATATAACAAAATCTACATAATAGAAATACTATAAATGTCATACATGTCAAGATTAAAATAATCCAAAATATTCAGTTAACTTTTCATAAACATATATTCAGATGAACTAGTTAGCATTATTACAAACTAATTGAAATATGTAATTTTAAACAATTTAATGTACAGGTTAAAGTACAATCAAAAGTTCTATGACATTGAAGTTGCATATTAAGGAAAAGTATAGCATATTACATGTTACATGTTTGACATAATCTTTTTGGGACTCTAAGACAAACACATAATTGATCTGAAAGACTTTTTACCAACAAACGTGTTTAAAATCTCCTTAAAATCTTCCCTTAATTAATTGATTACAGGAATAAAAAAATATAAAAATAGTAATATATCCTTATTGAAAGAAAGAGGAATTTAAAGACCACATTATTTTAAAAGTTTCTTATTTAATCAGAAATTGTATTTAAACAACATAGGTTAATATTTTATCTTCAAGTATTCCCATTAAATTAGTTGTCACCAAATAACATAATTCCTATGTTTGTCTTCCAAATTACAGGATGTAGCGTAATTTTATAAATTTTACGGTCTGTTATTCATATGAAACTAAGAAAATTTACTCGCGAGGTGCCTTGTGAGCGTAAATTAATTTAACTATATACTTATAATAAAAACATATATACATATGTATATAAATTACATCTTAATGAAAAAAAAATTAAACAGATGTATGTTAAGCCCCGGTGTTAACGCTAAATTCCTATCTGAATAAAGGGATTTTTGGTAAAAACATCTTGAAAAGGATTTATTTATGATTTATTTATATGGATAATGTGATAGATTTCTGATAAAAATACAAATATGAAAAAAATATTGGGGCATTGGGTGATTTTAAATTAATATCTCAACTAATTATGATTTTACAGAGATGGACCACACAGATAAGAATGTCTGAGAATTTGGATATTGTGAGAAATCTTTCTATTCTGATACCTTTTTTAACGCTAAATTTCAATCCGTAAAAAATGCATTTGATAAACACAAAATTTTTGGTGATTTATTTATGACGTCATTCGCCGTTAATTGAATTGATCTTTTAACCATAAAAATACATTTAGACTAAAATATTTAGCAGGATTCGTGCATTTAATACCTGAGTTAATTTTAGACCTAAAGATATGAGACTTTTTGAAATGTATTTCTATGAATTTTCCAAATCCATCCATAACTATGTCGATACCTATGCCTCGGCCGGTTTACGAGACTTCAGTCAAGGTTAAACAGACAGACAGACTACGGCAGATTTTCATAAAAGCATAACATTAGTTATTAAATATATCATCAGTTTTTAAATTATAAATTTTTCAGAATTTTCTTGACGCTAAATTCCAATCCGTAAAAATGTATTTGATAAGCAGGTAATTGAAGCCATCATTTGACAGAAAAAATACATTTCGACTAAAATATTTAGCAGTATTGGTTGTTTTTATTAAATATCTGACTTAATTTTGGACGTACAAATATGAGACTTGCCAAAATGGATTTCTGTAAATTTTCTAAATCTAACGATACCTATGTCGGCCCATAAATCACAGCCGATTTTGAGACGTTTAAGACTAACATAAACAGACGGACAGACTATAGCATATTTTAATAAAAGCAAGAGATCAGTTTTTAAATAAATTATAAATTTTTCAGAATTTTTCTCTTCTAGTCGTACCTTTCTTGATACCAAATTCCACCCCGTAAAAAATATATTTCATAAGCAGCTATTTGAGGCAATCGTTTAACCAGAATAATACGTTTGGACTAAAATATTTAGCAGTATTGGTGATTTGTAACTTATATCTCAGTTAAATTTTGAACCTTCAAATACTACACGTGTGGATATTGGTTTCTCTGAATTTTTCAAATCCATTGATACCTATGTCGAAACATGTGTCTCAGCCGTGTTGAGGAGTTCAAGCCAAGCATAAAATGACTTACAGACGAGAGCAGATTTTAATAAAAGAAAGACATTAGTTTTTAATTATATAACATGAACTAAACATTATATTTTAACATTCTTGTCTGTACTGAATTGAAAATATATAAATATGGATTTTTGATATCATAATTCTACAAGTCACAAGGACACCTAAGCCATGAATCACCACATGCAATTTTTGAAATACAATCCAAATCTGTTGCAATCTTTCTTTTGTTTTCAGTAAAATTTAGACGATCTGTCCAAGCATTTTGCATATATTACAGCGATCATGGAATTCTCTTATTTGTGACTAGCATATAGCCCGTCATATGACGGAATCAGTAAAATTTTTAATTTTCTACAAGTACCCTATAAGGTAGGTAAAAAAGGGTTTGTTTTTTGGCTGAGAATTATCTGGTAAATGCTCAATAATTTGTTTATCTTTGCTGACCGCATGTTAGTTTCCAACTTTAATTTATCTTGTCATATTACGTGACAGGATGGAGAGCAAAAGTTTTGATATTTACGGTGATTATTTCGAGGTGATGTCCAAAACTTAACAAATCGATTGCAAACCGTGTGGTTATGTATATAAAACAAACACACAAACAGACAAACTTCTTAATTTTCGAAGATATAAAACTTAAACTCTAGATCTTTATTATTCCGTGAAATAGACTCCTTGACTTTTATGAAAATAATTTATTGTTAATACCGATGATAAAATTTTTATTTCAACAAAAAGTAATCGACGATTAAATTTAAAATTAGCACATATGTACCTAATATATTATTTAATACAAATATAAAAAATGATTATTTGCTTAATATATAATTTCAGTGATGAAACGTATGAAAATAATGCCGATGATATTTAAATAATTTAAAATAAGAAATGATTCAAGGAGATGGTTAAAGAAATGACGTCATAATGTTAGAAAAATGCTCCTTTACCTATTTATTATGTGATAAATTGATAAATTTTATGTCCTGCCCTTAACCGGGGACAACACAGCTTAAAATAATAACATTAAAAAAAGATCGGCAGATGGACAGACAACTTAAGCTATTATTATATAGGGGATGCTTGAGCCTATTTGAGTCTGGTAATAGAAGGTTGTAAATCATTTTCCTTGCTCAATCGGTAAGAGAGGAGTGTTATAGACATAAG
>CM063510.1:134393149-134400649 GCA_032207245.1 Pardosa pseudoannulata
TATATACAAAATGTAGAGTTTAGATTCTGCAATTCTTTCCAAAGTCCTTTCTCCTATTATTGTTAAATAATAGGATTGAGTAAGTAAAATACGATAATAAATAAGCAATTTAATCTGGTAATTTTTTTATTTTATTTTTTAAATTATTAATCTTGATTTGTAAATAAAACTAATTATTTGAGAATTTTTCAAATGTATTCTCAATACATCAATATGATTAAATTTTCTTAGAAATCCATTTCTCTTTCAGTTAAATTGAAATGTTATAAAAGTTCTTTATTGATGAAAAACAAAAATTGAGAAAATGTAGACTAGCATATATCATTAGAGTTTACCTAAAATTTAACTTAAATTTATGTTATTAACCCCTTGGTTGTTAAATATATCTGAGAAAAACGTGCTTAGGGAGTTTCTTTATCTTTAAATTTGTTGATCATTATAAAAATGCTAGAAATAGATTATTTTAAAAAAAAATACAAAGTTTTTAAAGAAATAGCTACTATATTCAATATTTTCAGGATATTTTAATGTATTAAAGTAATATTTGCACGAATTATAATAAAATAAATCAAATGACGTAAGTTTATAGGTAAATAAAATAAACTAATATAGTATTATTATGTGTATAAACTGTCATAAATTCTATGTCAGATTCAATTGAACTTTACAAATTCTTTAGGGTAGCCGAAAAATGGCAAGAAACGACGCTAAAGTGCCGAACTTTTGTCGGTAAAGTATTGCCATTTATTGTAAAATGGTAAATTACTTATTATGCATTAGTCGAACTGAGCTCGATTTTCATGGAATTGAATTTTGCTCTTGACCAAACTCATGTCGGGTAACCCAAATTTTGTTCATTTGTGTTGCCCGAATAAAGTTCGGGTTCCACAGGCAAGGTGTTAAGATCATCGTCATAAGACTATTTAAAAAAAGATGATAATTCCAGCTTTTGAATTTATCAAAAGGATAATATTGAAGATTTACAGAATTGGTGAGAAATTTGAACTATTTTTAAATAAATGAATTTTTATAACATTTCGTCACTGCTGAAAAACAAAAATAAAGAAAATGTACAATAATGTATACCATTAAATTTGCCGAAGTTTTAATTTGATTTATTATGATCATCTTCTCAATCTCTTCTAAAATTTCAATAATCAAGTTTTCCAAATTATCGAATGAATAATATTGATGATTTACAGAATTGGTTAGAAATATCTACGCCTTTTTCAACTAAATGAAATTGTTATTACAGTTACTAATTTCTGAAAAAGAGAAATGGAGAAAAACAGAGAATTTTAGCTTATACTATTTTAGCTTATACATTTTTAATAGCATGCAAATTCTTCTACAATACCATGTATCGTTTTTAGAATTATTTTGTATTCTTATCGATTATTAATTACTTTTGATAAATCAAATTTTGTTAAGTATGAAGTAAATGAAATTTTATAGTTGCCGTATTCTATAAAACCTATATCTGCAAATATTAAACATAATTCTGAATCTGAATTACAATTATTCTCAAACCATCGCAAATATTAAATTAATGATTGTTTTCTAAATTATTATAAAAAACTTTTGTTCTGCTCAATACGGAGACACAAAAGACGGTCATGTTACCAATTTTACAAGCATTTACATGTAGATGGTTACTCCAATATATCTGTTACAACTTGTGCAGTAGTTTGACAGCACTTTCATTCAATTTAATATCCCGTTTTGTGAATTCAGTCTACTTTATAGCAAAGATAAGGTGAAAAGAGTATTTGTGTGAAATACAATTAATAGAAATATATTTAGCACAAAATGTTTATTAAAATGAAGGGAAGTGTATAATGGAAATGTCTGTAGAATTGCATTTTTCACTTGACTGGAAAGGTGGGTATATGTGTATTAATTTACATGATTTATTTTATTTAAATTTACCTATATTATGCGGTGTTTCAAATGCCACAAAATGTACAAGAACTAAAGTTATTTTATTTTATAGTCCACAACGTATTATATATCTATGATTTTGTCAGATGATTCTGAAATATTGAAATGTAAGTACATTGTAAAATGTAATTATAAAATTATACCACTGTACATATAAATGTGTAGTAAGTAATTCCCAAGTGGTTATAAAAATAAAATTTACATAATAGTTATAATTTCATTAGTTCGAATATTTTAGTATTTCTTAGTTATGATAATTTTTGTCTCAAAATATTTTATATGTGTTTTTCGGTTTTAGCCTAATCGATATGAAAACTCACAGCATCTTTCAACAGCTTGGATGTAGCATGTATTCTTTTGATATTTTTTTCCTTTTTCCAATTTTCCACATGCATTCATTTCTTTATCATAACGTATACAACAATTCCATTTATTAATCATATGCATATCATAATCGAAACTCAAAATTTATGATTAAAGATACATTAGTTAAATACTATGTATTATTCTCTGCAGCGTTTAGAGTCCAAAGTGAAATTTATTTATTATCAAGGGCTTAATTTAAGAAAGTTTTATTAATTAGTAAGATTCATTTAGAAATTCTAAGAAATTATTAATTTAAAGATTTTACTTTATTCTAAATAAAATGTGTAGCTATCATAATGAAAGTGATTTATTCTAAAGTGCGAAATAAATCTTAAATTTTGATGAAAGATTTTTTTCTGTTTTTACTAAAAACAAAAAATAAAACGTACTAAGGTATTGCAGTGTAGCTCTAATTCCAAAATAAAAGATTTAAAATTGAGAACTAGAGATCAACCCCCGATTTTAACGTCGGAATTACGGATTTAAAAGAACGTTCCGATCAAGAATCTATTACGAACATGTAAGCAGTGCTAATGCCTGAATCGAAAGAAACGGAAAACCATCGAATGATGAAACGCTTAAATTAATGGATTCTGGAGGAAACAAATTACTTTCGATCATTCTGTAAAATCAATGTTAGCAAATGTGCTTAAACGTACTGAATGATTACTCTTAATATTTCCAGTATTTTTCTGTAATTTACAACATAAAAATCCATAAACGTATTTAGTACCTTAAGTAGAAATAACTGGAGATTTGTAGGAATTTAGATTAAATACAAGCTAAGCCATTTATTTTTTATGAAACAGAGATTGATTACAGATTTTCCTTGAAGAAATTGAAATACATGAATCTGACAATTATTTATGAAATCCACCCTTTACCTTGTTATTTAATTTATATCTATATATAAAACCTTGGGATGTGCTCTTGTGTGTTTGTGTGTTTTATACCCATTTTGAAATGGATCGAAATTCATTGAATTCTGTATATTAGTCCAAATTAATTGAGAAAGACTTGTAGGCATATTACATTTTTCGGAACTCATATAAGATAAGAGTTTTATACTTTATGAAATAGAGATTGATTACAGATTTTCTTGTAGAAATTGAAATGGATGAATCTCATAATTATTTATGAAATACAGCATTTTCTTTGATAATTTAATGTACATCTATGTATAAAATCCTTGAGATGTATGCCTGTGTGACTGTGTACTTTATATCCATTATCATATGGATAGAACTTGTTTGAATTTTGCATAACAGTTCAGTTGAATTAAGGAAGAATTATAGATAGGTTAAATTGTTCGGAGGTCAAAAGAGACAGAAATCTCCATTTTTTAATCTAAAATAAAATGGGGACAATAATTTGGAGTCTGTTGATAAATTATTTAAAATAAATTAGAATTTATTTAGCAACTTTATTCTTATATCAGCGTTTCTAATTTTTAAGGTGTTAGATATTCTACAAAATGAATTTGAAAATGAATAATTTATGATCGTTAAAATTCTGAACTTTACTTCACATATATGTTATGTATATTTATGTATAACTAAATTGATCATAGTATAATATATTTTTAAAATTCAGAACATAATTTTAACATGCAAATTTTAAAAATATTTTTGTTATTTTAAAAAATATAATTACGCAATAATTTTCAATTTTTCTTATATTTTCATCTCATAATTATTAAAATATGACATTCTTTTTTTACATTCTTGGGTATTACGTTGATAAACTCAATAGTTAATTATTCACACACGTTTATTTTAGGTCTATGCGTTGAAATTTCGAGAAAATTTCGGATAACCATAAATTTAAGTTTTAATCCCTTGCCTATGTTGCCAAAACTCAGTTCAGGCAATGCAAATGTGTCAATTTTGAATGCTAATATTGAAAATCGGCTAGTCAAAGTCATAATATTCATTTTGTCATTTTCGAAATAGATATAGTTTCCCACGAAGGTTCATCAGTTTCAAGACATTTGTCGCTATTTCTCGGATACTGTAAAGGATTCGTTCAATTCAAAGGAATCTGATTTAATCTGAATCAATTCAAAGGAATATTGTCATGGAATGCATGACAGTTGATAGAAATAATAATATTGATGTATTAGGTTATTATATTTTTCCAGAAAATAAGGCCTTTTGATTTATTTTGCTGCCATTTGAGCAAAAATTACTGTAATCCATTAACGGGATACTCATATACGGGAAAATATTGAAAATAGCAGTTATTTATTTTTCAAAAATAATCTATTTCAAACATTTTTATGATAAGAACAGAAAACGAACAAAATTTAACAATCCAAAAAACCATTTTGGGCACATTTTTCTCAAATCTTTTCCACAGCCAAGGGATTAAAAGTACAAATAAATATAGTTAAGTCTGTTTATTTACAATAATACTGTCCATATATAAAATTCGTATTATTTTTATTACATATTCTGGAAAAGTCGCTTATATTATAAGAGGTTTATTATATTATGGATTATTTGTAAATTATAAACATAAATTATGAGTAATTTTTCATAAATTCTTATGCAATGGCAGCTGTTTCTTCGCTATTCGAATAAGTATCCAAATAAAAATTATATTTATTTCAAAATTTGAATCTTGATTTTATAATACATTATCAATGTAAACATTTTAGAAAAATTAGTAATAGTTAAAATACCATACATTTGAAAATATTTGGATAATGTTTTCGTTAAACCCTGTTTCTCAGACATAATATAATTAATTTAAAGTACCTAGAAATTTAAAAACAAAGATTATTTAAGTAATGCTGGAAATTGCTTAAAACATTAGTTATGAAACTTTATAAACAATTTCGAACAAAAAACTTAGTAGATTTGAGCTGCTATTTAAACTAACAAGGTAGTTTGTGTTCTCCAATTATTTTGCATTCCAGCATAGGATTTTTTAAAGAAAGTAAAGGAGGCATGTAGTTTAGAAGTCTTCATAAACAATTTCTAAACCTATCTTTTAAATTACAGCTCTCTGAATGCTTTTATTCTACAATAAATTCCCTGTATTCAAGAAGCGTTGAAAAATTTATCGCTATAAAGTTTGTTTACAAAGTTGCATTTAAATTCAAGAAGTCATTAATACATTCTAAATCATTTTTATATGTTCTGACTTTAATATGTCAGCGATTTAGAGTATTTATTTAAATTCTTAATAAGTCTGGTAGATAACATGTTTAATAAATGTTGTTAGAATTCAGAATGTTTAGTTTCAGTCCATTTAAAATAAAACCATGATTTAGTATGTGTCATTTACATACTTTACTAATATTAATGATTATCCAAGGGATATTAATGAAATATAGACAAAGATGAATTGTTTATTAAGATTTTTTATATTAAAATTGTTTAACCCCTTTTAGCTGAAAATTAGCAGATATAAATTATTTATTGTTAATTTATCAATACAGTCTATATATTAGTGTTTTGTTGATTTTTAATTCCGTATATTCTGTAAAGATTTTTTTTTATATGTGAAGTCTGTATTTGACATACTAAAACAAATTATTGTGTAAATCAAAAATTACAATTACCGTCACTTGACTGTAAAACTTATGCATTTCTTTATATGGATATAATTACTATTCCTTTTAGATCAATTGTTGCATAAAAAATTCCCATTATTAATTCTCATCAGATTTTTGGTAAAAATGCAATTTAATTTATTACGATCAGTTTAGGGTAGTGTGTAATTATGCAAATTTAATTTTAACTATATGTATAATTCGATTTATGAAACGTTACATTCTACCTAGATACAGTTATTACCTGGTGAAACATGATCCCCTTTAAATCTGATGCCAACAAACTGTGTCAAAAGAATCAACCAATCAGTCACATTAGATTTGAAATACAAATATGTTTCATTTTTATTGCTGACTTAAGAAATTCCTGAATCAATACCACAAATTTACTAGATCTGGGTTTTTATAATGGTATACATCGTATACATTTAAAAAACAATAAGATTTTAATAAACAGACTTGCTATTCATTGTATGAGAACATAGTTTAAGAAACATCTAAGAAGCTAAGACATTAAAACACATCCGGTATAATATTCAGTTAATTAAGAGGTAATAATTACTTACTAAGAGGTAATACTACTTAGGTAATAATTTTATTTTATTACTTCGCAGATTTCAGTGTCATTGAATTTCGAAACGTCCTTTAAGCCTAGAGCACTGAGTAGTTTGAATTCCCTTTCGTAAAAAACAGAAATACCTGAAATTAATTTTATATAGGTTTTAAAAATCTGTATTGCTAAAAACAGCGAGTTGTTGAAAGTGGGACCTCCTCACTAAACATCCAATAAAACACTGTTAGAACGAAACAATTCTGTGAAATTTATGGAAGAGAACACCGCGAAAATAGGTGCAAGACATCCAAGATTTAATCTATTAATTTAAAAAATTATACTATAGTAGCAAGCACTAAATCTTTTATAACTGGAAAACGCATAATTTTAACCAAATTGCTTCAAACCCACAATTCCCAACGTAACGAACGAAATTTCATAAACTCATTCCAAAAGATAATAGCTAATTTCTCAGCATTAATTGCTTATTATACAAAAAGTAATAATTTAGGACATTTACTTCCTTAAAATTGTTCTTTAGAAGTGTAGCTTTAAAAGGGAGGACGTTCGTAGTGGATTCTCACTTGATCCGTTGCTTTGTCTTATGCTGATTTTTTAAACAATTTATTCTCACGAAGGAAGACATAAAAAGCTTTACATGAACAATGGGTGTTTATGCCTTCTGCGTAATACTGCTTTATTTAAAGAGATATTGTCTATATTGCGCATTTTAAAAATAATATATTTAGTAGATGCTTTTTGGAGAATTTCTGTAAATTACTGCCTAGCCTTCCGCTGTTGTTTTTTTCTCCCTGCTTCTTAGAATATAGGACACTTCCCTACTCTGATCTTTCATTATATCCAATAACGTGTAATTTTCCTTTTACTTTCCCTGCTTTATCTGACTTTGATGATCTACTAATCGGGCTTGCCATCCATTACGGAAGTTGCCCACCAATTGATAAATCAATATTTGAACAAAGTCTACATGCGATAACGGCATTTTTGACTTCATGTAATAATATCTATCCGCAAGGTATATAACAATGCAGGAAGAATCAATAATAATTTTACAACATTA
>CM063510.1:134403149-134410649 GCA_032207245.1 Pardosa pseudoannulata
AAAAAAAATCTATGCTTTTATAAATCAGAAAAATAAACGATTTTTAAAATTGAAGTCCGTTAATCTGTACAGAGCATATTTGTTCATCACCACCCCCCCCCCCCCCACGTATCTTTGTCAACAACGGCTCATTTTATCACATTGTATTTCAACATATGAAAGAAAACCAAGCTTTCATTGACAAAATATGGCTTTCTCGGGTCCCCCCTTAGCTAGTATTCTTATGAGGAGACGAAATAATTATCGCAACAAAAGTCCGAGTAACTCGACATAGAAAACTTGTGGAAAGTTTATAAAAATGCAAAGCGTTGACTAGCAACGCAAACTACATGCATATAATGTCACATATATATTAATCTCCATTGTTTCATTAGTATATTTTTGGTGGGGTTTAGCATTTATCCACCACAATCTTACTATAAATACGTTTTTTAACGTGTCAAAGTACCAACTCCAGTGACAAATATGCAAAAAAACATTGCCGCCAAGGGAGATGTATAAAGATGTCTCACTGTAACAAAAGAGTGTAACTCTGCACTCTCTTCACTAAACAAAAGGAATCTCAACCAAACATAACTTATTTTGTAGGTATAACAATACGTTTGGAATGTCATTTCCTTTATTTAATCAAAAATATTTGCCATGATACAATTCATATAAAATGAAATGTCGATTCAAATTTATCTTTACTATAAAGGTGTCTATGATTTAAATTTAACCACTTTGTAATTGTTTTTAATGAAATGTCAGTATGATATAAATTTTAGTGAATAAGAATAGAAAACAATAGGTTTCAGAAATATTCAATGTATGTAACCTACGGGAGACTATTTCAACTGATTCAAAGAGCAGTCACGTTATGTAGGAAAGACGATAAGATTTTTCCAGTGTCCTGTTTCTCTGCCAAAAGGATATATGCATGCTTCTTGGGGGAACAGATTCACACGCAACAATTCCGTTAAAAGTATAAGGTTTGAAATACATCGCAGTTCAATGGAATACATTTGAAAGAACAAACCGTGATTGTGAAAATGTTTATAGAGCTCACATACAAACCAACTCATCTTTGTCAAAGCATAACAGATATATGTTATAAAATAGGAAGTTTATTGCTGGATTAGTTTCTTATTAATGGTAATTATAAGATTTTCGTCAGTGTTACATTTTAATCTAAAATATCTAGAATAAAATCTAATTCTTCTGCTGAGAAATAACTTGCAAGTACCAACTAAATTTAAAATAGGAGGTTTGAAAACTACCCCAATTAGGTTAAAAAATGATGAAACAGAGTGTAATTGATAAATTAATTACAAAACCGACATGAAAACCAAGTTTTGATCCGTAAAAAATAACGGATATATGTTAAAAATGTAGGAAACTTATTCTTGGGGTTACTATTTTATTTAATCAAATTATTACTTTAGTGTCAGAATTACATTTTAATCTAAATATAATCCTCATAAAATCTTCTCTCTAACTGTAATTTATACAGCAGAAAAATATGTGTAAAATATGAAGTTTGAAAAGTACCACAGTTTAAAAGAGAAGATAATTTAAAAATAAGGGTTGTAATTGACAAACATTTACAAAACAGACAAAAAAACAAAAGATCTGTAAGAAACAATAAATGTATAATTAAAAATGTAATATTATATATATATATATTATAATTTATGTAAATAATAACAGAATATATGTATATATATAATATATATATATATTAATATACTAATAATATATTTAATATATATGTTGTATTAATATATATACATATATATAATATATATAATAATAAAATATTTTATATATTATATATATATATACCATATATTTATATAGAATATATTTATAGTATATTATAGTATATATTATATATACAAAGAATGAATACATCATTTTAATCTAAATGTTTGTAGATTAAAAACTAATTTAAATATGGTGTAAATATATTTAAAAGTACAATTTACATTAAGATATGAGATTTAAAATGTACACAGGTTGAACGAAAATATATAAGAAGACTATAATTTATAAAAATGTTTATAAAACCTACATTTAAACCAAGATAATATTTATAAAAAAAATCACAGATATATGTCTATTAGAAAAGGTAATTATTGGTTTTTTATTAATACACGAGAATTCTAGTCGTGCCTCGGATCCAGTGCAACATTTCGCAGTCAAACACTAACAAAATTGCTTTCGATTATGAACAGAAAATTTATATATATCAAAATACTTTATTAAAGGTTTAAAATATTTTTAATATTGTTTAAAATATATTTAATAGTAATAAAAATTAATATTTAAAGCTATTTTGAACTACATATCTTTTTTATTGGAATTCTGAAAGCACAAACATAAGACACTCATAAGTTAAAATCACATCTTTATATTTCATTATTTATAGTTCATTATTTTAATCAAAAACATACATTTTTCACATTCTCTCTCCTCCGACCCCAAACATTGAGTTATAATGTAAAAGTGCGCATGATGTGTGCAGTGAGTCCTGGATCTAAAAAAAATAAAAGTATATTCTACTTTTGTTAAAAATATCAGAGGAAAATTTCAGAAATGCATGTTAATGGGGTCCTGGAAAACCTATAAGACAGCTACTGAAAATTTGGCAAGTGTTATTTTTATTCGGTGATTTTGTGTAGTTTTTTTAAAAAGTTAGGGACCTCAAAAAGTTAGGGCTTCAAAACTTTAGGGCCTCGAGATCAGAGGCCCATCATGCACATCCTAGGGTTAAGTTTAGTTATAACAGTAAGTTCAATATTGCTTTGTAATTTTAAATTTTTAGTTGATTCTCATTTTCAAAATATTTTATAAACTGTATTCAGCATACATCAAAATTATAATTAATTCTTTAAAATTATTATAGTATATGGCTTTTAAAAGAATTATAATTTAAAAGAAAATCATTCATATAAAATTTAATATTTTCCAAATGTTTATTTAAGATTAGATAGTACTTATAAGTCTCTGTATAAATCTAGAATTATGGTTTTTAAATGATTTATATAATTTAATTCTGTAACCATTAATTGTAATCATTACATTTTGTAATTTTATTATTTAACACTATTTAGTCACGATTATGTGCTTTTACCTGAATGTTGTCCTTATGAGTTCTAAATTACTGATTCAGTTATCAATTAAATAACTCATATTCCTGTATAACCATGGCAACTATCACTGTCACAAAGATATATGAAAACTATTTAAAAGAATTGTATCTTATTCCTCAGAAATGTTAGAAATATTTTCTTTCTGTAAACGAAGAGACAAATTGTTATTAAGCTATTAATGAATTCTTAGGGAATGTTTTCTGTGAGATAAATTTTAAGAATTTCACACAATATGCTTCGAGATTTAACTCACTATTTGAAGAGATATAGAGGTGTATATATCTAACAAAAGTTCACTTTCCGAACATGATCTTAGAATAGTTCTAAATTTAAATTGTAATTCTTTAAATAAGTAATACAATACAAATATAATTCAAATTACAAAAATTAATACTCAATACTAATAAAATACAAATACAAAAATAATAATAACAAAAATATATCTGAAAAGAGAAAATTTATACATGTTTTACAAATACCTTTGGTAGTAAAAATTTAAAAATTATTTAAACACTAAAAATGCTTTTAACTGTATCTCGTGGGCCCCGCACATTTTGTAGACTCCATAAGGTAGTTTGTAATAATACTTGTAAGATCTGGATTTATAATTATAATATTTTTTTGCGTATTGGGAAGAAAAGGTATCAATTGTTATTCCTTTTTTGAGAAGTATAAAATAATTAAATATTTGTGAGTGATTAAATGTCTTCTATTATATTATAAAGACATTTATTTCCAAATTTTATTTCCAAATTTTATTTCCAAAAATAGAAACAATTATCAAATTAAGAGAAAATAAATATTAACAGTAGAGGTTTTGAGGTTAAAACCCCATTTGGACATAAAACATATTTTTTTTCTATTTTTAACAGACACTATGTCTTCCCCATTTTTTAAGGATGTTGATAAAGGATTTAAAAAAAAATTAAAACAGATATTAATATATATATATATATATATATATATATATATATATATATACATATATATATATATATTATATATGTATATATGCACACACACACACACACATATATATATATATATATATATATATATATATATATATATGAGTGTGTGTGCGTGTGTAACATTGTGTGTAAAGACCACTCTCAAAGTATCTACCCTTCGGTAACAGTGACAGATCTAGTGCAAATTTTAATGAATACATCGTGAAATTAAACACTTTTAGGCATGACTTTTAAAAAACAAGTAGGTAAGACAAAGAACAGGTAGATTATGGTTTCCAAATTTAATTAAAACAGGCCATTATATAACGGTGACTATATTTATTCTAGGAATGCAACATTGTGTTAAGTCGTGTAATTTAGCCTGACTATAAAAATGAGAATGTGCGAAGTTAGATATTACTAAATACATGTACTTTTCACCTCAAAGTAAAGAATTTGTTATCAGCGAAAAAAAAATCTTATGATAATAAACAAGTTTTCATGCTTGCAACCGAAGGATACCAAACGACTCGTAAAATAACACGACTCAAAACTCAGCATGAGAATCTTGTAACAGTGTGTTGGTGCTTTTAGTTAGTATGTTTTTTTTTTCCTAAGAATAATAGGAAAACTGTAATTCGGAAACACCGAAGAGAAGAACGTCTCTATAGTACATTCTATTTCATGAAAACCATTCTAAAGGAAAAAAAAACCAAATGAGTTCAAATGAGAAAAACTCTTAATATAATGTATGCTGATTTTCCTAATTGCATTCTATAATATAAGGTACAATAAATTTTCTCTATCAAAGAAAACAATCTGCGCATTTTTCATCAGAAAAAAATTTTTGTAAAATAAATCCATTCTTGTTTCAACACGTATGTGTAAACGGGGGATTAGCTGTCTGAAATATATTTCCCCGGTGTTCTGAATGTTAACTTAAGAAAAAAGAAAAAAAAAATACGGTAAAATAATTTTACTATCGAAAAGAAAAAAATGTATATGATATGATTAAATATAATATACTTTAATATTAATCTAAACTTCCAGGTACTACTTAATTTTAACTTGATTATTTATTTTTTTCTACGACAATAATTTAAATGTGTACAATATAAAATTTACAATATAAACAATTATTGTTAATTCAAATAATTAAAAAAATTATTTCAGATTTTGTGCTATTAATTTATACAAAATATTAGGCTTTAGTTCATATCGACATATATGTCATTACATATGCCTATACGTTTAATATACTTTTATGCAAATGTTGATTAAAAATTGTTTTGCTTGTTTTTAATAGTCTACATTAGGATATCATCCTAGGATTCCCGTGTTCTGAATGCGTACTTCAGAAAAAAAGAAAAATACTGTAAACTAATTTTACTATTAAACAGATAAAATGTATATGATATGAATAAATATAATATACTTTAACAGTCATATAAACTTCCAGGTACTACTTAATCTTAACTTGATTATTTATTTTTCTACACTTATAACTTAATTGTGCACAATATAAAATTATCTAAACAAAAAATAAATATACATTCAAAGAATTATGAATATTATCTAATAATTTGTAATATTAATGTACACAAAATCATCTACTTTAGTTCATATCGTCAAGTATATGTAATTACATATGTCAATATTTTTATTATACTTTAAATTTCAATGTAAAAGATAATTAAAAAATGTTTCGCTTGTTTTTAATAGTCTATCCTATGATATAATTCACAATTTGCTATCAGAATCACATGAAGTTGATCCCAGGTATTATTCAAATTTAATTTGATTACTTAATTTTATCTACAATAATAATTTAATTGTGCATTATATAAAATTTAATAAATAATTAATAATTATTAATTCACAAACATACTTTTAATTTTTAACATTGGATACTTAAATAAGAAAGAATTATTCAGAACTAAATAAATGTAACATACTTAAACAGTATTCCAATGTTTCTTTGGAATGCAACTTAAAAGTTGATTAAAAAACTGTTTTGCATGTTTTTAAGATTCTATCCTAGGATATCCTTCTCAGTTTGTTATCAGAATTGCATGTCAAGGGATTCAAAGGATTTGGAATATATATGCATTTATAATATTGGAGATTATGAAAAAGCTGCAATGCTTAAAATTTTATTGTTTACTAGTATTCCTAGTAAGCTTTTCTGTACCTGAAGAATTGGTTCCCTTCTGTGAGAGAAAAATCCCTCTAAGGTGAAAAGAAAATCTCTTGTTTAGAAGAGAGTATTTTTCTCTCTAGTGTTGGATTTCTTTTCCGAAAGTTTGTTTCATAAATATCACATAACATTGTATTTATCATTCTTTTGTTTTCTATTGCCTAAAGTCTAGCAAAAGAAGATGAGATTTTATTTGTTTTATTATATGGGAGTAACATTGTAACCAGTCGTAAGCAATTGTGATGCAAATTATGTTTATTATGTAATAAGAGTTTTGAAACTGGTGAAGTAATGTATTTTCATTTATTATTGCTCTATGTTATTGTGTTATATATGTATCCAATTAAACTCATATGCATACACAAAGAGATAAGTACGAATGTTATATATTTATACATAAAATTCTTCTGTCAACATGTTTGTAATAAAACTCCTCCTAAACGGCTGGTATTGTGCATGTAATTAAGCTGACTCGAGCATTGTTTAGATTCAAAATTTGATCAGATAGCGTTTCTAAATGTTACGCTTACTAAAATAAAAAATAATTTATAAATTAAATATTTTTCATCTACTTATTCACATTATGTGATTTTCTTTCTAAATCCGTAAATGAGAAATGTCCACTGCTTTTTTGGTTATTTTATAAGTGGTTTATAAACTGAATGGGATATGTAAACAATTTTATTAAAAAATTAATTTCACGTTTAAAGTTCTTGAAATTACCCACACGTATTATGATTTATTGCAGTTGATACAAAAATTATTTTTACCAATTTTTGAAAATGATAGGATGTATAAGTAGTGAAACACGGATTTCAAACTATATAGAAAAGAGCTGTTCTAACTGTCACCACCTAGAATGAGTAATACAATAGCAAAATAAATAAAAGGAAAACTACATCGCTAAAATAAACAAGTTCTGCCTAGTCGGCAAATACAACGTTATCGTAAGTGAGAGTTTGCGGGTTTTGAACCTGAGCCGGCTTAAAATACGCCGTGTATGTTAAAGGTGACTGAGGCACCAAAATATTGTTTGTATTTCCTGTTCTCAATCAATACCTCCGGAGGTCGCAAGTCAAGTCTACTTTTGGATCTACTTTTTGGTCTCTGTTACATTTAAAGGACCCACTCGAGCATAAGTCGTACTTTCACACTAGCGATGTTTGTTAAAACAAAAAGCGTACCTTAATACAATTTGCGCATAACTCAGTCATGCTTC
>CM063510.1:134415649-134455649 GCA_032207245.1 Pardosa pseudoannulata
ATAAGATAAACATTCTATGTTTTCTAGAGATGAAATAACGTATGGCTAAGCATTATGATATTTTGCTATTACAAATTCGCTCTCATGCATGAGATAAATATTAGCTTCATTTTAATACTTTACCTGTGTCCTTTTGTTTGTTCGTCTTTTCTACACCAAAACACTTTTCATTTGTGTATACATTAAACTAGAAATACAGAAGTTTATGAATTTATAATAATTTTCTTTTATTTCTTTTGGATATAATTTTACAGTTTTTTTTTAATTTTATGATAATCTGAAATAAAGGTAATAATGTGATGGCTTTAGTTAAGGTAAACCTAGAATTACCCAGAATTACAAGATTTTGCTATCACAGTTTCTTTTCGATACGTGGGATAAATATAAAACTTGATTTTAATATTTTATCTGAGTACCTTTCTTTTGTTCGACCTTTTTATACCAAAACATTTTTCATTTTCGTAAACAATATACAAGAATTAACAAAATTTTACGAATTTATTAAGATTTTATGTTATTTCTTTTCGAGATAATTTTTAGTTATTTATTTTATAATAATCTGAAATAAAGGTGATAATGTGAGAGCCTTTGTTATGGTAAACTTTATTTGTTTTTCTGAGTTGAACTGAGATATGACCTAATTTTTTAAGATTTTGCTATCACAGTTTCTGTCTGATACGGGAGTTATATATAAAACTTAGGTTTAATATTTTATCTAAGTACATTTCTTTTGCTCGAACTTTTTATACCAAAACAATTTTCATTTGCGTAAACAATATACTAGAAATAACAGAACTTTTCGAATTTATTAGCATTTTATGTTATTTCTTTTGGAGATAATTTTTCAGGTATGTATTTCATGATAATCTGAAATAAAGGTGATAATGTGAGGACTTTAGTTATGGTAATTTTTTCCCTAAATAAACTGAGATATGACCTAGATTTATAAGATTTTGCTATCACAGTTTCTCTTTGATACGCGAAATAAATATAAAACTTGATTTTAATATTTTATCTCAGTACCTTTCTTTTGTTCGACCTTTTTATACCAAAACACTTTTCATTTGCGTAAACAAGATGCTGGAAATAACAAAATTTTATGAATTAATTAGGTTTTTATGTTATTTATTTTGGAGATAATTTTTCAGTTATTTGTTTTATGATAATCTGAAAAAAATGATAATGTGAGGGCATTAGATATATTAAATTTTATTTGTTTTTCTGAAATGAACTGATATATGACCTAGAATGATAAGATTTTGCTATCACAGTTTACATCTGTTACGTGAGATAAATATAAAATTTGATTTTAATATTTTATCTCAGTATCTTTCTTTTGTTCGAACTTTTTATACCGAAACACTTTTCATTTGCGTAAATAATATACAAAAAATAACAAATTTTTAGAAACTTATAAAGAGTTTCTGTTATTTCTTTTGAAAATACTTTTTCAGTTATTTGTTTTATGATAATCTGAAATAAAGATGGTAATGTATAATGGTAATTCCTTAGTTATTTAAAACTTTATTTGTTTTTTCGAGATGAACTGAGATATGACCTAGAATAATAAGATTTTGCTATCTCACTCTCTCTCTGATACGTGGAATAAATATAAAACTTGATTTTAATATTTTATCTAAATACCTTTCTTTTGATTGACCTTTTTATACCAAAACAATTTTCATTTGCGTAAACAGTACACTACAAATAACAAAATTTTATGAATTTATTAAGATTTTATGTTATTTATTTTGGATATAATTTCCATTTATTTATATTATGATAATCTGAAATAAAGGTGATAATGTGAGGGCCTTAGATATTGTAAATGTTATTTTTTTTCCGAGATGAACTGAGATTAGACCTAGAATAATAAGATTTTGCTATTTCAGTTTGTCTCTGATACATGGGATTATTATAAAACTTGATTTTGATATTTCATCTCAGTACCTTTCTTTTGTTCGATCTTTTCATACCAAAACACTTTTCATTTGCGTAAACAAGATACTAGAAATAACAAAATTTTATGAATTAATCAGGTTTTTATGTTATTTCTTTTGGAGATAATTTTCGGTTATTTATTTTATGATAACCTGAAATAAAGATGATAATGTGAGGGCCTGAGATATGATAAACTTTGCTTTTCCGAGATGAGCTGAGATATGACCTAGAATATTAAGATTTTGCTATCACAATTTCTCTCTGATACTTGGGAAAAACATAAAACTTGACTTTATTATTTTATTTGAGTACCTTTCTTTAGTTCGACCTTTTCCTATCCAAATACTTTTCATTTGCGTAAACAAGATAATAGAAATAACAAGATTTTATGAATTTATTAGGATTTTATGTTACTTATTTTGGAGATAATTTTCAGTTATTTATTTTATGATAATTTGAAATAAAGATGATAATGTGAGGGCTTGAAATATGATAAACTTTGTTTTTCCAAGATGAACTGAGATATGACCTAGATTTATAAGAATTTGCTATCACAGTTTCTCTTTGATACGGGAGATAAATATAAAACTTAATTTTAATTTTGCAATCTGATTACCTTTCTTTAGTTCGACCTTTTTATACCGAAATAATTTTCATTTGCGTAAACAATAAACTACAAATAACAAAAGTTTATGAATTTATTGGGATTTTATATTATTTCTTTTGGAGATAATTTTTATTTATTGATTTTATGATAATCTGAAATAAAAAGGTTAATGTGAGGGCCTGAGACGTGATAAACTGTATTTGTTTTTCCTAGATTAACTGAGATATGACCTAGAATAATAAGATTTTGCTATCCCACTCTCTCTCTCTAATAAATATGAAACTTGATTTTAATATTTTATCTAAATATCTTTCTTTTGTTCGACCTTTTTATACCAAAACAATTTTCATTTGCGTAAACAATACACTACAAATAACAAAATTTTATGAATTTATTAAGATTTTATGTTATTTATTTTGAAGATAATTTTCAGTTATTTATTTTATGATAATCTGAAAAAAATGATAATGTGAGGGCCTTAGATATGGTAGACCATATTTGTTTATCCTCAATGAAATGAGATATGACCTAGAATTATAAGGTTTTCCTATCACAGTTTCTCTCTGATACGTGGAATAAATATAAAACTAGATTTTGATGTTTTATCTGAGTACCTTTCTTTTGTTTGACTTTTTTTATACCAAAACACTTTTCATTTGCGTAAACAATAAACTACAAATAACAAAATTTTATGAATTTATTGGGATTTTATATTATTTCTTTTGGAGATAATTTTTATTTATTGATTTTATGATAATCTGAAATAAAAAAGATAATGTGAGGGCCTGAGATATGATAAACTGTATTTGTTTTTCCGAGATGAACTGAAATATGACCTAGAATAATAAGATTTTGCTATCACAGTTTCTCTGTGATACGTGGGATAAATATAAACCTTGATTTTAATATTTTATCTGTTTACATTTTTTTGTTGGACCTTTCATACCAAAACACTTTTTATTTGCGTAAACAAGATACTAGAAATAATAAAATTTTGTGTGTTTGTTAAGATTTTATGTTATTTATTTTGAAGATAATTTTCATTTATTTATTTTATGATAATCTGAATCAAAAATGATAAAGTGATGGCATTAGATATGGTAAACTTTATTTGTTTTTCCAAGATGAACTGAAATATGACCTAGAATTATAAGATTTTGCCCTCACAGTTTCTCTCTGATACGTGAGATAAATATAAAATTTGATTTTAATATTTTATCTGAGTCATTTTCTTTTGTTTGACCTTTTTCAACCAAAACACATTCATTTGCGTAAACAAGATACTAGAAATAACAAAATTTTATGATTTTATTATGATTTTATGTTATTTCTTTTGGAGATAATTTTTATTTATTGATTTTATGATAATCTGAAATAACAAGGATAATGTGAGGGCCTGAGATATGATAAACTGTATTTGTTTTTCTGAGATGAATTGAGATATGACCTAGAATGATAAGATTTTGATATCCCAGTTTACATCTGTTACGTGAGATAAATATAAAATTTGATTTTAATATTTTATCTCAGTATCTTTCTTTTGTTCGACCTTTTTATACCGAAACACTTTTCATTTGCTTAAACAATACTCTACAAATAACAAAATTTTATGAATTTATTAAGATTTTATGTTTTTTATTTTCTAGATAATTTTCAGTTATTTATTTTATGATAATCTGAAAAAAATGATAATGTGAGGGCCTTAGATATGGTCTTTCTTTTGTTCAACCTTTTCATATCAAAACAAATTCATTTGCATAAACAAGATACTAGAAATAACAAAATTTTATGATTTTATTGGGATTTTATGTTATTACTTTTGTAGATAATTTTTATTTATTGATTTTATGATAATCTGAAATAAAAAGGAGAATGTGAGGGCCTGAGATATGATAAACTGTATTTGTTTTTCCGAGATGTACTGAGATATGATCTAGAATAATAAGATTTTGCTATCAAGTTTCTCTATGATACGTGGGATATATATAAAACTTGATTTTAATATTTTATCTGTGTCCTTTTCTTTTGTTCGTCATTTATTTAGAGTAAAATCTTTTCAGCTATGTACACAACAATGTAGAATAAACAAACATTTATGAATTTATTAAGATTTTATGTTGTTTCTTTGGAAGATAATGTCTGTAATTTGCTTTTTTTTCATATTCTTAAATCTTCTAAAGGTTTTAACTGAATGCCTTAGATATGATAAACTTCCTCTGTTATGTTGTAATAAACTGGTAAATGGAATAGTATTATAAGTTTTACTGTAAGACTTTTGTTGTCATACATGTTATAAATATAAAGCCTTATCTTCATACCTTATCTAAATCGTGTTGTTTTGTTCGTCTTTGTTAGACTAAAAAACTTTTTATTCTTGTGTACTTTAAACTAAAACTAACAAGGGTTTCTGAATTAAGAAAATATATTCTCTTTTTTCTTTTTAAGGTAATGTTCTGTTCTTTGTTTTATGATATTCTTAAATTTACTAGAAATGATTGTATGAGTGTCTGATATATGGTAAACTTTACATTTTTCTAGAGATGAATTGAGAAATAGCATAGTATTATATAATTTTGCTATGATGATTTCGTTATCTTAATACTTTATCTAAATTGTGTGGTTTTGCTCGTCTTTGTTAGAACAAAAACTTTTCATGCCTGTGTATTTTAACCATCAACTTACAAAGTATTATGAATTAAAAAAAGTTATTTTCATATTTCTTTTTAAGATAATTTTCTGTTCTTTGTTTTATGACATTTTTAATTTCGCTAGAAATGATTGTATGGGTGTCTTATATATGATAAATTTTCTATTTTTTCTAGAGATGAATTGAGAAATAGCATAGTTTTATATGGTTTTACTATCAGGATTTCGCTATTTTAATACTTTATCTAAATCGTGTTGTTTTGTTCGTCTTTGTTAGACCAAAAGGCTTTTCATTCTTGTGTACTCTAAACTAAAACAAGGTTTCATGAATTAGAAAATATATTCTGTTAATTCTTTTTAAGGTAATTATCTGCTGTTTGTTTCATTATACTTTTAATTTCAATATAAATTATTATATTAGTGTCTTGTATGATAAACGTTACATTTTTCTCGAGATGAATCGAGAAATGGTATTGCCTTTTTATGGTTTGCTATCATGATTTCGCTATCTTCATACATTATTTAAATCTTGTTGTTTTGTTTGTCTTTGTTAGACCAAAAACTTTTTATTCTTGTGTACTTTAAACTAGAACTAACAAGGTTTTCTGAATGAAAAAAAAATGATTTTCTGTTATTTCTTTTTACGATAATTTTCTGCTCATTGTTTTAGGATATTCGTAAATTCACTAGAAATAATTGTATGAGTGTATTATATATGATAACTTTCTAGTTTTTCTCGAGATGATTCAGAAATAGAATAGTTTTATATGGTTTTACTAACAGGATTTTGCTTTCTTAACACTTCATCTAAATCGTGTTGTTTTGTTCTTCTTTTTAAGACTAAAAAACTCTTTATTCTTATGTACTCTAAACTAGAACAAGGTTTAATTAATTAGAAAATATATTCTGTTAATTTTAACCAAAACTAACAAGGGTTTCTGAATTTAAAAAATATATTCTCTTATTTCTTTTTAACATAGTTTTCTGCTGTTTGTTTTATGATATTCTTAAATTTACTAGAAATGATTGTATAAGTCAGTGTTTCTCAACCTTTTAGTATTCACGGCCCAATTTTCAATCATAATTTTCATCGCGCCCCCCCTCCCCACCGCGTACAATAAAATATATACAATAATAATGTATTTTGAGCATTATGGCGCTAAACCTGCACTACAACCTTAATTTTAAACTTTTCAAATTACCAAGAATACGGAAATTTATTGACATTTTGCAACACTGATACTCAGCATTGAAAAAACAATAATCCTATGCCTTTTTATTGCCCTTGCGTCCCGCCATGTCAGGCATTCTCACGGTTTCGCGAGAAGTTTCGATTTGTTTGGAATTTGTCTGGTCAGCTTAAAAGTTAAGTTAGGAGCGTGCGCAGATGTGAACAAATGTTTTCTCATAGGGAGAAGGAGAAAGTTCTATGACGCCAATTTCAATTCCAGACAATCTCATTCGAGTCGATCCTTCTTATCGCTATTGAATCTATTCTTAATGTGTATGTTATATATATTTTCGTGTAATTGCAATTCACGGTATTAAATATTCACGGCAGCAGACTTATGCAGAATCATGGATAAATTTTTAAGCGGGCGTAAGCGAGCATTAGACAAGCATCAACAAATACACAGACAAGCGTGGTTCCGAAAATAAAATCAAGAAAATATTCTCAAGAATACTTAAATTTTGGGTTCACTAATACTGAAGAAAATGAAGAAGAAAGGCCCCTGTGTATCATTTGCTCAAAAATGTTGGCGGCAGACAGCATGAAACCTAATAAACTTAAACGACATTTGGAAACGCTTCATAGTGAGTACGTAAACAAACCCAGAGAATTCTTCGAATTAAAATTAAAATCATATGAAAAGCAAAAATCATTGTTTAAAAAAACTTTGTCTGTGAATGAAAAAGCTTTAATTGCCTCTTACAAACTTTCATATAAAATAGCCAGATGTAAAAAGCCTCACACCATTGGTGAAGAGCTTATTTTGCCAGCCGCAATTGAGATTGTAGAAATTATGTTTGGAGATAATTTTGCAAAACAATTGAAGTATATACCTGTTACAAATGATACTGTTGCCCGTCAAATTGCTGATATAGCTGAAGATGTAGAGTGTCAGCTTTTGTCGAAGTTGCGTGACAAATTGTTTTCAATACAACTCGATGAGGCAACAGATAGTAATAAAGATGCTCATTTCATTGCGTATGTTAGATTTTGTGATGATTTGTCAGTAGTAGAAGAATTACATTTCTGCAAACCAATAGAACTCAAAGCAACATTATTTGCATTATTTGCTATCTTAAATGATTTTATGAACGAGGCAAACATAGAATGGAAAAATTGCGTCGGAATATGCACCGATGGTGCTCGTTCTATGTCCGGAAGATTCCAAAGTATTCAAGCACTTGTGAAACAAAAATCGCCACAGTGCGTCTGGACACATTGCATGATCCACAGAGAAGCTTTGGCTTCCATTTCTTTGGAAGCCAAAGCTTCTCTGTGGATCATGTGGATCAAGAAATGAGTCCTGGTTTGAATATTGTGTTAACTACGGTTGTAACCGTAGTAAATTATATAAAAATGAGACCCCTGAAATCAAGAATCTTTTCCGCACTTTGTAAAGACATGGGTGCAGTATATTCAGCGTTACTATTTTATTGCGAGGCAAGATGGTTATCACGAGGGAAATTTTTGCAACGTGTTTATGAATTAAAAGAAGAAATCGCCGTTTTCCTAGAAGAGGAAAACAGACCGGAAGCTGAGAATTTTTGCGATAGTTTATTTGTGATGAAATTGAGCTACATGGTCGACATATTCGAGAAATTAAATAACTTGAATCTTCATCTGCAAGGAGCAAATACACATATATTGGATACGAGTGATAAAGTTAATGCTTTTTGTAGGAAATTGGAATTGTGGAGCAGAAATTTAAAGCAAGAAAACTTAACAATGTTTGCAAATTTGAATGATTGTATTAAAACTTACAAGGCTGAAGAACAACATGTAAAAGTTGTTTTTGCAACCATTGAAAATCATTTAGCAATGCTAGCAAAGAATTTTAAAAAGTACTTTCTTGCTGACGACAAACTGATATCAAGTTACAAGTGGGTGAGGGATCCATTTCAAAATACTCCCGAAGGACTCTCAATTGAAGAGGAAAAAACCTTCATAGACTTCAAGGCAAGCGGCAAAACCAAAAGACAATTTAGTAATAAATCACTCTTTGAATTTTGGGCAGGAGTGGATGATGAGTTTTCTGCACTAAAAACAAGGGCATTTCGCATTCTACTACCATTTTCAACATCTTACCTTTGCGAAACTGGATTTTCTGCGGTGGCTTCTTTGAAGACAAAATATAGATCTCAGCTAAATATAGAAAAAGAACTGAGAGTGTCTATTTCTAATATTAAACCCTCCTTCGAAAAACTTTGCTCTGAAAGACAGGCCCAAGGAAGTCACTAATAATTATTAAATTTGTTTTTAATTTAGTAAGTTGTTTTAATTTAATAAGTTAATTATTAAATATGTCGAAATGTATTTTGTTTTGTATGTGTGTGTGTGTTCTTTCCTTTCAGTCACTTAATCAATTTTTTTAAATAACATTTTCTCTTGGATATGCTCGCGCCCCCCCATTAGTGTGCTCGCTCCCCCCTAGGGGGGCGCGCCCCACAGGTTGAGAATCTCTGGTATAAGTGTCTGATATATGGTAAACTTTATATTTTTTCTAGAGATGAATTGAGAAATAGCATAGTTTTATATAATTTTGTTATGATGATTTCGCTATCTTAATACTTTATCTAAATTGTGTCATTTTGTGCACCTTTGTTAGAACAAAAACTTTTCATGCCTGTGTACTTTAACCATCAACTTACAAAGTTTTATGAATTAAAAAAGTTATTTTCATATTTCTTTTTAAGATAATTTTCTGTTCTTTGTTTTATGATATTTTTAAATTCGCTAGAAATGATTGTATGGGTGTCTTATATATGATAAATTGTCTATTTTTTCTAGAGATTAATTGAGAAATAGCATAGTTTTATATGGTTTTACTGTCAGGATTTCGCTATCTTAATACTTTATCTAAATCGTGTTGTTTTGTTCCTCTTTGTTAAACCAAAAAATTTTTCATTCTTGTGTACTCTAAACTAGAACAAGGTTTCATGAAATAGAAAATATATTCTGTTATTTCTTTTTAAGGTAATTCTCTGCTATTTGTTTCATTATACTTTTAAATTCAATATAAATTATTATATTACTGTCTTGTATGATAATCGTTATTTTTTTTTCAATATGAATTGAGAAATGACATTGCCTTATTATGGTTTGCTATCATGATTTCGCTATCTTCATACCTTATTTAAATCGTGTTGTTTTGCTCATCTTTGTTAGACTAAAAAACTTTTTATTCTTGTTTACTTTAAACTAGAACTAACAAGGTTTTCTGAATTAAAAAAGATATTTTGTTATTTCTTTCTAAGATATTTTTTTGCTATTTGTTTATGATATTCTTAAATTGAATAGAAATGATTGTATAAGTGTCTTATATATGATAACTTTCTAGTTTATTTCGAGATAATTAAGAAATAGAATAGTTTTATATGGTTTTACTAACAGAATTTTGTTATCTTAATACTTCATCTAAATCGTGTTGTTTTGTTCGTCTTTTTTAGACTAAAAAACTTTTTATTCTTGTGTACTCTAAAGTAGAAGAAGGTTTCATGAATTAGAAAATATATTATGTTACTTAAAACTAAAACTAACAAGGGTTTCTGAATTAATAAAATATATTCTGTTATTTCTTTTTAAGGTAATTCTCTACTATTTGTTTCATTATACTTTTAAATTCAATATACAGACACTAATTATATTAGTGTCTTGTATAATAATCGTTACATTTTTTTTCAATATGAATTGAGAAATGGCATTGCCTTATTATGGTTTGCTATCATGATTTCGCTATCTTCATACCTTATTTAAATCGTGTTGTTTCGTTCACCTTTGTTAGACCAAAACAATTTTTATTCTTGTGTACTTTAAACTAGAACTAACAAGTTCTGTTATTTCTTTCTAAGATTAGTTTCTACTATTTGTTTTATGATATTCTTAAATTCACTATAATTGTTTATATGAGTGTACTTATGATAAACATTATGTTTTTTCTAGAGATGAATTGAAAAGCGGAACAGCCTCATATCGCTTTGCCATCAGAATTACGCTACTTTAAAACTTTATCTAAATCGTGTTCTTTTCTTCGTCTTTGCTAGACTAAATATCTTTCATTGTTGTGCGCTTTAAAGTATAATTAACAAGGCTTTAAGTTACTTCTGTGTTATTTTATTATTATTTCTTTTTAAGGTAATTTTCTGATATTAGTTTCATGATATTCTTAAATTCACTATAAATGATTATATGAGAGTCTTATGTGATAAACTTTATATTTTTTCTCTACATGAATTGAGAATATCATAGTTGTATATGGTTTTGATATCATGATTTCCCTATCATACATAGTATAAATTTTAAACTTCATTTTAAGATTTTATCTAAATCTTTAACATTTAAATTGACAAGATCTTTTTTGAAATATTTTTTAATTTCTGTTATTTTCCTATGTCTGTATAGACATTAGGATCTCTGTAAAATAAACAAAATATATCATTTTCCATTTTTGAGATAATTAATGTCCGCTGTGACGAACACTGACAATTATGTTATATAGTAGTTATAAATATACATGTCCGGTATAGCAGCCAGGCTTTGCCAAATTGAGGGTTAAAAGGAAATTTTGTTCCTCTTTCTTCAACTAAAAGCGAAACTATGGCCGAATGGTTAGGGTGCTGGCCTTCGGAACCGGAGTTCGTGGGTTCCAATCCCACCGTGGCATGGACGTTCGTAAACGTTTGGAATGGGCTTTAAGCAGTAGGTCCTGGTCTTTTTAGCCCTCGTGTTGCAAAAAGTAGACCGTAGCGCTCCAAACCAAACCTTCGACTAAAAAGGTTTTCAGCTTTGTATATAATAAAATGAAATCAACGTTTTTTTAAGAAAATACTTTAGCATAAATGTAAAAATATAATATATTATATTAATAAAATTATTTTAAAAAATTAACAAGTTCATTATTTAGGATGAGTATATTATAATGTTTAAAATAACGTTTAAGGAAATTAACTTTAAGTAAAGTCTAATCTATTTCCGAAATTAATAAAATATTCCTATTTAAACCAAGCACAAATTATCGTGTAAGTTAGTAATGCTTAAATTAACATGTAGGAAAACACTAATTGCAACTTCGGATATAAACAAACATGCAAGAAAACACTTAGTATTTTAACCCATTACTCTTCCCTTACCACAATTCTCTACGAATTGAAAAATTTATCTTTAACCGTGACCTTTGGAAGGTTACAATTATTTCCCCCCGAATTCGAGTTACCGAAGGAATAAAAACGCCTACCTCATCGAAAAAGAAACCAGAAGAAGCAGTTTTGTAAATGTGGGAAGAATATATATTATTCTACCAACGGAGTTGTTAAGGGGCTTAAACTTAACACGTGTTTAGAATGCTGCGAAAACTTTTGATTTAAACGAGAAATTGTCCAATCAGGAGAATGTTCTGATCAAGAAAAAACGTAATATTTTGGGAAAGAGTATGGCAAATATATCCACTCAACGGGAAAGAAGAATGAAGACATATATTTAAAGAAATCTATTACTTGGTCACGTTTATATCTTATACGACATTACAAGAGAATTTTGTTCATACGTGCATAAATAATATTATATAATACATATAATATTATATATTATATGTACATACACACATACACACGCACACACACACGCACACACACACACACACACACACACACACACACACACACATATATATATATATATATATATATATATATATATATATATATATATATATATATATATATATATATATATATATATGTTCATTCAGTACAGTACTTTTTGGTACAGCTTTCATTAAGCACAGTTAGCTGGCCTTATACTACTAAGTGGAAAAGGGATATCATATTCACTAGCCTTCGTATAGCTGGTGAGACGTTAATACACGTTCACTCCCTTCTGAATGTTAGCTTTCAGGACTACACTTAATACCTTTAGCCTACTACCGTATTTTATATTTTAAATATTTTACGCTATAACCAGTTTAAATCAACTTTACCAAATTATATGACCTTTTTGACCATAACAATTGTTTTAAAACTTTCAGATGACATATACTATTATAATTTAAAATCTTTAAAAAGATTATGATGGCAAAAAATGACGTCGTATAATGAGGCAAATTTGATTTATACTGTTTAGAATATTAAATATATTTTACCAGCATATACTTTATTACTAACGGAGAAATTTCTCATATTGCTAATTATGATATGGATGGACATCGAAAGCGCTCGCGGGAAACTATTGTTCGTCATCGGGGTACTCATCGGGCTCTCTTGCTAATTTTAGATTAAGAACTCCTTTAATATTACGTAATGGTAATTTAATTTCTTTGTAATTACTGATAGATGTAACTTTTCTGACCTTAAATTCTAATTAATAATAACCAAAATGTTTGTTATCTTTAATTCTTTGTAACTTTCTTTCATTATGTTTCGTTCTCTCAGTTCACAAAAATAAACGTAATATAACCTATCTTTCTGTTTAATACCGGGGATATAAGGACTTTGGTCCATCGGTGCCACAAAAACTCAGAGGCCAATGATAATGTCTTATCTCATTTATTCGTTAATAAGGATCTGAAAAGCTAAATGTTGAATGTAGACTAACACTCTATGCTACCTGTTATTTTATGCATTTATATTAATTTTAAGGTGAAGTTTAATAAAAGTAGACAGAAGAAAGGTGTGTATTTGGGACATTTAGAAAGTAGGGCATATATATATTTTTTTTTGACAAAGGCGTCAGTTGATAGCCAGAGACTTATTCGAATTCTATCGATGGAGACCTCGTATTCACGGTGGATGGGAAAAAACAGATTAAGTCACAATACACTCGAAGTTCAAAATATGCAACAGCAGGCAAAGCCTGAGTTCTCTGCTTACAAACTACGATGACCCTCTTTTTAGGTAAAAGTTTTTTTTTTTTTTTTTTTTTTTTTTTTTTTTTTAAACCTAGCGGTGCTTTTTAAAATGTAAGACACAATACTTTGCTTGAAAATTAGTAACCTTTGGCTATCAGCGCTTCATATAAGTAGTATTAGAAACAACAACTATGTACTTACATATATTTTTTCTTTTGGATGAGGTGATTCTTGTCAGATTTTGTGTGTCATATTCTGTTCCTTTATGTGATATACATTTAAAAAAATTTCACTTCTCTGCATTTTGCTGCTAATTTAATAACGTCCAGTTTTTATTGTGGTGTTCTTATTTTTTTATAGTGATGTATCCTTTTGCTTGGCTTAATATGGTAATTGGAGACATTGTGCTATAAAAACCTTTAATTAATGAACTACTTTCAGTAAGATCAATAACATGTGTGGTGAAAATGTTTTATTAAGTAAAATTCCATCTATTATTAAAGATATATTGTTTATATTTTTGTTTTGTTTTGTTTTGGAGTGCCACGGTTTGCTTTTTGCAACACAAGTTATTGTTTTGAATGCACATTACAGATTATGGATAAAAATCCATTTTTCAATTGAATATGAAATTTTAAGTAAAAATTAAATTCACCTGAAGTAAAAATGATTTAAACACATTTCACGACAAAACAATTTTTTTTTACCGTAAAGTACGGAATGCCACAACTAGACTTTTGTAGTAACACGAATTGATTGCAAAATTTAAAAGAAAAATGAAAATAAATATATAGCTTGTGTTCCGTAATACCCTATCCCTACAATGCAAATAGCTCTGAGGCATTTGTTACATAAAAATAACAATAATACCTAAGTACTACTGAGAAAAATTTACAGTTCTTCACATATTATGCTTTCGAAAATAGATTCAAAAGAAAACTCAAATGTTTCAAGATTATATAGAATGGCAAACCTGAACAAAACTATAAATTTTTATTTGGATGGTTTAGAAAAAAAATTTCATTTTAAGTCAACATTTTATTTAAACATTAAAACTATATTTATTTTCACTAAGGATCGATATATTTTCCCTAACTTCCCGATATGAAGTATTCAGTAATTGCAATCAATACTTACCTACTTCTTTCATGTAGAAAGTGGTATATCGATCGTCAAGTCCGACTTTATCGGAAGATTTTAGCTAATATATTTGACTAATTATCCGGAATTAAGAGTTTGATGAAACTTTAAGATGTATCTAGCTAACTAACTTTACGAAAAGTTCTGATTGTTATTAAACCCAAAATATTTATATTATAATTGATAAAGTACGAAGTACTATTATACAAAATTTTACTTTTTTTATAATATCCTATTTATGCATGTGAAATAATTATTTACAACATTTTCATCACCATAGAATGAACGAACCAAAGCAAATCACTATTACTTTTATTGCTTTATCCGTAAAGAAGTCGTAAGTTATTTTGATATTTCTTATTTTTTTTTCAGTAAAATCCCAGTTGCTTCTAACTAGTTACATTTTACACTCTTTCACAACTCTTCTTTTAGCGGATTTCTGAAAGAGAATTGCAGTTATGTAGAAGGGCCAAATCGGTTTTCTATAGTGAAATATACAGACCGTTGGACTTGTATTGCTGAATGATAGCTCAAAAAAAGAGTTTATTTTGCCGTATGTAAGTATGTGGTGGTTTTATTACCTTGGAGTTATAGAAAGGACTTGAAGCCGGGCACAAAGTACCTATGGTACTTTACACACAGAAGTACTTATGGTACCCTATGGCAAAAAGTACTGCAATCATTTACATTCAAATGTTCAGTCAAACTCAAATTTTAAATTCTTTTACAGCAAGTACAACGTCAAGTGTTGAACTTTGACTTGGTTTATAAATTTAAGAAGTACTATTTTCCTTTTTTTCTTCTTTATTCTTTTTTAACTATTGTATGTATGTGTGTGGTGGCTTTATTACCTTAGAGTTATAGAAAGGACTAGAAGCCGGGCACACGTGACCCCTATGGCAAAAAGTATTGCAATCATTTACATTCAAATGTCCAGTCAAACTCGAATTTTTCATTATTTTACAGCAAGTACAACGTCAAGTGTTGAACTTTGACTCTGGTTTTTAAATTTAAGAAGTACTATTTTTTTCTTTTTTTTTCTTCTTTATTCTTTTTTTACTATTTTTATTAACTTAAAAGCTGAACTATAATTCCTAGGTACGCTATAGATTAAAAAAACTGAAGCTTTTATTTCGAACGCAAAATATTAAGATGAAAGAATCTGTATACACACACACACACACACACACACACACATATATATATATATATATATATATATATATATATATATATATATATATATATGTAAAAATTATTTCCTCTAGTCAAAATAATTATGTAGTTCCTATTGTTTTTACTTGTCCGGGCTACTGGGCTAAAAAATCCTAATCAGCTAGCAGTAATAAAGATGCCGATGGCTCATATTGAAAAGAATGGTACACAAGTCCAAGTCTGATTAAAACTTCATAGGGCATCTTTACTAGTCAACGACAGACAAGAGAAAGACACAAAAATGAGTTTGCTCGAACAGAAATGTACCCAAGAGCGAAGACAAATAAAATTTTCCCAAGTGACAAGAAACTTAGCGAATTTTTAGTATTAAGATCAGGAGAAAAGCCAAGCAATTTGCACGGGACAGTTGGAAAACGTGTTGTGGATAGAAAATTTACATCTATTGGACAAAAAGCTTTGGAAAATGTATTGAAAGAATTTTAATTCGAGGACACTCCTTTGATTAAGACATTTAGGGGCTACGAAAAAGATTTTTAGGAATTATAATGAGAGAGAAGTTTTTTTAAAATTAAATATTGAAGTGCAATCATTTATATAATATATATATATATATATATATATATATATATATATATATATATATATATATATATATATATATATATATATATTACTTACTATCGGTATTGTATAGTTTCAAAGTCATGAATGCAAGGATACACTTTAGAGCAATGAACAAGAATAGGCGTCACCACCGGAAGTCACATCCCTCCCTTTTCATGACATTGATGGATTGCTTAGCTGGGTGGTCTATAATGAGGCTTGAATGCAGTAAGTGCACAGTACTCGTTGATGAAGTTAGGGTTAAGGAAGTTTAAAACTGTCTTAGACTAGTAAGTAGCCCAAAATCTTAATCCAAAGTACAGTAGACATTTATTCTTATTGAATATTACATGGATATTACACATGCATATCCACATTAATATAAAAATACATACTCATACATGAGTTTTTTTACTGACATCAATACTTTTCATAAATATATAAATATGCGTTCTAAAATGGATCAGTATAACTGTACGTTAATTCATTTTACCTTAACAGATATATTTGTAACTGTAATGTGTCTTTTAATTTACGCTTTCAGTTTTTACCAGGCTACGATTTGTCTGTCTCGAGCATATTTAATTTGCGTTCCATTATTTTAAAACTAAATTAAGTTTAAGCTAAGTTACGTTTAACTATGAAATTAATACAAATATTTAGAATAGAAGTAAATTATATCTTTTATTTATTAATTTATTTTATACAAATTTACATACAGTGATGGCAACACGATTTGGAAATAGACGCAGTCAGTAATTTAATAAGTGCTGTTTTATAGCAGCAAATAATGCGTTTTGCTTTTAAGGCTAGATTGTCCAAACCTTCCTCTTCATTTGTAATCATGCTTATATGAACTGAAAATATTTATAAGTTTATTACTTCCTTTTGCCCACATAGAGACAACATTGGGGAAAAATGTTTTTACACTTTTAATGGTTGAAAACAATCCTTTAACAATTGCTGGGAAATCTAGTGATGTGTACAAGTTTTAATAAGTTTAAAACATCTTGTAATGCTTAATTTAAAAACATTTCCTGGAGAGTTGACTACCACCATTCTCTCCCATTCCATTATCACTACTACATATAAATAAATTTGATTGAAACTCTTCGATATTTTACAACTAAAAATAAAAAAGCAAAAAATTACCTGAAATTTTATATTAATATCTAATAATAATAATTGAATCAAAATTATACAAAATTTAGTATTACTTATATGTTTAGAAGTCTATACACACTCTTCCGTAATATGCTTCAGTAAACTAGCAAAACAATTTGAATGAAAAAAACATCAGGCTTGAAATAAGAATAAATAGATTAAAATTTCACACATTAAAATTTTATTGAGAAAATAAATTTCTGTTAAATAGGCAGTTCAGTTTAGTAAAAAGAGTTATCTTTGAGAATATACTTTTTATTTTAATATTAAATAATATTTTAATATTTAATTAATAAGCAGTCATTGGACTTAATTAATGTATGAAAGTATAATCTATTTGATATAGTGCATTTGTAATTTTTTATTAATAACGAAAATCCAGGATCATTAAAAATTTTATTTATTTATTTAATGCTGTATTTAATCTCTTTTACTTTTGAATATACAATAATTTACTGACACTTTTCTGAGATTAAAAATAATATTAAATACGTAAACATTAAAAGAAGCGAAAACGATATTTTAAATATGTAATTGTATTAGTAAGACACACATAAATTGATTATGAAATGTGTAGTTAAAATATGCAAAAAAACAATTCTTATGAATGTTGTAAGCTTATGTATTTTTTAAATATAGTCAAAGAAAGAAATATTTTACACTTAATATTTATAAAAAAGAAGGTTTTATGCATATTTAACTCATTATGTATGCAATATACAAGATGTCATTGAACATACTGTTTTGCGATATGCAGTAAAATTGCAAAATAAATTAAAGAAAAATAATTTTAAATAGTACATTATTTTTATGAAATTCAAACTTTGATTAAACGTTCAGATAAAAAACTGATTTTTTTAAATGCTTTAAATTCATTATTAAAATAGATTATCTTCAATTAAAGAAATTTGTAGAGTAATATCTTCATGTCCTAGAGTAAAGGTCACCAAAATAAATTCATGGGAATTTAATGTAATTTGTTTATAAATGTTATCTATAAGCATTGTATATGTAAAATATATAAATTTTCTTTACATTCCTTAGAAGGGTATGTCTTAGATTATACCAATTTATGGTTTGAAGACTGGTTTAACTGACTAACCCCTACCCTTGTACAGCTTGAACATTATGCCTTTTTAAAAGTTTAACTGTACTGGAAGAACAATAAATGATACTCCTTAAACTGGTATAATAAATAAATAGCTTAACAACTTATAAGTGTTGTTTGTATACTTTATTTGGTGTCATAAGTAAGATAAATTGATTCTGACTTCTCAAGTACAGAAAGTTTAAATACATATATTTCAATAGAAAAAGAAATAAATAAGTTAAACATAAAACTATCATCTGTTATATATTTAAAATATCAAAAATATAATATGTATAAAATGTATAATATTTATAATTAAAATTTATAAACTATGTAAAATATATAAAATATATATTGTATTTTTAATATATAAAATGTATAATATATATATAAACATATATATATATATATATATATATATATATATATATATATATATATATATATATATATATATATATATATATATATATATATATATATATATAATATATATATATATATATATATATATATATATATATATATATATAAACTTATCCATGTCTCCAAAATGTTTTCTTTTAATTGCAAAAGCTCTTGGTTCTACATCATCGGCTTCCATATGTCACAGATGTATGAGATTGGAGCCTTAAATAATAATAAAAAGATAAAGTAAAGTAATCCAAAAAGTAAAGTTTAAAAAAAAAATATGTTTAATAGGTGGTTTTGCTACGAAACCACTGTCCGTGAAAGGGTTAAAAAAAGTCTCTTGAAAACAATATCTTAGTGATTTTACGTTTGATAAATAACAGAATGAACTGTAAAAAGTATGTTCTATTTAGATACAGATTGTTTTTAACTTTTTTATTTATCATGAAAATTTAGAATCTTTTTCATACCTTATTTTTTAAAATTATTTACTGTGCTATAGATGCTATATTTAATCCGTTATACTTTAGAATATTCTGAGAGTTTTAGAAGTTAACGAAAAATATTAAGCTCTGCAAAATCAAGAGAAATGAAACAGAATTTGAAATATGCAGTATGATTGCTAGTACAAAACTACATAAAATGATTAAATAGGCAATTTACATATATTCAATTAATACAAGCAACATCTATTTTTTAACTGCAAAAATATAATTCTAAATAGTGAAATATTTTTAACTTTCCTGAAGGGTTTTTGTCATATCAAAAGAAATTTAAAACTGTGTATTTTTTACAATGTACTTGATTGTTTTGTACACAATGCACATATATATCTAAAAGTCCATGAATAATATACCTCAGTAAATGTGCAAACCTTTTAGCAGAAAAAAAATGTAAAAAAATAACATCTACACACTGTAAATATTGTACAGACTATATTCAACATCTTTATTTATCATGAAAATTTAGAATCTTTTTCATACCATATTTTAAAAAATTATTTATTGTGCTTTAGCTGCTATATTTTATTCGTTATACTTTAGAATATTCTGAGACTTTTAGAAGTTCAAGAAAAATATTAAGCTCTGCAAAATCAAGAGAAATGAAACAAAATTTCAAATATGCAGAATGATTGCTAGTACAAAACTACATAAAAAGATTAAATAGTCAATTTACATAAATTCAGATAATACAAGCAACATCTATTTTTTAACTGCAAAAATATAATGCTAAAGAGTGAAATATTTTGCACTTTCCTGAAGGGTTTTTGAGAAGGGTTTTTGACATACAAAAGAAATTTAAAATTGTGTATTTTTTACAATGTACGTTATTGTTTTGTACACAACTCACATATATATCTAAAAGTCCATGAATAATATGCCTCAGTAAATGTGCAAACCTTTTAGCAGAAAAATATTAAAATGTAAAAAAAAATTAACAATTAAACACTGTGTAAATATTCAGTTAAAAATAATTAAATAAGTATTTTTATTTGATATTAAAATTAATTCGACACTCGACCCCCCCCCCCTTGAACCACATTTTCTTTCGATTTACACCCCGTACCAAGTGTTCGATAGTTCGACGCCGATCTGCAATCTCACTGACCGCATTTAGTTCAAGCTACGACTTTTTTGCCATTAAACAGTTAAATTTTTTCTAGTGGTTATAAAGAGTCTTACTGACCACTGCAAAGAGAAAAGAACCCATTCGAAAACCCAAAATGAAATATTAACCTACACGGATATTTATTTATACGAAACATTCACGTCTACGAATATATATTTATATAAAACATTCACTTCTGCTAAGGAATATTTAATCTCCCACTAAGTAAAATGAACGTACATGAGATTGGAGAGTATTTGTGCAAAGTAGATAATTATTTGTGGTTTTGGTTTACTACCTTAAAATGCAAGAATTAAAAAAATAAAAAAAATAATTTTGACAAAATTTACCAGATACTTTAATATTCTCCGATACGTAATAAAACTCTGTTTTAAATTTCACATACTGAAATTTGGGAAAATATTTTTGTATAGTGTAAAAGTAGTCAAATTCTTGATTCACTGCTTAAAATTTTCATTTCTTTAAAACTAAAAGATATATTTAAAAGATAATAATAATTTGAAATTTCTAAATTTTTATTTTTTCTTTCTTTTCATATAGATTAGAATATCTGCATCACAAGCAATTTTACACCTTTTCATGAAAATTTTGGAAAACATTGAAGCATATTTTAGTTTATATTATTATACTTAACATTATTATGTTTCTTTGTAGTTTATTTCAAAGCTTTTATATACGATTTTAATATGTCCAATAACGTAATTTGTCTCTACACAATTATCAATCCCAAAGCTTAAGCATTATGTATTGGTCAACGTTCCAAATTATCTACCTTCGAAACTAAATGACATGTAACGTTTTGATTGGTCAGCAGGACTCTGTACTGTTACTAATTTATCTAGACGTTTCTAAACACGTATTCCTTTATGAATGCTACAGTTGTACACATACATTAGTTTCACTGTGAGTAACGGATTTTGACTGGGTCAGGGTTTCTAATTAAAGCCGTTGGAAAATACACTATAAGGTTGTACAAATGACAGTTATTGAATGTTACGGAACTATTAATGATCAATTACATTATATTTTATAGTTAATAAAGGTCGCTAAGAATTGAGATAAATCTGAACAAAATCATTACTGAAATGTAAGGAGAAGTAAACTTTTGAACTGCAATATAAGATAAAATACAAAATCAACATTCGTAATTGGAAATAGGGAAAGTAAGATGAGTTCAGTGACGTTGCTATGAACGATCAACATTTCAAATGCTAGAACACTCATTGGCTGATAAATAGTAGACTGGATAGACTATACTCGGTGTAAACTCAATAGGCACTTCAAGGTCACTGATTTTTTTCCCGATGACCAACTGTAGCTATGGTAACGACAGTTGGGAAATGATTTTACTTTTTTTTTCCCACTGTGTTAAGGGGTTTCATGCATCGTGTGGGCTATCCGTGTGTGGTGAAATATGTTTATTTAGACTACACTTTGAAGAATACTTAATACTTTACACAAAATTTTATGAGTAATTTCAGACCTGTTTCTGAGTTCATAAATTTAAGATATAATCCCATTTCATAAAATTACAATTCAAATATTGTATGTTATATTCTAATTCGTAAGATTTAAAAAATTCTACTGTAAAAGTAAATTTTTTTTCACACACAGTTGAATAATATCAAGATGATTGAATATTTCGCTAATTTTAATGAGTAATTAGTTATAATTTCTCAATATTTTTCTTTATATCTGTATGATTCTTTTAATCTAAATATCAAAAGTATTTCTTAATAATTAATGTATTTAAGAGAATGTAGTTCTGAAATTCCTTAAATTTAAGTTGTATGTAAATAAGTATATTATGAAATTATGTTGACCATAGTAAAGTTTCTATTCCTAAATTGTACTGTACATTATTTTATGGTTTTACAAGAACTGAAAGAGGTCTTAATGCACTAACAATATTTCGTATAATTTTATTATGTATTTAAAGATTTATTGTCTGTTGACACATTTTTAGAAAGTGAAAATTTCTTTAGAAGGTAGAGATTCCTAATGTTTTAGTAAAAATTCTAAATTAAAATGAATTTTTGTATTTTAAAAAAAAACATCTGTGATTTATTATAACCATTTTATACATATTGTTAAACTTTTCTTTATGTACATAGTTAAAGCATTTATGCACAACTGAAAATTTTGACTTTGCTTATAATAATAAAGCAAGTCGTCTGAACGTATTGGAATCAAATCCTCAACTGAAGTGTTGAAAATAAGCGTGAATGCACAGGCTTCTTGGTCGCTATCATAGTAACCGCTGACTGGTGAAACGAGAAAGTGTGACCTTGAAACGCCAATAGATTTTACATGGACTATAGTATAGGATGATTGAATTATATTTAGTCTACTTCAACAAGATGCTGAGTGATCTCGGAATGAGAATGTTGCTTGCAGGAAACAACGAAACAATTCTTACGTACTCTTCTCTGTATTTATTCCTCAATTACTTTGCAATTTTTACTATAAATTACTACTCAGTTAATTACGTCCATGTATTTTACTTTAATATTTTAATTTCAAATACCATATTTCAGCATATGATAATTCGTTGTTGTTTTGACTGATTATGAATGCTCTAGATCAGTGGTCGGCAAAGTGTGTATCCAGAGGAGCATGTGGCTCTTTGGTTCCTTAAGTGCTGCTCTGGCACAAATATCCATGGAAGGCGCAATAATAGTTTCATTTTTAAATTGTTTTAAAAATACTTAACGAACATCGAGTTTAATTTTATTAGTTTTCGTAAAGGTAAACACAAACCATGTACAAGCTACCGGCTGGAATTGTACGTATGTTTTCGGCGTACTCCGGTGTGATACAAAGGGATCACTAGCATGCGCGTGCATACTTTTTATAAAGTAGCTGGGGGTGCAAATTGGCATCACAGACCAGCAATTGTAGTGTGAACAGTTTTGTCTTATCTACCATTAATAAATATAATTAATATTTATTAAGTATGAAATTTAGTTTTATTTAGTGTACTAATAATTTAGTGGAATAAAAGTTTACTAAACAGGCATATTAGTCTCCCATTTTTTTAAATGTTTTAATGTTCACATTTCGTTCTTTGGCTAATAGTTTGCAGACCACTGCTCTAGATAATAGAAAATTCATTATAGTTTTCTTCAGACAAAAATAAAATAATTTGTGCACTGAAATAAAATTAGTTGAGCAGGTAATATTTCAAGAATCACTAAACAAACTGTCTACCAGGCACTTCAGCATTAGAGTAATTTTTTTACACAAAATATGATATAATTTGGGATAGTTGTATACTTGTAAACATGCTAAAATTAGTTTTTATATAGTGCAATATAAGGTTTTCTTGTAAAAATAACTAATTTTATTTTAATTTAATAGTTAAATTTTCAAGAGAATTCTTCCCTGACAATGCAGTTGTCTTAAGCATAAACGTAATTTATTTGCACTTTGCTTGCAGTCTCTTGCGACAGTATAAAAATAACTTATAACTTTATAACAGCTGTTGTATTAATGTTATAAAAATATCGTAATATATAAATTTCTATAAAGGTTAAATCAAAGAAATAAAAAAATTGTTTAAGGTAATATTGAGTATATTTGTGCGTAATATTTTAGATCGATCTTTGAAGTTAGATCCCAAGAACAGAGTAATGATTTATAGTATAAATGACTTTACAATTTATACTATAAATCACTACTCAGTTAATCAAGTCCAAGTATTTTACTTAAGTATTTTAATTCCTAATGCCTTGTTTCAGTATTTATGTACAGTATAAGATAATTCGTTGTTGGCTTGACTCTTTATGAAAGCTCCAGATGCTAGAAAATTCATTATAGATTTCATGAGACCATAATAAAATGATTTGTAAACTAAGATAAAATTAGATGAGCAGGTAGTATTCCAAGACTAACTGGCTAAACTATTTCACCTGATACTTCGGCGTTAAAGTAATTTTTTTACACAAAATAGTATTTAATTTGCAACAGTTCTATAGTTGCAATCATGCTAAAAATATTTTTTATATTCTGCAACATAAAGTATAGTGTAAAAATAACTAAATTTTTAAAATTTAATAGTGAAATTTTCAATATAATTCTTCCCTGTCAATACAGTTTACTTAAGCATAACCGTAATTTATTCTTAAGTACCTTTCTCTTCATTTATTCTTCACTTACGTTGACTTTACTATTTATACTATAAATCACTACTCAGTTAATCAGGTTCAAGTATTTTACTAAAATATTTTAATTCCAAATATCTTATTTTGGGCATTTATGTACAGCATATGATAATTCGTTGTTGGCTTGACAGATTATGAAATCTCTAGATGCTAGAAAAAATGCCTTTTAGTTTTCTTGAGACCACAAAAAAATAATTTTTGAACTATGATAAAATTAGTTGAGTAGGTAATATTCCAAGAATTACTAACCAAACTATTTCACCTGACATTCTAACCTTAAAGTAATTTTTTTTCACAAAATAAGATTTAATTTGCAATAGTTGTATACTTGTAAACATGCTAAAAATTACATTTTATATACTGCAATATAAGGTTTTGGTGTAAAAATAACTAATTTTGTTTTAATTTAATACTTAAATTTCCAAGAGAATTCATCATTGAAAATGCAGTTTTCTTAAACATAAGCCCAATTTATTTATACTTTGCTTTCAGTCTCTTACGCCAGTATAAAAATAACTTTATTGAATAACAGGTCTTGTATTAATTTTATAACATCCTAATATATTGATTTATATAAAGGCTAAAGCAAAGCCATATAAAATTCATTTAAGGTGATATTGAGTGTATTTGTGGGAAATATTTTAGATCGATCTTTGAAGTTAGATCACAATATGCATGAATCAAGTGTTAAAAGCCTCAAAAGATAATAAAAGTCAAACAAATCACGGAATGGGAGTGAGCTGTCTTCACAGTACACCTCTTTTATTTCCTCTAGATTCTCCTTGTCACATATGTCTTCTTTATTCTACGTTGCACAAAAAGTTATATGTCTAGAACTAATTTTTATCTCAGGACATTACTTTAATCTAAGAAAAGAGAGTAATATATACGAATTGTTTTATCGCTCATATGTTATATTATCTCTGCCTATCTTCTTTTTATTCTTCGTACTCCAGTTCCTTACATGATAGTATAAGAAACGAAATTAAGTAATGCATTATCCGTTATGTAATACAAAAGTTCTTCTCTGTGTATAAAAAGTTACTTCGAGCCTGTTTATACATTATTTTATATGGTGTAAAAAGGAAAAAAAATTAAAAAATCACATTATGCACTTTATTTAACATTCCTAATTTTCAATATATTAAATATTCAGTTTCCGTTTTGGAATGGTACTTTTAACATTGCCTCACACTTTACTTACTTTTAGACACCATGTTTTATACTAATTGAATATTTGGCATGGTGCCCATTAAAATTAAACAAGATTTGTGTTAGTATTATTTAACGATGTTTTAACTAGCAATACAACAAATTACAGAAATATTTTATATTTTTGCCCCTAGCTGCATGGTCGTTTATATAATAAAAACACATGTGAATAATAAATAACAAATAAGATTTTATTTCATTCTCAAATAATGATTTTTATATTTTTTTATTCATTTTGAGTTTTTTGCTGTGTTTATATCAAAATAAGACAACTTGAATTACTATTAATTGTTACTTTTAATGAAGGTTCATTATAATCTCCAATTTTGAGAAGCTCAAATTAATCCACCGAGGATTAATTAAACCAGGAAACACTGTCTAAAGCTGATTCCGAAATGCTGCAAACAACTATGTCACGAGTGGTATTCGAATACATGACACCGGTAATGAAGGGCCTATGTGCTACATAATTATACAGTTAAACCCTTGTAAATTTTAATATCTGCATTACTGTATCGCAAACTTTTATCGCTAAGGACAACAAAAGTTTAAACAGTAATTTTGTTTTTCTTCATTAATATCAGTTAGGATAATCATGGAAAATCGTCCACAGTCATAATTAGACGTTGTTATTGCCATTTATGAAAATGTATTACCTTTTATGAAATATGTTTTGACTTTTTATTACTGTTCAGTAATTATAATGTAAGATAAATAATCTGTTTACGTCTCATCTATTAAGCAATTTTACGGGATATTGCAAATTTTTCAGTTAATCATTTTGAGATTCAAATTTGGTTTTAGATATAAATGTAATATATCACTAAACTGTAATATTCCCTTTTAGGATATATGCGATTTCAGGGAAAGAGTGTTAAATGGCCTTATGAATTTTTTCAATTATTTGGTTATACTCCCAGTAACCTGTGGAAAAGGGTTTTTAAACTGTATGTCTACATATACTTATATAACAAAGCATTTTGTATTATTCTCTGATTATAAACTTTTATATGAAACAAAATATATTCTTGGAATTATTCTTTACCTGCCTCGACTCTTTCCGAATAGCCAGTTCAGATCAAGGGCATTTAGAAGAATTTTTTTTACACTTTTTTTCAAGAGAATAAAAACAATTATACCGTAATACATAATCTACATCTTGCTATGCAGTACGGAAGAAATAGTTAACCTAGCATCAATTGCTGAATTTTTAATCTTTGCTGAATTTCATATTATTTCCCTTTGCATATTATTTGAAGAACTTGATTCACTTTACTTTTCAGAGTATATATGTTACTCTGAAATTTTTGGAATTGCGAGAAACGATATAAGCAAAAAATCATTAAATTTCTAAATTTGAATTCTTTTATGAATGCAGATGTTAATTTGTGGCAAACATTGCAATTTAGATTTTGTAGAACAAACCTTAAAATAAAGGAAATTAGAGTTGAATCGAGAGAAATATTGCACTAGGATATTTTTTATAATTTTAAATATTAAATAAAAGCAAAAATCCTAAACAACTTTAATAGGCAATTGTATAAGCATATTTATCTCTTGCTGATGTGTTCGGATGGTACCCACAATTTTGTATGGACGGTTATTTCTACTAAAATAACACACAAGAGGATTGTTTTTAGCTGTAGTCAAAGGCAAAATGTCATCCAAACGGAAAATTTTAAACATGGAAGTAGCTGCACTTACCGGAATATTACATTTGATATATACGTATACAGAATATTATATTTGAATATTACATTATTACTAGGATATTACATTTGATCCACAGCTGCAGATAAAATTATAAAGGAATAGCATATAGAAAGTTTGCCATTCGCTCCTCCATAATTTGACAATATACCCAAAAGCAGACTATATTCCATTCTATAAAATGTTCTTACAACTTCTCCATAATGTTGGACAACTTCATGATTTTTAATTCATCTTCTCTTGTAACATACAAAATTATTTTTGACTGTCCAATAACAGACTCTTGTAAAACTATATTAGCTGAACACGCATACTCTGGGAGTAGTCCCCCTTACCTATTTATCTAGATTTCTGCACACGGATTGTCTGGATGTAACAGTTCTAGACGTTACACCTAGGTCTTGAGAGATTTATCCGACATTCATTTCTTTAAAGCCACTTAATTTAAAGCCACATAGTGATCCTCCGGAGGTATTGTGACATTTGGACAATCTTTTTTATTCTTTCAAATGATAAAACCCGTTGTTTGAATATTTTGCCAATATCTGGAAACCACCATATTGGACACTTTTAACAAGTTAATTCCGCTTGTGACTATATAGCTTATAAATTAGGAATGGATATACATGGCAATTCTTCCTTTAAATGATTCTGTGAAGTCATTCTAACTGCAATCTGCATGGCGCCAGCTATTTCTTTAAGAAACTGAATCACGTGTAAAGTTGGTTGTTTCAGGAAACTTCCCTTCTTCTACTTAAATTTGCACTAACCTTTTTTTAAATCACCTCTATTCACTCTGAAATATGTACAAGAAGTATAAATTGGAACTTTCAAGACCTCCGAGATCATAGTTAAACTAGATTCCCGGGGCCGAGCCCTCTAATCCAGAGGTTACTAACAGTAAGCATAAAAAATACAAAGAGCAGAATATAAACAGCTAAAAGATGAATAAGGGTTATAGTGTGGTGGTCTCGTGAGTTCTAAACACAAAAAAAGCCTAAATGGCAAAAAGTTTAGGGAAAGTGAACCATATAATATTTTTGAGTACAGGGACATCCATACACTGCAAGACTAGAGATGAAATAAACGAATTTGTGATTTTAAAGATTCATAAGAGACTGGGACAACCAATCAAAAGTGACGAATTCGTCCAATAGAATGTCAGAGGAAGAACCACTAAAATTACTAAGCTTTCAGAATGGAGAGATGAACGTTTAAGTGTAAACATAAACCATTTACCAAAGTACTGCATAGATCATCAGTTTTTAATACAAGCATAGTATACACTTTTCTTTATGAGTAACTGAAGCTTGGAAACAGTATACAAATTCTCGTGATTATAAATTGTCTGCTTATAAAACATTAAATATTACTTTCATGAATTTAAACCAATATTGGTCAACCAGAAGAATAAGACATTGAAAGATAAATAAATGAATAAATAAATATTTTTTATAGAAAGAGTGCCGTTCACAAACTCTATAATAGCAAAATACCACCAAACAATACCAAATATATTGAACTATTTCCATTACTTAAACCCTCTTCTCATAACTGTAATGAACATGTATCGAATTCTACCTATCATATCGATAGATATAAAACAAGGACAAATAAACTTAATTGCATCTTTCTGAAAGATAATATGACTCCAGTGGCATGCAGAAATGATCATATCATTTCTAGGGGATCTGAGTTATCACTAGGAGATTAGTTTCGCGACTGATATGTACAAACTGCTTGAGAAAAGCCTTTAGAAGGAAACTGCTAGTGTTTATATCAGACTAGTGATAGTCCATCTAAATTACTATCATTCATGTAGGAGCTTGAGTTCAACAATCCCAATATCAAATGATTCACAATCTATTAAAATTCAACATAATTTAAAATGTTATTTTAAATATATATATATATATATATATATATATATATATATATATATATATATATATATATATATATATATATATATATATATATATATATATATATATATATATATATATATATATATATATATATATATATATATATATATATGTATATATACATATATATGAATGAATGAATCTATAAAAGCATTATAATAATCGAAGTGATTATAAAAGTAGGATTATCCAAAAAGACTAGAAAAATCAAAGGGAAATTTAAATAATACAAAAGGAAAATGAAATCAAAAATATGAATATATTTTGTGTGACACAAACATCTGTTTTTTAAATTTGAATTTTTTTCTCTTATCGCTTATTCTTAACAACAGTAGTTAGATTTAAGAAAAATGAAATTTTAAGAATTGACCGTTTTTAAATTATTACTGAAAAATAGCAACTGATATTTTTTTTAAATACTCATAGGCACAATTTAAGTTATTTATTTTTGTAAATTATTATATATATATATAGGTATAATTTAAATATTAACATAAATTTATAAAAGCATTATAATATTCGAAGTGATTATAAAAGTATAAAATTAAAATAATAGAAAATAAAAAAGAAAGCAAGAATATGAATATATTTCTGTGATTCAAACATCAGTTTTTTGAATCAGAATTTACTTCTTTTATCGTTTATTCTTAACATCAGTAGTCAGGTTTAAAAAATAAATGAAGTTTTCAGAATTTACAGTTTTAAAATGAGTGATAAATAGCACCTAATAATTTTTTAAATAGTCTTAGGCACAAATTAAATTATTTATTTTTGTAAATTATATATATATATATTATATATATATATATATATATATATATATATATATATATATATATATATATATATATATATATATATATATATAGAAGAGAGAGAGAGATAGATAGATAGATAGATATAGATATATAGATATATAGATATTGAGAACTCTGCAAATTATAAGCAAAACACTTGGAGAAATTTTGGATTGTTATTATGAAAACCTTAATTTCTCCAAGAGTATATGTGCTCTCCTCATAATAATGAAAAAGTTTATTACAAAAAGCATGCTAATCATGTGCTAAAATTTTAACGCTTTTCATATATTATTTTCTACAGGGTTATTCAAAACATATTCGTTTTTCTTCAATTTGCTGACGGTCCCCTATGAGGTTTCGGGAAAAATTCTTAGCTAAAATATATGACTCCATCCTTTTTACACGTCTGAGGTTTCAGGATAATTCCTCGAGTGTTTTTCTAGATATTCTACAAAATGTGAAAATATTGTAAATAACCGGTCATCAATTTCAATATAATGTATAATTACACTTTAAGTTATTGCTTAATGCCAATTTCACATGGCTGCAAGCATTTGTAACAGTTGCAGGATTTCAAACCATGAATTCTTAACCTATACCAGCGAAAAAGAAGTACTAGATTGCATGTAGTTGTACGAAGGTGAAATAATTTTATATTTCAGACGTGCCAATTGAGATACGCCGGCTCTGCATAAAAATATACCTGGTTAAAAAGAAAGTAACTGTAAGTCAGGTTTTAGACATATTCTTAAACGTTTAGTATTTTGATATATAATTAGACTGGAAGTTATTGCTTAATGCCAATTTCACATGGCTGCAAGCATTTGTAACAGTTGCAGGATTTGAAACCATGAATTCTTACTGTATGCCAGCGAAGCAGAAGTACTATATTGAATGTAGGTGTGTGAATATGAAATAGTTTTATATTTCAGATGTGCCAATTGAGGTACCCCGTCTCTGCATAAAAATATACCTGGTTAAAAAGAAAGTAACTGTAAGTCTGGGTATAGATATATTGGTAAACGTTTATTATTTTGATATATAATTAGAATGAAAGTTATTGCTTAATGGCAATTTCACATGGCTGCAATCATTTGTAACAGTTGCAGGATGTGAAACCATTAATTCTTGACGTATGCCAGTGTAACTGAAGTACTAGATTGAATGTAGTTGTACGAAGGTAAAAAAGTTTTATAATTTAGACGTGCCAACTGAGATACCCCAGCTCTGCATAAAATATACCTGGTTAAAAAGAAAGTAACTGTAAGTTTGGTTTCAGATATATTGTTAAACGTTTAGTATTTTGATATATAATTACACTGGAAGTTATTGCTTAATGCCAATTTCACATGGCTGCAATTATTAGTAACAGTTGCAGGATGTGAAACCATTAAATCTTACCGTGTGTCAGTGACACATAAGTACTAGATTGCATGTAGGTGTACGAAGGTGAAATAGTTTTATATTTAAGACGTGACAATTGAGATAGACCGATTCAGCATAAAAATATACCTAGTTAAAAAGAAAGTAATTGTACGTCTGGTTTCAGGCATGTTGTTAAATGTTTAGTATTTTGATATACTTAGACTAGATGTTATTGCTTAATACCAATTTCACATGGCTGTGACCATTTGTACAGTTGAAGGATTTGAAACCATTAATTCTTACCATAACTCAGCGAAACAGAAGTACTAGATTGTATGTAGTTATACGAACGTGAAATAGTTTTATATTTCAGACGTGCTTTTTAATAAAATAGCTAAGATCCATTATAAAAACTATACTTTATCTTCACTTTATTCATTTCTCTCTGATAATCAGGAAAATCGATTCTTCCATGCCGATTGTTATATTAATTCTAAAATTAACTTTCCGCTCTTAAGCACTGAAACTATTCATATCTCTTTAAATTACAAAGAAATCGTCATTACATTTTTCTCTGTCAGGGAAATGATTTTCAGATTTTTCTCCTTCGGGCTACGCTTCCAGTGTTTTTAATCATTTCCGATTTTGAATCAAATATGAATGAAATGCATACAAATGAAAGAATGAATGTTTGGCTTGCAATTACTTTTACTTCCTACATCTACTTTTAATAGGTTTTATAAATATTTTCTTTCTACTGCCTGTATGTTTTATAATCTTTCTTCTGTTTTTTTCCCACTAATTCAAGATTCTCCCCGTCACTGATAAAGTTCAGGGAAAATGCCATAAAATATTTTTAGCTTCCCTTGCAAAAACATGTATGTTATGATCGATGTTATTGATACGGAGTAAGGTTTTATTATTCAATTTGTAAGATTTATGTTTCTACCTCGCTGTCATGGTAGTAGCTGATGATAGGCTGTTATTTTCAGAGGTTGGATTTTCTTCAGGACAATGATATACATTAGGAATGTATGTAAAACTTTTTTTTGTGCATGAAAATATTCATGTATCAAGAGAATCTTTCGTAATGTAATGATTTTTTTTCTTTTACAGAATGTGAGCCCATTTTGGTGAGAATATACTTTACATAACATTAACCCATTTTATCCCACTGTCCTATCTATAGGAAAGATGATAAATAGCTTGTATAAATCAGTATTTATTTATTATGAATATTTTACCAGCTGGAACATTTAGAGTATGTCTAAGCTAGCAATAGTTCTGTCTCACCAGTCTGTCATTGCAGCCTAGTAACTACTTATTTCTTGCTTTAGTAGCATAGTATAGTTTGTATCTTCATTTGCAGTTTCATAATTCATTTTCATTTTACTTCAGATACTTGGCTAGGCATTTCTATGTGGAAGTACACTTTCTATAAATTCCTGGTAGTTAGAGCTTTATAAGTGATAAGTTGTAGTAATTTAATTTTTAACTGTACTCCAAATATGAGATTAGGAAGATACGCATGTAATTGATGTGTTATTTCTAAGTTTATAACTAAGAGTAAAATGAAAAAAATCCTACTTAGTATTTTATCCCTAAATAGTCATGTTGGTGAGAAGGTTTATGAAATTAGTAAAATCATTGTAACTGTTAAATAGTTTAGATTCGGATGAGAGCGATATTGAAATTTCTGTGTTACCACCAGTTGCCAGTGATCTAACTGACGAATATAAAAGGGACGTCAATGTAGTAAATATTGGTGATATTATCCTAAACTCTGAAGGTTGGAGTTGGATACAATTGAGAACCTGAAGTGTCCACAAGCTCTGGTGTTTAGGCAACAGAGCTCAGACAAACTTCAGCACCTTAGAATCAAAAAGAGAACAAGCAAAAAGACTCAAATTTAAGGTAAAAATACCTAATTTAATTAACGCTTACAACAGACATATGGTCTTGGTGGATCAGCACGACAGATTGGCTGGAATATATGTCATTAAGTTTCATTGAAAAAAGTGGTATTGGCCACTTTTAATTTGTATGCTGGACATGATAAATGTATGGATAATCCACAAGGCTCTCAAAAAAGTGATGTCCTAAACTTAAGGAGGTTGAATATCAATAACACTGGTTTACCTGTAAATGACTATGAACAGGACGTGCAGAACAGGATGTCTTCTGAACATCTTAATGAAAACGAAGACATCTCCAAAGATGGTGTTTGCCATTTTTAAAAGTAGAGTTAGAAACAGTGTCATTGTCAAAGAGATGGCTACAAAGGAAAACCGAAAACATACCGGGAAATGTGATAAATCATATTGTTAGGCTTGCTTTAGAACTTTCCAAGTTTAGTGTTATACTCAACTGAGAATTTAACGCTTAAAGGGAACAATGAAGTATAATTCAAACATTTTAAAAATATTAGGCAGAAATTGCTTTTTACTAACGAAGAGAACATTGAAATCGCTAAGTGGAAGTTTTATCCCCTTTATCCCAGCGTCTTATTTAGAGGATGGGTCAGATTTAATTTATAAAATTTAAATTTTTCAAATTGTGTTATATTTCTTCCATTTAGGTTTAACAGACCTTAGAAAATATGTTGCAATGTTGAAATTTGAAATTTATTTCTGTGTTAATAGTGGGGTAAAAGTAATCTGATTTATATAAACATGCGTTGTTAGCAATAGTTTCTGCAAGTTGAAGTTCTTGATTCCCACAATCGACAACAGCACCTATGTTTCGGAAAAGGTCCCATCGAAGAATATTTTGTTGTCTGTAATCCGTAAATACAAGAAATTTTAAGGTTTAACAGTTCTGTGTTTAAATCAATTTTCATTACACAACATTTTGAAAAGGTCACAGATATACTAAAGCCAGTTTTCAATATAGGTCCATTATGAATAAACAAAGAAGAATTGAATTTCTAGCATAAATCTTTGAATGTGACTCACCGACATGACCATGGGAGTCCATCAGAGCCAAAAAATGGCGCTTATGCTCTGTCCATTCACTGTGATATAGGTGTGCTCAGTTTTAATATATCTGGGGGTGTTTGCCGTACGATTTTCTCACATTTTGTAGTCATGTCTTGCACATGAGATCGTTGTTAGTTCTCCTCAATGGTCTGCATATGGAACGGTTGAATCTCCTCACTTCTGATTGTAACTCTCATTTATTTAGGCACACTTGCGAATAATAACTGCATTAGTAATCATTGCACTCGTTCTATAGAGGTTCTATAGAGTTTTGCAATGAATCAGGGGTTATCAAATACTTCATCTTTTTCTAGACAGTAGCATGTGTACTGAATGCTCGAATAGAAATAAATTACATATTAACGCCAGTTTTCCCCAAATATGTAAGCAGTTGAATATGTTTACTAATCTAAGTTCTAGAGATAATGTGTTCCTGTCTCCATGCCTTACTGCAATTTCTCTTGAATAGAATAAGGATTTAAATTTTTGCCTCCTCTTGTATTCTGAGTGGTGCAAAAGTTTCCATACGTTTTCCTGGACCAATAAGGTGTTATCCGTTAATGACGAATGCTCATCATCAGTATTTTTTAATTCTGGCAGCAGTTTTTGAAGATCTTTCTTGAAGACTGAATACATCAATTTTCTTATATCGCTGTGTCGGCTGATACCAATGAGATATTAAATAGCACTTGGAACCAAAGTCAAATGATAGGTCTATGCGGAAGACATTTTATTTAACGGCTCATTTTCACAGCATCGGAGCTCACATACTTCTGAAATGACAGGATATTTTATAAACCACTCTTCAATGTCCCTTACGATATGGGCTTCCTTTTCAGGTAAGAAGACGTTGACTGATCGAGGAATTTATTTCACCTAAAATGTAAGATTCAGACAATACTCGATTTTGCTGTTCAATACTCGATTGTGCTATGCTTCATATCAGCTGATTGTCGTCGAAACGTGTGTTTCAGGCAACTTTAGAAAAAAAAATCATTGTAAAGATCTTAAGTTTTGAAATAGTCGAACTGTGTCATTGAGGTAAACATTGACTCTTCCACGGATGATTTCCTCACTGTTCTCAGATTTAAAATGTTTTTAAAATAGTGGACAAAGCATATTTTCTTTTTAACTTTCTAAAAACTTTAAAACATATAAATAAATAGATCATAATGTTACCTTGTTCTGTGTTAATAATTTTATTTATATATTTCATTTCTTTCAGATTATTATAAGCGAAATATTAAGATATTTATTTGTATTAATGTCTAATTTTGCTTACTGATTATTTAATGAAAATTTATAATCACGATTTTTTTCATCCCAAAAATATATATAATCTTAGATTTGTCTTAATTATATTGTATACAGAGTTCAGATGCGGAAACATATTATTATCTTTTTTTTTTAAAAAAAAAAGCAGAAGCTGTTGCCACTACCAGATCCGTAGTTACGTGGAATCTAAATTGTTTGAAAAATGCTATATGACATAAAAAGTATTCTTTCCTTGTTAACCAAATTAACTGCGTCACTTAATGAAATTCTAGATTTTTATTTAAAAGAATTGTTTTCTTATCTTGGCAATTCTGGTAAATAATTTTTACTTTTAATATAGAAATTATTCCTTCGGGTATTTTTGAGCCTTTGTTTATAACAATGTGTCGCACAACACGTGTTTATTTTACAATTAATATTTTTAATGATATATAACGTTTAGGGATAGTGAGTCAACAAAAATTTTACAATCAACTTCACTGAAGCATATATTTCTTATTTAAGGTAGTTAAGTACCGCCCAGAATGGATTTTTATATGTTACAATATGGGGAAATTATTCTTATGTTCTGTTTGCACTTATAAGTTTATTCAAACAAATTTTAGAATGTGATAGAGCGGAAAAGTACACAGGAAAAGCGTTGCTAAATTAAAAAAAATAATATATATATACATATATATATATATATATATATATATATATATATATATATATATATATATATATATATATATATATATATATATATATATATATATATATATATTATATATATATATATATATATATATATATATATATATATATATATATATATATATATATATATATATATATATAAATATATATATATATATATATATATATATATATATATATATATATTAGGTCTTTAGTTAGTACGCGATTTTTAGGTACATATCAATGTTACCTATTTCTTTTCCTTAATATAGTATGAGAATTTTCTGGAAATACTTGGTTTTAAATGCATCAATGACATTTCCTATTATTTTTGTTAATTTTCATATATCGTTGTCCAGAAGTAGTGTTGATTTTACATTGGAGATAGAAATTATCTTCTTCAAGTTTCAGCTATGCTGTTAGATTTGCAAACCCTTTGTACCATTACAAAAGGCCTATTTTGTAAAAATCTTGGCATTGTGACTACCTGGGCTGCATTTAGAAAAAAAATTAGTGAAACTAAATAATACAGCTTGACATCTACATCTTCATAATTTTCGTAAATGTGTTATGTTTACGAAAATCCTTTAATGTTATAAAAGAGTCACAAAAATGCTGTCAAGGAAGAGTGGGCAAAACTTCAGTTATAGATAAGGTAAAATGAAATGTTCAACGAGATCTGAAGACAACTTTCCTTTCACAGTACAACTGGTTTATTTTTTTTGGTTTATGTAGAAAATTTCTGTTTTTTAACATTATGTGTCATAAAATAATTTACATTTATTTTAAGTATGAATGTTTGAAAGACTGAATATGATAAAGAAGGCTCTGGATGACAAAAGTGAAATATTTTGAATTATTAAAATCTTACATAAGAATTCATAATTTATAAAAGAAATTTATATTGAACTCATATGTAACACATATATAGATGCTGATTCTAATTGCCTTTAGAATATCTGAAACATTTGTTTCACATGTAGGCTATCTAGCCATCTTTGTAACTCATATTGGACCTCTGTCCTATAAACAGAGAAGAAGAAAAATATCTTTAATAATAAAAATATAAACATTTTCTGAGTGGAATTTATTTAAATCCCTTTAAAATAGACACACTTTAGCATAGTAACAAAAAAACTGAGAAATCAAATTATATTGCATTGTAAAATTTATTTTTAGTTGCCCCTTAAAAATTGTCCTTTTTTAATCTTTAATTTTACATTTATTATTATTTTTTCTTCAAACATTGTGGAGGATACTTGTAGTTTAAAAACAGAGCTAATAATGTAGTTGAAAGATTTTGTTAAAAAATATATATTACATGTGTATTTTGTAGGTATAAAAAACATGTCTTAAATTAGGACGACGATCCAAACCCGAACCCATATTCTACTACACCAACTATATTTTTCTGTAAGTTATTAAAACTTCATTCATATCATTAATTTTGTGTAACTAAGCATATAAAAACAAAATTTTTCAAAAATGTTTTTAGTTTAAACAATTAGCTGTCCTATAAATAAGATACGGTCCAATACACTACTAAAATTTTACAAATATAACTTACATTGCATTAGGCTGATTTATAAGTGAAATTTTGGAAACAGTCAATGCAAAGTCCAACATTACATTTTAATCTGGTTTTCATAGAAAGATAAGAAAAGAATGTGCTCTATGAATGCAGTAGCGAATTCATGGAAAATTAAACAACATCACTGATAACACAGGCGTATTAAGAGAATTATTTAAAATGCTCTGAAAGAGTGAAATATATAAGAATTAATTATTTCAGTTATAACAAATATACAAATGATTAACAAATTACCATTTTATTCGTCAATGTTGCATACTCGAAAATTAAACTTGATTACCTGTTTATACGAAGAACAATGATTAGTTTTTTGGTTCATAGTTGGATTCAGACATTTATATATATAAAAAAATCTATTTAGCCAATTATTAATGGTACATTGCATGATTGCTACAAATGATTAAAATCCATGTACTGAAATTCAGCGAGAAATTCTAATTGCATATTTTATATGACTTTTTAAAATTATAGGCTGTTCATATTAGTGACATAATATATATAACATTTAAATATCTACAAATTATTCTTAATACTATTAATCACAAATTCTTAAGTCTGCTACTAAAAATAATTCTAGTCGAAATTAAAATTAAATTGAAACTACATATATTCTAATATTACACAAAATCAAATTTAAAAAATACTTTATCTATGGTTAATAATCAAGAAACGAACAGATAGTAAATTAAAATAATAAATTATTAAAATGAAATATTAAACGAGATCTAAAGACAACTCAGAGTACAACTGGATCACAAAGAAAAATTCTCCGTTTTTTGTAATTTTGTGTCATAAAATAATTTACATTTATTTTAAGAAGGATGTTTGAAAGACTAAATATGATAAATATAATAAATAAAAGAAAGTGACAAAAGGGAAATATTTTGCAATATTAAAATCCCTCAGAAGTGTTCAAGATTTATAAAACAAGTTTATATTGAACTCATATGCCGCACGTATATAGATGCTGACTGTAATGTCTTTAGAGAATCTAAAACATTTGTTTTAGCTATAGGATATGTAGAAATCTTCGTAGACAACATCGCTGATAACACAGGTGAATTAACAGAATTGTTTAAAATGTTCTGAAAGTGTGAAATATGTAAGAAATAATTATTTCATTTATAACGTTATTGTTTACAAATTACTATTTCATTTCTCGTCAATGTTGCATCCTGCAATATTAAACATGATTTCCAGTTTATGCAAAGAACAATTAGTAGTGTTTTGGGCGATAGTTGGAATCTGATATTTAAATATATAAAAAAGTCTGTTTAGCCAATTATTAATGGTAAACTGTATGATTGCTGCACTAATTTAAAAATCCATGTAGTGAAAGGCAGCGAGAAATTGTAATTGCCTATTTTATATGACTTTATAAAATTAAAGGCTGTTAATATTAGTGATATAATATATATAATATTTAAATATCGACAAAATATTCGTAATACTATTGATAACAAATTCTTAAGTCTGCTACTAAAAAAAGTCCAGTCAAAATTAAAATTAATTTGAAACTACATATATTCTGAATTTACACAAAATAAAACACAAAAAATACTTTATCTACGTATACTAATCAAGAAACGAACAGAGAATAAATTAAAATAATGAATTTTTAAAAATTACTATTTTATATGTTTCATATTATGTAACATATAATTCAAAAATAACATATTTAATGTTGTAGTTACTATATAAATGTTGCTATTAAACAGTATTCTACAAACCTTATTCATTTTCATCATATTCAATAGTCAAAAGTATATATGTCTGTGAAATAAAAATAGTACGAAAAATTTTGACATATGCAAACATTCA
>CM063510.1:134460649-134468758 GCA_032207245.1 Pardosa pseudoannulata
ATGGAAAGAAAGAATGAGGATTTGCATCTGTGAAATGTTCCTATCTACCGATTGGATGGGATAATAGAAATGCTCTAGCAATTACATAATCCATAATCATTTCAAGAAAATAATCATTAAAACCACTTTTGTTTGTTGAACTTCAAAATATTAAAAATAGTTAACTACATATTACAATAAATTCCAATAGACGTACAAGAATATTTATCTATGTTTGATTATGTGATTAAGTATTCAAAAACTATATTTATGATCAGATACAGAACATTCAAATTTCAAAATTAAAAAAAAAGTCTTTTTAAATATTTAAGTTAGAATTAGGTTTTTAAATAATCTTTTGATTTGTTTCCTGAAATTTATTAAAAATGCACAAAATTAAAGTAATAAATTAATCAATATGGTACCAGAATTTTATAAAATTACATATCAAAAATAAAAACAATTAGTCATTTAGTGTATTAGTTATAATATATATATATATATATATATATATATATATATATATATATATATATATATATATATATATATATATTTTTGTAATATATATAGACTGAAAAATATGAGTTCAGTAACCTCTACAAAGATTAAACTTTAAACAAGATTATGATATATATGTATATATATATATATATATATGTATAATATATATGTATATATATATATATATATATGTATATATAACAATTTTTTTTCTAAATTAGTTATGTTATACATTAGAAGAAATGTAATCATACACTTGTAGTTTATGTGATACAAAAATTTAATAATAATTCTGAATGAAAGAAATGCAATATATCTGCTTAACATATATAATGTTTCATGATACATGTTATTGCATCTTGGATACATTTTTTAAGTCTATTATAAGATGTTATTCTATGTATGTTGATTGTCAGATTATAATTCATAGCAGATATACTAATAAAATAACATAATTGTAATTAATAAATCTTTTATTACAATTAATAGACACATAGAAAACATAGCAAGCATAGAAACATAATTTTCTAATTGTATGAGACTCTTACATCTAACACTATATAAATATTTACAACTATGTACACACACACACACACACACACACACACACACACACACACACACACACATATATATATATATATATATATATATATATATATAATTATCTTTAGTTAGTATAATTAAATCCTATATAAATCAAAATAACAAATTCTACCGTCACCTGTTAAATTGTGCTTAGGTAATTTTTATAATTGAGCAATACAATCAAAAACTTTATTACAAAATAAGGATAAAAAATGTATGCCTAACATGTCACTAAATTTCTCACGGAATATACACCTACGTAGGTAACAATAGACTTGAAATATAACTGTTATTGTGATATTCGAGGGTGTAAAATATTTTTACTCAAAGGTGAGAATAATGTCGAGTGTTTAAAAAGTTTCTAATTTATAAAAACTCTACGCTTTTGATAATCATCTTTCCTTTATTAGTAGCTATAAAATCTGACAACATTTTAGACCATTTCTTAACTATAGTAAATATTTTCAAATATTTGAAATAACAGAAATAACTTAAAAGTAATCTTAGATATATTTCATTAACTTAACAATATCCTGACATAGCAGCTTGTAGTAAATGCCAATTAGATCTTGAAGACCTTTAAACATGTCCAAAGAAATAAATATATCCTGAATAAAATATACGTTTAATAAAACTCTGAGTTTCAAGCAATCACAAAAAGAAATTTTAAAGATGGTGATTAACTTTTAACAATTCATTGACCTTCAGATTTCAATCTATTATTCTTTCACATTTCATGTAAAATAAATAGTAACTAGATATATATTGTTTGATTTCAATAAATTTTTGATAACTCGACGTTTAACTTTTTAATTTTAGTTAATGCACATAGAGTTTGACAACTGCTAAAATTTAAATTGTACATTTTACATTATATAGAACATACTATCTAATTGTGTTGAATGTCACTTCTCGTATTTTCTCCTCAACATGCCTTTATATACAATGAGTTAATTAAAGTTTTCCTTAACTTAAAAAATAGTTGTAGGCTCACTCAAAAACATGTAATAGTTAATGTCGTAAACAATACACCAGAGTATTCCTCGTCATGTAAAACTATTTTCTAAGACTTTAAGACTATTTGAATTAAAAATATATTGTATATATTAATGGTACATTGGTGTGATGACAATAATAATGTATTGCGATTAATTCGAAAAGCTTGAATTTTAAATGCAATTTGTAATTTGATTTTGAATGACTGAAAAAATAAAAAAAAATCACTAATTATACTAAATCTGAAATTAAACAAAGTTAAATTATTATAGAATTATATGTAATTGTAAAAATAACAACAGCAATAAATTATTAGATCACCAAATGGTTCATTTTAAACTATCTCAATTACTTATTTAAAAATAGTCCTATGCATCCTCCAAAAACAATTAAATAATAAAAATAATAGAAAAAAACTGAAGGATGACATCATTTTGGAAAAAAATTACTATGATTGATGAAGTTGTTAAACAAGAAAGTTTTGTTTAAGTACTTGTTCTTTTCCATTTATATTTAATTTTTAAGTTTTTACTAACCAATATTCTTGTTCACATATTATTTTTGAAAGTGTTCAATTATTTCAACATTTGCATTCCGCGGTATTTTATACTTTTTTACTTTTTCCGTATACATGTAAAACTAATCGATGTTTTCAGACTTTTTATATAATTTTGTATTATAAAAATATTTTTAAGAGTTGTGAGATAAACTTTTTATTGAATCTGAATAATTTTTGAATGTTTAGATGTTTTGTATTTAAGTATTCTTTAATATTGTAGTTCTCCATAAATTCTACATTACATCGGTATTGATTTGTAAACAACATTATTTTAGAATATTTGCTATATAATAAAGTATTATTTATTCTAATATCTGTAAGAATTAAAGTCTCTAGTTTCATAAAAATATATTCGTGCTTTATTCTGCAACGATGGATAATAATACAAGATATTGAAAAATATATTGATCCAAAGCGTAAGTGCTCTAATTTACTATTAAATTAAATAATTATACCCCGATATCGTATAATTTAAAAATATCACAAAACTCCTATTAGTACTTTGCGGAAACAAAATAGTATATTGAGTCTAACATCAGTTCACATGTCATTAGCCTTAATATCTCATAATTTTGACACTGTTAAATGAAATATACTGCGAAACCTACTTAAATCTTAATATAATTGAATTATTGTTATACTCTTTAAAATATAAGCGTATATATTTCTTGAATGTTTGTTTTTTGGGACAAGGATAATACGCACCTCTGAATAACAACTTTAGCTCAATTTTCAATATCTTATATTAATACCTGTAGCTACAGAATAAAGCAGGAATATACTTTTTAATTGCTATAGGATAAGGAATATTCTCAGGTAAACATTATCCTTGATCCAAAACACAAACATTCAAACATGTTTGTATTTGAAAGATTTTAACAGTAAGTACATTTCACAGTATATTTCATTTAGCATCGTCAAAATTATGAGATATTAAGGCTAATGACATGTGAAATGATGTTAGACTCAAGATACACTTTTCCTAACGTAAATTACTAATAGGAGATTTCTGATATTTTTAAATTATACAATCTAACATATCGAGTATAGTTGTTTAATTTATTAGTAAATTAGAGCACTTATGTATTATTGTAATAGGACTGCAGAAGAATACTTACTTAAAGTAGAGCCCACCTTATTTTTATAATGAATACAAATATTCACGTATTCGATGTACATGTAAAAATAATCGAGGTTTTCAAACTTTTAATACAAATTTGTATTATAAAAATATTTTTTATAAATTATGCGTAAAACGTTTATTGATTCTGAATAAGTTTTGAATGTTTAGATTATTTGTAGTTATGTATTCTTTAATATTGTAGTGCTCCATAAATTCTACATTACATCTATATTGCTTTGTAAACAATATTATTTTAGAATATTTGTTTTAGAATAAAGTATTATTTATGCTAATATCTTAAAGAATTAAAGCCTCTAGTTTCTTATAAATTTAATCGTGTTTTATTCTGCAGCCACAAGTAATTATACAACATATTGAAATTCGAGCAAAAGTTGTTAAACACATGTACGTATTATTCTTGACCCAAAACACAAACATTCAATACATATATGTTTATATTTTAAATGTTTAACAATAATTTAATTATATTACAATTTAAGTAACTTTAACAGTATATTTCATTTAACAGTGTCAAAATTATAAGATATTAAGGCTCATGACATATGTACTGATGTTAGACTCAAGGTACTATTTTGTTTCCGTAAAGTACTAATAGGAGTTTTGTGATATTTTTAAATTATACGATATCGGGGTATAATTATTTAATTTAATAGTAAATTAGAGCACTTACATATTATTGTAATAGGACTGCAGAAGAATACTTGCTTAAAGTAGAGCCCACCCTATTGTTATAATGAATACAAATATTCACGTATTCAATGTACATGTAAAAATAATCGAGGTTTTCAAACTTTTTATACAATTTTGTATTATAAAGATATTTTTTGTAAGTTGTGCTTAAAATGTTTATTGAATCTGAATAAGTTTTGAATGTTTAGATTATTTTTATTTACGTATTCTTTAATAAATTCTACATTACATCTTTATTGATTTGTAAATATTATTATTTTAAAATATTTGCTATATAATAAAGTATTATTTATTCTAATATCTGTAAGCATTAAAGCCTCTAATTTCGTAAAATACATTCGTGCTTTATTCTGGAGCCACAGGTAATGATACACGATATTGAAAATTGAGCCAAAGCTGTTATTTTCAGGTAAGCATTTCCTTGACCCAAAACACAAATATTCAAGACATATATGTTTATATTTTTTAAAGAGTTTAACAAAAATTTAATTATATTAAAATTTAAGTAGATTTAACAGTATAATTTATTTAACAGTGTCAAAATTATAAGGCTAATGACATGTATTGATGTTAGACTCATGCTAATCTTTTGTTTCCGCAAAGTACTAATAGGAGTTTTGTGATATTTTTAAATTATACGATATCGGGGTATAATTATTTAATTTAATAGTAAATTAGAGCACTTACGTATTATTGTAATAGGATTGCAGAAGAATACTTGCTTAATGTAGAGCCCAACCTATATGAATACAAATATGCACATATTCGATGTACATATAAAACTACTCATTTTCAATCTTTTTATGCAATTTTGTATTATAAAAATATTTTTTATAAGTTGTTTATAAATTGTTTATTGATTTTGAATAAGTATTGAAAGTTGAGATTATTTGTATTAATGTATTCTATAATATTGTAGTACTCCATAAATTCTGCATTACATTGGTATTAATTTGTAAGCAATATTATTTTAGAATATTTGCTATAGAATAAAGTATTATTTATTTTAATATCTGTAAGAATTAAAGCCTCTAGTTTCTTAAAAATATAATCGTGTTTTATTCTACAAACACAAGTAATAATAAAATATATTGAAAATTGAACCAAAGCTGTTATTCTCAAGTAAGCATTATTCCTGACCCAAAACACAAAAGAAATATTCAAGACATATATGTTCACAGTTTAAAGAGTTTAAAAATAATTTAATTATACTAGAACTTGAGTAGATTTAGCGGTATATTTGATTTAACAGTGTCAAAATTGTGAGATATTAAAGCTAATGACATGTGAAATGATGTTAGACTCAAGATAATCTTTTGTTTCCATAAATTACTAATAGGAGTTTTCTGATATTTTTAAATGATATGATCTAACATATCGAGTATAATTATTTAATTTATTAGTAAATTAGAGCACTTAGGTATTATTGTAACAGGACTGCAGAAGAATACTTACTTAATGTAGAGTCCACCCTATTGTATAATAAATACAAATATTCACGTATTCGATGTACATGTAAAAATAATCGAGGTTTTCAAACTTTTTAAAGAATTTTGTATTATAAAAATGTTAGTTGTGCGTTAAACGTTTTATTGATTATGAATAATTTTAAATGTTTATATTATTTGTATTTACGTATTATTTAATATTGTAGTACTCTATAAATTCTACATTAATTGCTTTGTAAATATTAAAATATACAATATTATTTTAGAATATTTGCTATAGAATAAAGATATTTATTCTAATATTTGTAAGAATTAAAGCCTCTAGTCTCTTAAAATACATTCGTGCTTTATTCTGGAGCCACAGGTAATGATACACGATATTGGAAATTGAAACAAAGCTGTTATTTTCAGGTAAGCATTATCCTTGACCCAAAACACAAACATTCAAGACATATATGTTTATATTTTTTAAAGAGTTTAACAAAAATTTAATTATATTAAAATTTAAGTAGATTTAACAGTATATTTGATTTAACAGTGTCAAAATTATGAGATATTAAGGGTAACAACTTGTGAGCTGATCTTAGACGTAAGATACTCTTTTGTTTTCTTAAAGTACTAATAGGAGATTTCTGATATTTTTAAACTGATACGATCTAACATATCGGAGTATAATTATTGAATTTTATATTAAATTAGAGCACTTAAGTTTTATTGTAACAGGACTGCAGATGAATACTTGCTCCTCGTAGAGTTCACCCTATTGTATAATAAATACAAATATTGACGTATTCGATGCCCATAAAATGACAAGGATTGTTAATTTTATTGTACGTAATAGTAATAAAGAATAAAATTCTATTCCAGACAATGATATTATAAACATATTCTCTACTAATATCTTTTAAAATAAAATTGCTGTCAATATCTATCTAATTATTTCATTTCTAATTCTCATTAATTCTTACCATTATTTAGTTATAAAATCAAAATTGTCGTGTTTTACTTTAGAAGAAGAAATATTATTTATTTACAATAGTGCATAGAGTTTATGAAAACTGTTATGATATTATTTATAGTTTTTCGATATAAGGTTTGAAATATAGGTCACACCACAATTTTTCATTTATAACCTCACATTACACTCGTTTGAAATTCTCAACTTAAATACAAGATAGATAATTTTATATAAATAGTGCAAATAATTCAAAGGATGTAATAAATTTCTCAGGGTTAGCATGATTTATCAACCTAACGTCTCAATTTATAATTAAAATTCAATAAACTGAGGTATAGGTTAGAAATTTAACGTGGCAAATAAATCACCCATTCCTATATAAATACAATTATCAATTACCAAAATAACAAATTTATTAGTATCGTGATTTATTACACAATTTATTGGAAAATTGTGGTTTAACATAAAGTCCACCCTTTTGTATAATGAATACAAATATTCATGTATTCAAAGCCCATGAAATGTCAAGGTTTGTACTTTTTATGTATAAAATATGCAAGTAATAGTAAGATATATATATATATATATATATATATATATATATATATATATATATATATATATATATATATATATATATATATATATATATATATATATATATATATATATATATATATATATATATATATATATATATATTCTATTCAAGGCAAAATTAAAAACATATGTCCTACTAATATCTTTAGAAATGAAACTGTTTTTAATATTTATCTAATTATTTGAAAATCATTATTTCTTACCATTATTTAGTTATAATTTCAAAATTGTTGTGTGATAACTTAGAGGAAACAGTTTCAATTCTATACAATAGTGCATCGAGTTTTTGAAAACTGTTATGGAATTATTAATAGTTTTTCGATATAAGGTTTGAAATATAGGCCACAGCACAATTTTTCATTTATAACCTCACATTGGACTTGTAAATACAAGAGATAATTTTATATAAATACTACAAATAATTCCAAAGACATGATAAATTTCTCAGGGATGGCATTATTTATCAACCTAACGTCTCAATTTATGTTTAAAATTCAATAAACCGAGGCATAGGTTAGAAATTTAACGTGGCGAATAAATCACCCATTCCTATATAGATACAATTATCAATTACCAGAATAACAAACTTATCAATATCGTGATTTATTACACAATTTATCGCAAAATTGTGGCCCAAAAAATA
>CM063510.1:134468858-134491358 GCA_032207245.1 Pardosa pseudoannulata
AGCCACAGAGTTCACTCTGTTCAGCACAAGTACACCCACAACAAAAAACTTACTAAGCGAATTAACTGCAATATCAGCAAAACACGAACACATGTTCCTCAACACCTGGGAAACTGCTGTATAGACAGAAAGTTTACAGTTTTATGACAGAAAGGAATGTTAAGTGGAAAATACTTCGTTGACCAAACCATTTAGAGGCTGGGAAAGAGATTTGGATGAATAAAAATTGGAGAGAGGAGGTTTTTGAAGAAATATTAAAGTTAAATAATTTTGATATATTACAGATCCCCCCCGAAAAAAGAGAAAATCGTCTCGCTGATGGGTGACATTTTCACAACTTATAATAGTACAAATATATGATTATCAAAATTTTTTACAAGAAATTGTAACATTAAATGAATAAATTTAGTGTAGAAGAGTCAGAACTGTCTTTCTAGTGTGTCAGAATTGGAGACATCAGGGTTACAGAGTCAGAAGCTTGGTCTGTAACTCATCATAAGTAATTCCACACCATCACATCAAAATTTAAAACTATCAAGTTATACCGTTCCTCTGACTCTCCTGCACCATCACAAAATCTCTATACAGAATCAATATATAAACAACTAAACAATGAAAAGATAATATACAATGAATATAAACAAAAACAAAATAACACACTCAAGTGAAGGTTTACAGTAAACAAGTATTTAAGAAAGTTTATCATTATGAAATTCAATATTTTTCCTAAGCAAAACTTAACTCAAACTGTTCAAATTATGCTTTATTAAAATTTTACTGAAATAAACTTTGGAGAAGGAAAATGGCTGTCCTCTGTGGTGACCAACGTGAAAATTGTTAGTGACCCCGAGGGTGCTCACACAAAACGACAAAAGGTTCATCCCTCTGTGGGAGGCGACTACCTATTGTTTTTGTGACAGGGCTCTCCGACATTATAACATTTGTGAACAACATTTTGAAACTTTTTTTTTCTCTACCAAAGATCAGAGGTATGCGGGTAACAGTTTCCCACATCTTGATCAGCTACAAACTTTACTCATCTTCAGTGTGAAAAAAAACCGAAACACAATAATCAGATTGAACTTCAAAAATATCTCGGAGAGTGGAAGGGGCTTGCCTCGAAGGCGATGACGGAATGACCGTTCATGACCTAGAGAAAGCTGAAGAGCAAAAACGACAAAGGACTCGCCTAAGCTATCCCTTGACTTTGCAGAGGGTCTCTCCGGAGTTAAATATTAGAAAAAATTTAATTCCACACTGAAAATCAAACTGAACTACCCTTCGAAACATTGTTCATTTGTAAGTTTTAACTATCCTGTATTTAATTCACATTAGGAATTTAGACGTAAAACTGCATTATCTCTTAAATTTCAATCAAATTTTCATACTTAAAATGAAAACATTACCTATTCTATGAAAATTCTCCTAATTAATCAAATTAGATATTCCTTGTATTGTAAACATTCACTTACTATTTTTGAAATAACACACCATGAATTCAAAGAATAAAAAACACATTTAGAGTTTTTATGAGAAACTACGAATATAAAAATGTAAAAATATAACATACTTGAGCACTTTAAATCAAATAATTTTTTGCAATTCACTTTTAGAAAGCAGGATCTCAAAGTTACTATGTCCAAAATTTATGTTATCAAGATTCTCAAAAAACATATGTTTAGAACTAATAGTAAAATATGAAAGTCACAAAAATATTTCAAACTGATTATTAAGTGTCACTGAAAATTTTACCGAGAAAGAATTTAATTTTGAAGCATGTCTGGAATTAGTGGGTTGATATATCCTTGTCCGAAATTCGTTTGGAGGCTTGAAACGGAACACGGCACGAAATCGGCGATCTCGATGTAAGGCATTGTAAACTGGATGCGGATGTCATGAAAATCAAATTGATTTTGGAGTTCTTGTAACTCTCTCTGCAGTCAGGCTGTCATGGTCTTGATGTTTATCAAATAGTACAGGTCTGAATTATCTTGGTAGGAAAGATGTTATTTCGATATCACAGTCAAAAACTTCGAAGACTGTCCGTATGGATTTGAAATCCATTGTCGTTTCACCGTAATTTTTAAAACATTATCACAGATGAAAAAAAAACAAAGTTTGCAAAAGTTCACGAAGTAAATTCCATAAAGAAAAATTTCTCTGCCATAGTAATGGACTTGAAATCCATTGGGGTTTCCCCGCACACGATCTGTCGACTTAAAATGTAATCATTTTTTATTTATACTTTATAAGGTAGATCTAATAAGTAATGAGAATGCAGTGGGCCATATTTAAGAGAACTCAGAAGTCTAATTTAAACTTTATTTCAACACACGGCCATCTGTCTTCAAATACAAAATCAAAAGCCACAGAGTTCATCTGTTCAGACACGTCACCCACCAAAAATAACTTACTAACGAATTGACTGCAAAATCAGCAAAAACACGAAAACATGTTGACGACACATGGGAATGCTAAACAAAATTTACAGTTTTATGACAAAAGGAATAAGTGGAAAATACTTCATTAAAACCATTTACTGGGAAAGTGAAATAAAAATTAGTATTTTTAGAAGAAATATTAGAGAAATAATTTTGATATATTATTTATATATATATTTTATATATATATATATTTTATATATATTATATATATATAAATATATATAATAAAAACATTTTATTATACACACAAAAAATATACCTCATTATAATATATATATATGATACAAAATTTATATTTTATATTTTATATATATATAAAATTTTACAGATACATGCCATCAATGTTTTTTCATTTTCAAAGCTCAGTCAGCAAATCAATAATATTTGTGTTTAAATAATCGATGGAGACCTCGTTTTAGCGGTGAATGGAAAAAAAAAACAGATTAATTCACAATACCCTCGAAGTTCAAAATATACAACAGCAGGGAAAGCCTGGGTTCTCTGCTTCCAAACTACGATATCCCACTTTTAGCTAAAAGATCTGTTACCCTAGAGGTGCACTTTGGAATGGAAGAAGCAACATTTTGTATGAAAATTAGTAACCTTTCGCTCATCAGCGCTTCATATAAGTGGTATTAGAAACAACAACTATGCACTTATGTAAATTTTTTTCTTTTGGATGAGGTGATTCTTGTTAGATTTTATGCTTCATATTCTGTTCCTTTGTGTATTATCTCTGAGTGGAACACACGATTTAAAAAAAAATTTCTCCAAAAAATACGCTAAAGGTTTATTGTGTCAATGGCCAAAACGATATTTTTTTTACATCACCCTTTTTCGACTAGAATGGAATAGGGTAACCCACTCGTTATGTCCCTTTACTTCCGGTTAAAAAAATTATATAAATAGATATTATAGATTGTTAATTTTAAATACACATAAATCTTGTCAAACCTCGAAGATCATCCCATAAGAATAATGGATTCTAAAGTACAAATAAAAATATTCTATAAGAGAATATTTTTATTTCTCTACGAAAGTTAAAAAAGATATTAAGTGGTGCAATTATACATACATCTGTTACCGCAAACAAAATACTTCGAAATATAGATTTACAAATCCATGAAAAGCTATTAGCGTCTTTGTGCCTCAGGAGTAGGGGTGCATCCATCAATAAATGTCAGTCGAGGAGGGATGCAATTTCTAAGCGATTGATCTGATCCTTACCTCAAACACTGGCGGAAATGTACATTACATCCATTTCGTAACGTTTTTGGAGGTCGAAAATTGTACGTGACAACCGCGTTAAAGAGATCATCGCTTTGGCGGAATTGTACGTGAGGACGGCTTTGAGGGTTATACATTTAAAATTTTCCATTGCTCTGCATTCTGCTGCTTATTTAACAACTTCCAGTTTTTATTGTGGTGTCCTTATTTTTTATAGTGACTTATCCTTATGCTTGGAATTATATGGTAATTGGAGACTTTGTGCTATTAAAACCTTTAATTAATGAACTACTTTCAGTAAGATCAATAACCTGTGTGGTGAAAATGTTTTATTAAATAAAATTCCATTTATTATTAGAGATAGATTGTTTTGATTTTTGGTTTGGTTTGGTTTGGAGTGCCACGGTCTACTGTGTTTGCAACACAAGTGAGTGTTTTGAATGCACATTGTAGATTGTGGATAAAAATCCATTTTACATTTGAATATGAAATTTGAAGTAAAATCTCCAACTAAATTCACCTTAAGTTAGAATAATTTAAACTCATTTCATGACAAAACAATCATGAAGTATAGATGTTTTTTTACCGTAAATATTTGGTTTGGTTTGGTTTGGTTTAGTGCTACGGTCTACTTTTTGCAACACATAATACTACAGCTTAAAGGATTCGAACGGCTTAACATATGAAATATTCGAACGAATTCCGGTTTACCAGCACTCTAAAATATCGTTACGTAAATACGGAATACAAATAGACTTTTGTAGTAATACGAATTGATTGCAAAATTTAAAAAAATAGAAAATAAATAAATAGCTTGTATTCCGTAATACCCTATCCCTTCAATGCAAATAGCTCTGAGGCATTCGTTACATAAAAATAACAATAATATATAAATACTACAGAGAAAAAATTTACAATTCTTCAGATATTATGCTTTCGAAAAATAGATTCAAAAGAAAAAATAAATGTTTCAAGATATATAGAATGGCAAACTGAACAAAATATAAAATTTTATTTATGGTTCAGAAAAAAATTATGCATTTTTTGTAAACATTTTATTTAAACATTAAAATATATTTATTTTATATATCGATATATTTTAACTTCCCGATATGAATATTCAGTAATTGCAATCAATATTACCTATTCTTATGTAGAAAGTGGTATATGATCGTCAAGTCCGACTTTATCGGAAGATTTTAGCTAATATATTTGACTAATTATCCGGAATTAAGAGTTTGATGAAACTTTAAGATGTATCTAGCTAACTAACTTTACGAAAAGTTCTGATTGTTATTAAACCCAAAATATTTATATTATAATTGATAAAGTACGCAGTACTATTATATAAAATTTTACTTTTTTTATAATACCCTATTTATGCATGTGAAATAATTATTTACAACACTTTCATCACCATAGAATGAACGAACCAAAACAAATCACTATTATTTTATTGCTTTATCCGTAAAGAATCCGTAAGTTAATTTGATATTTCTTATTTTCTTTTCAGTAAAATCCCAGTTGTTTCTAACTAGATATATTTTACAATCTTTCACAACTCTTCTTTTAGGGCATTTCTGAAAGAGAATTGCAGTTATGCAGAAGGGCCAAATCGGTTTTCTATAACGAAATATACAGAGCGTGGGACTTGTACTGCTGAATGATAGCTTAAAAAAAGTTTACTTTTCCGTATTAATGTGTGTGGTGGTTTTATTATCTTGGAGTTACGGAAAGAACTAGAAGCCGGCACATTTGACCCCTATGGCAAAAAGTGCTGCAATCATTTACATTCAAATGTCCTGTCAAACTCGAATTTTTCATTGTTTTGCAGCAAGTACAACGTAAATTGATTTGGGTTTTTGAACGCTGACTTGGGTTTTTGAATTTAAGAAGTATTTTTTTTTTAAACTAAACTATAATTGCTGGGTATGTTATAAATTGATAAATCTAAAGCTTTTATTTTGATTGCAAACTATTAAGATGAAAAGAATCTGTATATATATTATATATATATATAAATATATATATATATGTATGTATATATATGTGTGTATGTATGTATATATATATATATATATATATATATATATATATATATATATATATATATATATATATATATATATATATATATATATATATATATATATGTATATATATATATATATGTATATATATACATATATATATATATATATATGTATATATATAATGTCATTATATATATATGTATATATATATAATGTATATATACATATATATATATAATTGTCACGTAGATGAAAGTACAGGTGGAACACAATCAAGAGTCAAGCTTAAGAAATAACAATTTATTAAAGCCCAAGCTACCTAGCTCGTACTCAAAACAACAACTGCCGCTCGCAGTTTTTACAGAGGCTTTTATAAGGTAACAGAACCTTCTAGAAATATTTTAATGCAACAGAAAATTAGCATAATTTAGAAGTCTTCTTGACTATTAAGAAATCGAACATAAAATTACGGAAACAAATTTGTCCTGACGCAGGATCGAACCGGAGACCTTTCGGTTCGTAGCCCGCGACTCTAACCATTGCGCCATGGAGCTCGGTAGTGTCGTTTGAAATGTGGCATTATACTCCTCCCTCAGACGACAGCGTCCCGCTGTCGTTCGACCGCTTCGGCCCTAGCTCTAGACCGAGTCACAGGGATATTTGTTCTGTCGGTCATTTTCGAGGGTTTTCTTTCGGGTCTCGCTGATCCGGCAGGTTCGGTGTCTGATCGATGAGGGTCATCATTAGAGGTGTCGTCAATGCCTTGATTGTCAGGGTCACAATAAGGTTTCATCCGAAGGACGTGAACGGTATCCCTGGTTTTTCTCCGTTTCGACATAGGGTCAAAATCTTCAACTTCGTACGTTACGTCAGATATTCGTTTCAGGACCTTATATGGGCCAAAATAACGTCTCAGGAGCTTTTCGGAAATCCCCACTTTACGTATAGGCGTAAAAATCCATACTAGATCACCAGGTTGATAAGATACTGTTCTATGCGTGGCGTCATAACGTTCTCGATCCTTCTGTTGCGCACTTAACGTTCTTAGGCGAGCTAATTGTCTTGATTCCTCGGCTGTCGTCACCAAGTGCTCAAGGTAATCGTCCGTTTGATCCCCGGGTTGATATGGAAATAAGGTGTCCATGGTAGTCTCGGCTTCACGCCCGTGAAGTAGGAAGAACGGAGTAAACCCCGTAACATCCTGCTTTGCAGTATTATATGCGAAAGTTACAAACGGCAATACCAAATCCCAGTCTCTTTGTTCGACATCGACATACATGGACATCATATCTGTCAACGTTTTGTTAAATCGTTCGGTCAGTCCATTAGTTTGAGGATGGTAAGCGGTAGTCATGCTATGCTTTACTTGGCAACATCGGATGAGTTCAGATACCAGCCTTGATTGGAAGACTTTTCCACGATCAGTGATCAGAACCCTCGGTGCTCCATGCTTCAATAAAATATCTGCTACCAGGAATCTGGCTATTTCGCTGGCATCGGCTTTTGGCAGAGCTTTAGTTATGGCATACCGTGTTAAATAATCAGTACACACGACAATCCATTTATTTCCACTGTGGCATTTAGGAAATGGACCCAGCAAGTCTATACCGATTCGGTGGAAAGGGGCTACAGCTGGAGGGATGGAGATAAGGCGACCAGGTGGTTTTTGAGGTACATGTTTTCTTCTTTGACACTCACGGCAGTGAGAAACATAATGTCTCACAGTACGGTACAGTCTAGGCCAAAAGAATCGTTTCCTGATTCTGTCGTAAGTTTTAGCGAACCCTAAGTGACCCGCAGTAGACGCGTCATGGAAATGTCGAAGAACGTCCAGTCGCAGGTGCCGAGGGATTACAGGTAACCACTTTTTCTCGGACGGATCGTAATTCTTCTTACAAAGGACGCCACTTATGAGTGTGAATTCTCCCTTGACAGGCTCAGACTTTTCTAGAGCATGAATTAATTCTGCCAACTTCGGATCATTCCTTTGATCGGCAGCGATATCCGTAAATGCAGCAATGATTCCGGCCTCTCCAGGAGAGTCAAATTCAATGGGATGTCTCGAAAGACAATCTGCGTCCTTATGTTTTTTTTCCGCTCTTATAGGATATAGAGACATCGTATTCTTGTAGCCTTAATGACCATCTAGCAAGCCTCCCTGACGGATCTTTCAGTCCTGCTAACCAGCACAATGCGTGATGATCAGTTACCACAACAAAAGGCCTACCGAATAAATAAGGACGGAATTTGTGGATCGCCCATATCACAGCAAGACATTCTCTTTCTGTGGTGGAATAGTTTTTCTCCGACTTAGTTAGCGTTCGTGACGCGTAAGCTATTACTTTTTCACAGCCGTCTTGAATTTGGACCAAGATAGCGCCAATTCCATAACCGCTGGCGTCCGTATGGAGTTCTATTGGGGCGTTTTCGTCATACAGTCCTAGTACAGGATCAGACGTAAGCGCTTCCTTTAACTTAATAAAAGAGTCAACCTCCATTTCACCCCAAGTGAACGTCGACTCTTTCTTTAGTAAATTCTGTAATGGCTGGGCTTTAATGCAAAAATTCTTAATGAAGCGACGGTAATAGGAGCATAGACCTAAGAAGCTTCTAACGTCATGCACATTTCTCGGAGTTGGAAAATCAGCTACTGCACGCAATTTCTCAGGGTCGGGTCTTACTCCATCTTCTGCTATTAGGTGTCCAAGAATCTTGATCTGTTTGGCACCAAACAGGCATTTCTTCGGGTTCAGTTTGAGACCTGCGTCCCGTATACACCGTAAAACGGCCTTCAGCCGGGATATATGTTCCTCGAACGTTTCGGAAAATACAACTATGTCATCAAGATAACAAAGACACATGGACCACTTGAGGTGTCGCAGCAAATTGTCCATCATCCTCTCAAATGTAGCGGGTGCGTTACATAAACCGAACGGCATCACCCTAAATTCATATAACCCTTCTGGTGTGATGAAGGCAGTTTTCTCTCTGTCAGCTTCGTCGACCTCAACCTGCCAATACCCTGAGTAAAGGTCCATTGATGAAAAGAATTTGGCCCCTTTTAGGCAATCTAGGGTATCATCGATGCGTGGCAGTGGGTAGACATCTCTTTTGGTTATCTTGTTCAAGCGGCGGTAATCGACGCAAAAACGCCAGCTTCCATCTTTCTTTTTTACCAGGACAACTGGTGATGACCAAGGACTCTCAGAAGGTTTAATTATGCCATTCTTCATCATTTTCTGAGCCTCTTCTCGAATAATTCGGCGTTCAGCCGATGACACTCTATAAGCCCTCTGGCTTATCGGCGGGTGGTCTCCAGTATTGATACGATGTTTTATATTGATCTTTGAAGTTCCCTTCCAGTCTTCGGTCCTGAAGGCTTCACCAAACTCACGAAGAACGTCCAGAAGTTTAGTTCGTTGGTCCACGGTCAAGTCGGCAGACACCATCTTTTTATGCTGACAATCCATATCTGGATTTGGTTGAAATGTATTGGTTACAAGTTGGAGTTCTGTCCGGGCTCGCCTTTAAAGATAGTCGGCTTTCTTGGCTCCCTAATCATGGTTGGAGTAACAAGGATCGGTTAGGACTTAAATTCCGGCTCCGTCATTTTCCTCGCCTTTACTTGCCTCGCCTTGCCTTCGTAAAGTCCGTGTTCTGGGAGCAGGTTTTGGAGTCAACGGCTTCGACGACACTTGGTTTCTTCCAGACTGATTGCAATACAATCTACCCGGCGCCTCCACCAAATGTCACGTAGATGAAAGTACAGGTGGAACACAATCAAGAGTCAGGCTTAAGAAATAACAATTTATTAAAGCCCAAGCTACCTAGCTCGTACTCAAAACAACAACTGCCGCTCGCAGTTTTTACAGAGGCTTTTATAAGGTAACAGAACCTTCTAGAAATATTTTAATGCAACAGAAAATTAGCATAATTTAGAAGTCTTCTTGACTACTTAAGAAATCGAACATAAAATTACGGAAACAAATTTGTCCTGACGCAGGATCGAACCGGAGACCTTTCGGTTCGTAGCCCGCGACTCTAACCATTGCGCCATGGAGCTCGGTAGTGTCGTTTGAAATGTGGCAATATATATATATATATATATATATATATATATATATATAGATAGATATAGATAGATATAGATATATAAATATATATATATATATATATATATATATATATATATATATATATATATATTATATATATATATATATATATATATATATATATATATATATATGTATATATGTATATATGTATATATGTATATATGTATATATGTATATATGTATATATGTATATATGTATATATGTATATATGTATATATGTATATATGTATATATGTATATATGTATATATGTATATATGTATATGTGTAATAAGTATATGTGTATGTATGTATATATATATATGTATGTATATATATATATATATATATATATATATATATATATATATATATATATATATATATATATATATATATATATATATATATATATATATATATAATATATATATATATATATGTATGTATGTATATGTATGTATTAGTATATATATATGTATATATATGCATATTACTTATTATCGGTGTTGTATAGTTTCAAAGTCATGAAAGCAACGATACACTTTAGAGCAATGAACAAGAATAGGCGTCACCACCGGAAATCACATCCCTCCCTTTTCATGACATTGATGGATTGCTTAGCGGGGTGGTCTATAATGAGGCTTGCATGCAGTAAGTGCACAATACTCGTTGATGAAGTTCGGGGCAAGGAAGTTTAAAACTGGACTAAGACTAGTAAGTAGCCCAAAATCTTAATCCAAAGTACAGTAAACATTCACTCTTATTGAATATTGCATGAATATTACACATGCATATCCACATTCATATACAAAATACATACTCATACACGAGTTTTTTTACTGACATCAATACTTTTCATAAATATATAAATATGTCCTAAAATGAATCAATATAACTGTACGTTAATTCATTTTACCTTAACAGATATATTTGTAACTGTAATGTGTCTTTTAATTTACGCTTTCAGTTTTTACCAGGTTACGATTTGTCTGTCTCGGGCATATTTAATTTACGTTCCATTATTTTTAACTAAATCAAGTTTAAGCTGAATTAGGTTTAACTATGGAATTAATACAAATATTTAGAAAAGAGGTAAGGTATATCTTTTATTTATTAATTTATTTTATACAAATTTACATACAGTGATGGCAACACGATATGGAAATAGACGCAGTCAGTAATTTAACAAGTGCTGTTTTATAGCAGCAAATAATGCTTCTTACTTTTAAGGCTAGATTGTTCAAATCTTCCTCTTCATTTGTAATCATGCTTATATGAACTGAAAATAATTCTAAGTTTATTACTTCCTTTTGCCCACATAGAGACAACGTTATGGAAAAATGTTTTTACACTTTTAATGGTTGAAAACAATCCTTCAACAATTGCTGGGAAATCTAGTGATGTGTACAAGTTTTAATAAGTCTACAACATCTTGTAATGCTTAATTTAAAAACATTTCCTGGAGGTTTGAGTACCCCCAGTCTCCCCCTTTCTATTATCACTACTACATATAAATAAATTTGATTGAAACTCTTCGATGTTTTACAACTAAAAATAGAAAATGGCAAAATGTTATCTGAAATTTTATATTGATATCTAATAATAATAATTGAATCAAAATTATACAAAATTTATTATTACTTACATATTTAAAAATCTGTACACACTCTTCTGTAATATGCTTCAGTAAATAAGCAAAACAATTTGAATGAAAAAAAACATCAGGCTTGAAATAAGAATAAATAGATTAAAATTTCACACATTAAAATTTTATTGAGAAAATAAATTTCCGTTAAATAGGTAGTTCAGTTTAGTAAAAAGAGGTATCTTCGAGAATGTACTTTTTATTTTAATATTAAATATTGTTTTAATATTTAATATGTGGCAGGCCACGCCTGGGGGCCTTCTGCTTGGTTCCTGCTTCCAAATTATAAGGACCCAGCAGGAATAATGTTACTGTAGCATACCTTTAGCTACACGTGCTTTTTTATTAAATGGGTAACAGCTTCACAGACTTGTATTATCATAAAGGGCATATAGTGTATGTAGTTACAACTGAGTTAGGAAAAAACCTTTTTTTATATTATGAAAAAATATAATGTCCCGACGGGCTTGAACCTTTACTCCCTAATAAAGAAAGTCATCATACTGAATTGTGATGTGAATGAAGTTAGGTCCAGTGCTTTGCGAAATGAGTTTACACTTGAGAATAATTGAATAAATTATAATAAGTGTAATCTACACCTCCACTGCAATAACTGTTAGTTCTAGGGTTTTTTAGGAAGACGGTCCTAACCCAATCTTAAGGTAAAGCACAGAGTAATTAGGGTGCTATCATTCAGTAGTTATAAAATTAAGAAATTTGAATATGAGTAATTTTTAAAGATGGCGATCTTAAGGAGGTAAAAAAATTAACTCTTGAGGGCTTGGCACACTTATAGTTATCGCGTAAATATACAAAAAAAAATTGTTTGACACCCTGAAAAAGAGAAGACAAACGCAAAAACCTTTATAATATTTGATGTTTTTTTACACACATACATATTTCGGATGATTGTCCAAAAGTTAGGGAGCTGATTTGCGGAGCCGAAGTTCGTGGTTTCGAATCCCATTGTGGCTTGGATGTTCGTAGCCGTTCGGAATCGTCTATGAGCATTAGGTCTCGATCTCCCTATCCCCCTTGTTGCAAAAATAAATAGTGTCGCTTCAAACCAAACCAAGTACACATTTTTATAAAAGAAATACATAATAATTATTTATTTATCTCTTATATATTTTATTACATGGACACAATATAGATATTTTATATAAGGAGTAAAAGTGGAATTAATAAGCAGTCATTGGACTTAATTAATGTATGAAAGTATAATCTATTTGATATAGTGCATTTGTAATTTTTTATTAGTAACGAAAATCCAGGATCATTAAAAATTTTGTTTATTTATTTAATGCTGTAGTTAATCTCTTTTACTTTTGAATATACAATAATTTACTGAGACTTTTCTGAGATAAAAAATATTATTAAATGCTTAAACATTAAAAGAAGCGAAAACGAAATTTCAAATATGTTGTAGTATTGGTAAGACACACATAAATTAATTATGAAATGTGTAGTTAAAATATTCAAATGAAACAAGTCTGATGAATGTTGTAAGCTTATCTCTTTTTTAAATATAGTCAAAGAAAGAAATATTTTAAACTTAACATTTATATAAAAAAGAAGGTTTATGCATATTTAACGCATTATGTATGCAATATACAAGATTTTATTAAACATTCTGTTGTGCAATATGCAGTAAATTTGCAAAATAAATTAAAGAAAAATAATTTTAAATAGTACATTATTTTTATGAAATTCAAACTTTGATTAAACGTTCCGCTAAAAAACTGTTTTTTTAAATACTTTTAATTCATTATTAAAATATATTATCTTCAATTAAAGAAATTTGAAGAGTAGTATCTTGATGTCCTTGAGTAAAGGTCACCAAAATAAATTCATGGGAATTTAATGTAATTTGTTTATAAATGTTATCTATAAGCATTGTATATGTAAAATATATAAATTTTCTTTACATTCCTTAGAAGGGTATGTCTTAGATTATACCAATTTATGGTTTGAAGACTGGTTTAACTGACTAACCCCTACCCTTGTACAGCTTGAACATTATGCCTTTTTAAAAGTTTAACTGTACTGGAAGAACAATAAATGATACTCCTTAAACTGGTATAATAAATAAATAGCTTAACAACTTATAAGTGTTGTTTGTATACTTTATTTGGTGTCATAAGTAAGATAAATTGATTCTGACTTCTCAAGTACAGAAAGTTTAAATACATATATTTCAATAGAAAAAGAAATAAATAAGTTAAACATAAAACTATCATCTGTTATATATTTAAAATATCAAAAATATAATATGTATAAAATGTATAATATTTATAATTAAAATGTATAAATATGTAACATATATAAAATATATAATGTATTTTTAATATATAAAATGTATAATATATATATATATATATATATATATATATATATATATAAACATCGTATATATATATATATATATATAATCGAAAACTTATCCATGTCTCCAAAATGTTTTCTTTTAATTGCAAAAGCTCTTGGTTCTACATCATCGGCTTCCATATGTCACAGATGTATGAGATTGGAGCCTTAAATAATAATAAAAAGATAAAGTAAAGTAATCCAAAAAGTAAAGTTTAAAAAAAAAATATGTTTAATAGGTGGTTTTGCTACGAAACCACTGTCCGTGAGAGGGTTAAAAGAAAGTCTCTTGAAAACAATATCTAAGTGATTTTACGTTTGATAAAAAGCAGAATGAACTGTTAGAAGTATGATCTATTCAGATACAAATTGTTTTTAACATTTTTATTTATTATGAAAATTTAGAAACTATTTCATACCTTAATTTTAAAAATTATTTACTGTGCTATAGATGCTATATTTTATCCGTTATACTTTAGAATATTCTGAGATTTTTAAAAGTTCAAGAAAAATATTAAGCTCTGCAAAATCAAGAGAAATGAAACAAAATTTCAAATATGCAGTATGATTGCTAGTACAAAACTACATAAAATGATTAAATAGGCAGTTTACATATATTCAGATAATACAAGCAACATCTATATTTTAACTGGAAAAATATAATGCTAAAGAGTGAAATATTTTGCACTTTCCTGAAGGGTTTTTGAGAAGGGTTTTTGATATACAAAAGAAATTTAAAACTGTGTATTTTTTACAATGTACGTGATTGTTTTGTACACAATGCACATATATATATATATATATATATATATATATATATATATATATATATATATTATATATATATATACATATATACATATATATACATATATACATATATATACATATATATATATATACATATATATATATATATATATATATATATATATATAAATATATATATATATATATATATATATATATATATATATATATATATATATATATATATATATATATATATATTATATATATATATATAAATACATATATATATATATATATATATATATATATATATATATATATATATATATATATATATATATATATATATATATATATATACATACATATATATATATATATATATATATATATACATATATATATACATATATATATATATATACATATATATGCTTATGTATATATACATATATATATACATATATATATCCTATATATACATATATATATCATATATATATATATACATATACATATATATATATATATATATATATATATATATATATATATATATATATATATATATATATATATATATATATATATATATATATATATATATATATATATATATATATATATATATATAATATATATATATATATATATATATATATATATATATATATATATATATATATATATAATATATATAAATATATATATATATATATATATATATATATATATATATATATATAATATATATACACATATATATCTAAATGTCCATGAATAATATACCTCAGTAAATGTGCAAACATTTTGGCAGAAAAATATTAAAATGAAAAAAAATTAACACAGTGTAAATATTCAGTTAAAAATAATTAAATAAGTATTTTTATTTCGATATTAAAATTAAAGTTCTTTATCTTCAGAGATTCGGTGGCGGAGACTCGACACCCCCCCCCTTCTTGAACTACATTTTCTCTTGATTTACTTTTCCATCTACACCCCGTACCAAGTGTTCGATGATTCGAAGCCGAACAGCAATTTAACTGCAACGAATTCTTTGCCATGAAAGAGTTAAATTGTGTCTACCAGTTATAAAGAGCCTTACTGACCTCTACAAAGAGAAAAGTAACCATTCGAAAACCCAATATGAAAAATCAACCTACACGGATATTTATTTAAAAGAACATTCACTTCTACGAATATTTATTTATTGTATGAAACATTCATTTCTTACCAGGAATTTTTGATTTCCCATGATGTAAAATGAACTTACACGAGGTTGGACAGTATTTGTTCAAAGTAGATACCTATTTGTGGATTAGGTTTACAACATTAAAATGCGAGAATTAAAAAAAATAATAAAATTTTGACAAATTTTAACAATTAAAGATACTTTAATTTTCTCCGATACGTAATAAAAATCTGTTTTAAACTTCACAATCTGAAATTTGTGAGAATATTTTTATATAGTGTAAATGTAATCAAAATATTGATTCTCTGCTTAAAATTTTCATTTCCTTAAAAGTAAAAGATATATTTCTAAATTAAGAATTTGAAATTTCTAATTTTTTTTCAGTACATATAGATTACCAATTCTAAATCACAAGCAAGTTTACACCTTTTCATGAAAATTCTGGTAAACATTTCAAGTATATTTTGTTTATATTATTATACTTAACATTATTATTTTTCTTTGTAGTGTATTTCAAAGCTTTTAATTACGATTTTAATATGTCCAACAACTTAATTTGTCTCTACACAATTATCAATCCCAAAGCTTAAGCATTATGTATTGGTCAACGTTCCAAATTATCTACCTTCGAAACTAAATGACATGTAACGTTTTGATTGGTCAGCAGGACTCTGTACTGTTACTAATTTATCTAGACGTTTCTAAACACGTATTCCTTTATGAATGCTACAGTTGCACACAAACATTAGTTTCACTGTGAGTAACGGATTTTGACTGGGTCAGGGTTTCTAATTAAAGCCGTTGGAAAATACACTATAAGGTTGTACAAATGACAGTTATTGAATGTTACGGAACTATTAATGATCAATTACATTATATTTTATAGTTAATAAAGGTCGCTAAGAATTGAGATAAATCTGAACAAAATCATTACTGAAATGTAAGGAGAAGTAAACTTTTGAACTGCAATATAAGATAAAATACAAAATCAACATTCGTAATTGGAAATAGGGAAAGTAAGATGAGTTCAGTGACGTTGCTATGAACGATCAACATTTCAAATGCTAGAACACTCATTGGCTGATAAATAGTAGACTGGATAGACTATACTCGGTGTAAACTCAATTGGTACTTCAAGGTCTCTGATTTTTCCCCGATGACCAACTGTAGCTATGGTAACGACAGTTGGGAAATGATTTTACTTTTTTTTTCCCACTGTGTTAAGGGGTTTCATGCATCGTGTGGGCTATCCGTGTGTGGTGAAAGTATGTTTATTTAGACTACACTTTGAAGAATACTTAATACTTTACACAAAATTTTATGAGTAATTTCAGACCTGTTTCTGAGTTCATAAATTTAAGATATAATCCCATTTCATAAAATTACAATTCAAATATTGTATGTTATATTCTAATTCGTAAGATTTAAAAAATTCTACTGTAAAAGTAAATTTTTTTTCACACACAGTTGAATAATATCAAGATGATTGAATATTTCGCTAATTTTAATGAGTAATTAGTTATAATTTCTCAATATTTTTCTTTATATCTGTATGATTCTTTTAATCTAAATATCAAAAGTATTTCTTAATAATTAATTTATTTAAGAGAATGTAGTTCTGAAATTCCTTAAATTTAAGTTGTATGTAAATAAGTATATTATGAAATTATGTTGACCATAGTAAAGTTTCTATTCCTAAATTGTACTGTACATTATTTTATGGTTTTACAAGAACTGAAAGAGGTCTTAATGCACTAACAATATTTCGTATAATTTTATTATGTATTTAAAGATTTATTGTCTGTTGACACATTTTTAGAAAGTGAAAATTTCTTTAGAAGGTAGAGATTCCTAATGTTTTAGTAAAAATTCTAAATTAAAATGAATTTTTGTATTTTTAAAAAGACATCTGTGATTTATTATAACCATTTTATACATATTGTTAAACTTTTCTTTATGTACATAGTTAAAGCATTTATGCACAACTGAAAATTTTGACTTTGCTTATAATAATAAAGCAAGTCGTCTGAACGTATTGGAATCAAATCCTCAACTTAAGTGTTGAAAATAAGCGTGAATGCAGAGGCTTCTTGGTCGCTACCATAGTAACCGATGACTGGGGAAATGAGAAAGTGTGACCTTGAAACGCCAATAGATTTTACATGGACTATAGTATAGGATGATTGAATTATGTTTAGTCTACTTTAACAAGACGCTGAGTGATCTCGGAATGAGAATGTTGCTTGCAGGAAATAACGAAACAATTCTTACGCACTCTTCTCTGTATTTATTCCTCAATTATGTTGACTTTGCAATTTATACTATAAATTACTACTCAGTTAATCACGTCCACGTATTTTACTTTAATATTTTAATTTCAAATACCATATTTCAGCATATGATAATTGGTTGTTGGCTTGACTGATTATGAAAGCTCTAGATCAGTGGTCGGCAAAGTGTGGATCCAGAGTAGCATGTGGCTCTTTGGTTCCTTAAGTGCTGCTCTGGCACAAATATCCATGGAAGGCGCAATAATAGTTTCATTAAAAAAAATTGGTAAGAAAAAAATTACATCTTATTTTGATAAATTAAAATTCTTCTATAAATCGAAAACATGTATAATTTTTTGTTTACGTTAAAAGATAGATAGATAATTAAAATTTTATATTGTTTTAAAAATACTTAACGAACATCGAGTTTAATTTTATTAGTTTTCTTAAACGTAAACACAAACCATGTACAAGCTACCGGCTGGAATTGTACGTATGTTTTCGGCGTACTCCGGTGTGATACAAAGGGACCACTAGCATGCGCGTGCATACTTTTTATAAAGTAGCTGGGGTGCAAATTGGCATCACAGACCAGCAATTGCAAGTGTGAACATTTTTACCTTATCTAACATTAAAAAATATCATTAATATTTTTGAAGTATGAAATTTAGTTTTATTTAGTGCACTAATAATTTAGTGGAATAAAAGTAATTTACAAACTAACCAAACTATTTCACCTGACACTTTATTTTTAAAATTTTTTTACACATAGGATTTCGCTCTTTGGATGATAAGTTTGCAGACCACTGCTCTAGATAATAGAAAATTCATTATAGTTTTCTTCAGACAAAAATAAAATAATTTGTGCACTGAAAAATAACTGAAATTTTTAAAAATTGAGCAGGTAATATTTCAAGAATCACTAAACAAACTGTCTACCAGGCACTTCAGCATTAGAGTAATTTTTTAAGTACACAAAATATGATATAATTTGGGATAGTTGTATACTTGTAAACATGCTAAAATTAGTTTTTTATAAACCACTAGTCAGTTAATCAGGTTTTTCAATAACTAATTTTACTTAATATTTTAAATTTTCAAGAGAATTCTTCCCTGACAATGCAGTTGTCTTAAGCATAAACGTAATTTATTTGCACTTTGCTTGCAGTCTCTTGCGACAGTATAAAAATAACTTATAACTTTATAACAGCTGTTGTATTAATGTTATAAAAACATCGTAATATATAAATTTCTATAAAGGTTAAATCAAAGAAATAAAAAAATTGTTTAAGGTAATATTGAGTATATTTGTGCGTAATATTTTAGATCGATCTTTGAAGTTAGATCCCAAGAACAGAGTAATGATTTAGTTTGGAAATGACTTTACAATTTATACTATAAATCACTACTCAGTTAATCAAGTCCAAGTATTTTACTTAAGTATTTTAATTCCTAATGCCTTGTTTCAGTATTTATGTACAGTATAAGATAATTCGTTGTTGGCTTGACTCTTTATGAAAGCTCAGATGCTAGAAAATTCATTATAGATTTCATGAGACCATAATAAAATTATTTATTATAAAATTAGATGAGCAGGTAGTATTCCAAGACTAACTTAACCAAACTATTCACCTGATACTTCGGCGTTAAAGTAATTTTTTTTTTTGCACTTGTATACTTGTAAACATGCTAAAAATTACATTTTATACACTGCAATATAAGGTTTTGGTGTAAAAATAACTAATTTTGTTTTAATTTAATACTTAAATTTCCAAGAGAATTCATCATTGAAAATGAAGTTTTCTTAAACATAAGCCCAATTTATTTATACTTTGCTTTCAGTCTCTTACGCCAGTATAAAAATAACTTTATTGATTAACAGGTCTTGTATTAATTTTATAACATCCTAATATATTGATTTATATAAAGGCTAAAGCAAAGCCATATAAAATTCATTTAAGGTGATATTGAGTGTATTTGTGGGAAATATTTTAGATCGATCTTTGAAGTTAGATCACAATATGCATGAATCAAGTGTTAAAAGCCTCAAAAGATAATAAAAGTCAAACAAATCACGGAATGGGAGTGAGCTGTCTTCACAGTACACCTCTTTTATTTCCTCTAGATTCTCCTTGTCACATATGTCTTCTTTATTCTACGTTGCACACAAAGTTATATGTCTAGAACTAATTTTTATCTCAGGACATTACTTTAATCTAAGAAAAGAGAGTAATATATACGAATTGTTTTATCGCTCATATGTTATATTATCTCTGCCTATCTTCTTTTTATTCTTCGTACTCCAGTTCCTTACATGATAGTATAAGAAACGAAATTAAGTAATGCATTATCCGTTATGTAATACAAAAGTTCTTCTCTGTGTATAAAAAGTTACTTCGAGCCTGTTTATACATTATTTTATATGCTGTAATAGATAATAAAAAATTAAAAATCACATTATGCACTTTATTTAACATTCCTAATTTTCAATATATTAAATATTCAGTTTCCGTTTTGGAATGGTACTTTTAACATTGCCTCACACTTTACTTACTTTTAGAGACCATGTTTTATACTAATTGAATATTTGGCATGGTGCCCATTAAAATTAAACAAGATTTGTGTTAGTATTATTTAACGATGTTTTAACTACCAATACAACAAATTACAGAAATATTTTATATTTTTGCCCCTAGCTGCATGGTCGTTTATATACTAAAACACAGGTGAATAACAAATAACAAATAAGATTTTATTTTATTCCCAAATAATGATTTCTATATTCTTTTTATTCATTTTGTGTTTTTTGCTGTATTTATTTCAAAATAAGACAACTTCAATTACTATTAATTGCTACTTTTAATGAAGGTTCATTATAATCTCCAATTTTGAGAGGCTCAAATTAATCCACCGAGGATTAATTAAACCAGGAAACACTGTCTAAAGCTGATTCCGAAATGCTGCAAACAACTATGTCACGAGTGGTATTCGAATACATGACACCGGTAATGAAGGGCCTATGTGCTACATAATTATACAGTTAAACCCTTGTAAATTTTAATATCTACATAACTATATCTTAAACTTTTATCACAAAGGACAACAAATTTTAAACTGTGATTTTGTTTTACAGGAATAATATCAGTTATGATAATCTGCATGGAAAATCCTTCACAGTCACAATTATACATTGTCATTTCCATTTAAGAAGATGTATTAATTAATTCTTATAAAATATGTTTTGCCTTTTTATTACAGTTCCGTAATTATAATATAAAATAAATAATTAAGTATAGTCTTTGAAACATTTTTACAGAATATTTCTGTTAATTATTTTGAGATTCCCTTTCAGTTTTAGATATAAATCTAACATATCACTAAATTGTAATATTTTCTTTTAGGTCCTATGCAGTTTCGATAAAAGATTGTTAAATGGCCTCATGATTTTTTTCAGTTTCTTTGTTATATTCACTGTAACTTCTGGAGCAGTGTGTAATCTTCATGACTATATCTACTAATCTAACAGAGCACTTTGATTATAAAAATTTATAAAATCTCTATTTATAAAATTTTATATGAAAAAAAAATATATTCTAGGAATTATTCTCTACCTGCCTCGTATCTTGCCGAATATCCAGTTCAGAGCAGAAGCACCTAAAAGAATGTTATGCACTTACTTCAAGTTGATGGGGAATGTACATGAGCCGGACTCGTATTGTCTCAAAACAAATTCGCATATTTTTAGAAAAGAATAAAAGCAATTGGATTGCTATACATAATCCATCACTTGCTATGTAATACAAAATAAATAGTTAACCTAGAATCAATAGTTGAATTTGTATGCCTTGTTGAATTTTATCTCTGCATAATATTTGAAAATATTATTATATATTATATATATATATATATATATATATATATATATATTGTATTATATATATATATATTATATATATTACTCTAAAACTTTTGAAATTGTAAGTAACGATATAAGCAAAAATCATTAGATTTGAAAATTTGATTTTTTATGGCCTCAGATGTTAATTTGTGGCAAGCATTGCCATTAACTTTTGTAGAATAAACTTTAAAATAAAGGAAATCAGAGTTGACGAGAAAGAAATATTTTACTAGGATTTGTTTATAATTGTTGGATTTAAAAAAAAATGAATGTCAAACGACTTTAATAAGAAATTGGATAAGCAGATTCCTCTCATACTACTGTGTTCAATTGGTACCCACGATTCTGTATGGGCGAATATTTCTACTAGTATAACACATAAGAAGAATATTTTTAGCTGTAGTCCAAGGAAAAATATCAGCGAAATGGAAAATATTAAACATCGTAATAGTTGCACAAAACAATTTTAAAAAATATTACATTGGATCCATAGCTGCAGATAAAATTATTCAGCAACAGCATACATAAAATTTGTCATTCACGCCTCCATAATTTGACAAAATACCCAAAA
>CM063510.1:134496358-134503858 GCA_032207245.1 Pardosa pseudoannulata
TTCCCCTTCGGGCTACGCTTCCAGTGTTTTTAATCATTTCCGATTTGGAATCAAATATGAATGAAATGCATACAAATGAAAGAATGAATGTTTGGCTTGCAATTACTTTTACTTCCTACATCTACTTTTAATAGGTTTTATAAATATTTTCTTTCTACTGCCTGTATGTTTTATAATCTTTCTTCTGTTTTTTCCACTAATTCAAGATTCTCCCCGTCACTGATAAAGTTCAGGGAAAATGCCATAAAATATTTTTAGCTTCCCTTGCAAAAACATGTATGTTATGATCGATGTTATTGATACGGAGTAAGGTTTTATTATTCAATTTGTAAGATTTATGTTTCTACCTCGCTGTCATGGTAGTAGCTGATGATAGGCTGTTATTTTCAGAGGTTGGATTTTCTTCAGGACAATGATATACATTAGGAATGTATGTAAAACTTTTTTTGTGCATACAAATATTCATGTATCAAGAGAATCTTTCGTAATGTAATGAATTTTTTTTTCTTTTAAAGAATGTGAGCCCATTTTGGTGAGAATATACTTTACATAACATTAACCCATTTTATTCCACTGTCCTATCTATAGGAAAGATGATAAATAGCTTGTATAAATCAGTATTTATTTATTATGAATATTTTACCAGTTGGAACATTTAGAGTATGTTTAATCTAGCAATAGTTCTGTCTCACCCGTCTGTCATTGCAGTCTAGAAACTACGTATTTCCGTATTTCTTGCTTTAGTAGCATAGTTTGTATCTTCTTTTTGCAGTTTCATAATTCCTTTCCATTTTACATCAGATACTTGGCTAGACTTTTTTTTTATGTGGGAGTACACTTTCTGTAAAATCCTGGTAGTTAGAGCTTTATAAGTGATAAGTTGTTGTTCTTTAAATTTTAACTGTACTCGAAATAGGAGGTTAGGGAGATGTGCATTGAATTGACGCGTTATTTCTAGCTTTATATCTAAGAGTAAAATGAAAGCAAAATCATACTTAGTATTTTATCGCCGAATAGTTATGTTGGTGCGAAGGTTTATGAAAATAGTAAAATCCTGGTAACTGTTAAATAGTTTAGATTCTGATGAGAGCGATGTTGAAATTGCTGTGTTACCACCAGATGCCAGTAAACTAACTGACAAATATAAAGTGGACGTCAATGTAGTAAATATTGGTGATATTATCCTAAACATTGAAGGTTGGAATTAGAGACAATTGAGAGCCGGAAGCGTCCACAAGCTCTGGTGTTTAGACAACAGAGCTCAGACAAACTTCAGCACATTAGAATCTTTCTTAAGAGACAAGCAAAAAGATTCAAAGTTAAGGTGAAGATGCCTAATCTGATTAATTCTTAAAACAGACATACGGTCTTGGTGGATCACCACGACTGATTGGCTGGCCTATATTCCATAAAGTTTCATTGAAAAATGTGATACTGGCAACTTGTTATTATTATGCTGGACATGATAAATGCATGGATAATCCACAAGGCTCTCAAAAAAGTGATGTCCTAAACTTAAGGATGTTGAATATCAATAACACTGGTTTATCTGTAAATGACTATGAACAGGACGTGCAGAACAGGATGTTTTCTGCACATCTTAATGAAAACGAAGACATCTCCAAAGATGGTGTTTACCATTTTCTAAAGTAGATGGAGAAACAGTGTTGTTGTCAAAGAGAGGGCTACAAAGGAAAACCGAAAACATACCAGGAAATGTGATAAAATATATTGTCAGCCTTGCTTTTGATCTTTCCACCAAGTTTAGTGTTATACTCAACTGAAAATTTAACTCTTAAAGGGAACAATGAATTTTATTCAGAAACTGTAAAAGTTTATAATCAGAAATTACTTTTTACTAAAGAAGAGAACATTGAAATCGCTAAGTGGAAGATTTATCCCCTTTATCCCAGTGTCTTATTTAGAGGACGGGTCAGATTTCCTATATAAAAGTTTAAATTTTTGAAATTGTGTTATATTTCTTCCATTTAGGTTTAATATACCTTAGAAAATATATTGCAATCTTGAGATTTGAAATTTATTTATGTATTAATAGTGCGTCAAAAAGTAATCTGATTCATATAAACATGCGTTGTCAGCAATAGTTTCTGCAAGTTGAAGTTTTTGATTCCCACAATCGACAACAGCACTTGTGTTCCGGAAAAGGTCCCATCGAAGAATATTTTGGTGTGTGTAATCCGTAATTACAAGAAAATTAAAGGGTTAACAGCTCTGTGTTTATATCAATTTTCATTACACAGCTTTTTGAAAAGGTCAAAGATATACTAAAGCCAGTTTTCAGTATAAGTCCATTCTGAATAAACAAAGAAGCATTGAATTTCTAGCATAAATCTTTGAATGTGACTCACCACCATGCGCATGTGAGTCCATCAGAGTAAAAAAAGGTCACTTATGGTCTGTCCAATCACTGTGATATAGGTGTACTCAGTTTTAACCAAGCTGGGGGTGTATGCCGTAAGATTTTCTCCATGTCGTCATGTCTTGCACATGAGACCGTAGTTAGTTCTCCTCAATAGTTTGCATGTGGAACGGTTGAATCTCCTCACTTCTGATTGTAACTCTCATTTATTTAGGAATACTTGCGAACAGTAGCTGCATTAGCAGTCATTGCACGCGTTCTATAGAGGTTCTATAGAGTTTTGCAACGAATCAGGGGTTATCAAATATTTCATCTTTTTCTAGACAGTAGCATGTGTACTGGATGCTCGAATAGAAATAAATTACATATTACTCCTTTTTTTCCCAAATATATTAAAGCAGTTCAATATGTGTACTAATCTAAGTTCTAGAGTTAATGTGTTCCTCTCTCCATTCCTTACTGCAATCTATCTTGAATAGAATAAGGATTTAAGAATTTGCCTCCTCTTGTACTTTGAGTGGTGCAAGAGTTTCCATATGTTTTCCTGGACCAATAAGGTGTTATCAGTTAATGACGAATGCTCATCATCAGTATTTTTTAATTCTGGCAGTAGTTTTTGAAGATCTTTCTTGAAGACTAAATACATCAATTATCTTATGTCACTGTGTCGGCTGATACCAATGAGATATTAAATAGCACCTGGAACTAAAGTCAAACGATAGGTCTATGTGGAAGACTTTTTACTTCACGGTACATTTTCACAGCATCGGAGCTCGCATACTTCTGAAATGACATGATATTTTATAAGCCACTTTTCAATGTCCCTTACGATATGGGCTTCCTTTTCAGGTAAGAAGACGTTGACTGATCGAAGAATTTATTTCACCTCAAATGAAAGATTCAGACAATACTCGGTTTTGCTGTTCACTTTTGAGTTAGTACTATGCATTATATCAGCTGATTGTCGTCGAAACATGTGTTTCAAGCAACTTTAAAAAAAATCATTGTAAAGATCTTTAGTTTTGAAATAGTCGAACTCTGTCATTGAGATAAACATTGCCGTTTGCAAGGAGGATATCCTCACTGTTCTTAGACTTAAAATGTTTTTAAAATAGCGGACAAAGCATATTTTCTTTTTAAGTTTCTAAAATCTTTCTAAGATATAAATAAATATATCATAAGTTAAATTGTTCTGTGTTAATAATTTTATATATTTATTTCATTTCTTTCAGATTATTATTAGCTAAAAGTTTAGATATTTATTTGTCTTAAAGTCTAATTTTGCTTACTGATTATTTCCTGAAAATTTATAATCACGATTTCGTTTCATCCAAAATATATATACAATCTTAGTTTTGTCTTAATTATATTATATATAGAGTATCAGATGCTGAAAAATTTTATTCTTTCAAATAAAAATAGCAGAAGCTGTTGCCACTGCCAGATCCGTAGTTGCGTAAGGTCTAAGTTGTTTGAAAAATGCTGTATGGCAAAAAGAAGGATTCTTTTATTATTATCTAAATTAACTTCTTCACTTTATGAAATTCTACATTTTTATTTAAAAGAATTGTTTTCTTATTCTTGGCAATTCTGGTAAATAATTTTTTCTTTTAATATAGAAATTATTCCTTCGGGTATTTTTGAGCCTTTGTTTATAACAATGTGTCGCACAACACATGTTTATTTAACAATTATTATTTTTAATATATATAACGTATAGGGATAGTGAGTCAACGGTGATTTTACAATCAACTTCACTGAAGCATATATTTCTTATTTAAGGTAGTTAGTTAAGTACCGACCATAATTGATTTTTATATGTTAAAATATGGGGAAATTATTCTTTTGTTGAGCTGTTTGCACTTATAAGTTTATTCAATCAAATTTAGAAGGTGATAGAGCATAAAAGTACACAGGAAAAGCGTTATATATATATATATATATATATATATATTATATTAGTTTCACTCAAATGACGTATCTTATTCAATTCTGTTGGCTTATTTTTAGGTCTTTAGTTAATACACAACTTTTAGGTACATATCAATGTTACCTATTTCTTTTGGCCAATATAATATGAGAATGTTCTGGAAATACTTGGTTTTAAATGCATCAATGACATTTCATTTTATTTTTGTTAATTTTCATATATTGTTGCACAGAAGTAGTGCTTATTTTACATTAGAGCTAGAAATTTACTTCACGTTGTAGCGATGCTGTTAGATATGCAGACCATTTGTACCATTATAAAAAACCTATTCTGTAAAAATTTGGCAGTGGGATAACCTAGTCTGCATTTAGAAAAAAACTAATGAAACTAAATAATGTAGTTTCACATCTACATGTTCATAATTTTCGTAAACGTGTTGAGTGTTACATCCATTAATGTTATAAATGAGTCACAAAAATGCTGGGAAAGAAAAGTGGACATAATTTTAATTATAAATTAGATAATATGAAGTGTTCAACAATACATGAATACAACTATCCTTTCACAGTACAACTGGTTAAGAAAGAAAAATTCTCCATTTTTTTGTCATAAAATAGTTAACATTTATTTTAAGTATGGATGTTTGAAAGACTGAATATGATAAAGCATGATCTATCTGACAGAAGTGAAATATTTTGCATCATTAAAATCTTACAGAAGTGTTCAAGATTTATAAAACAAGTTTATATTCAACTCATATGCCACACGTATATAGATGCTGACTGTAAATGTCCTTAGAGAATGTAAAACATTTGTTTCAGCTGTAGGATATCTAGAAATCTTCGTAAACAACATCGCTGATAACACAGGTAAATTAACAGAATTGTTCAAAATGTTCTGAAAGGGTGAAATATATATGAAATAATTATTTCATTTATAATATGTATAAATTATTAACAAATTACTATTTCATTTGTCGTCAATGCTGCATCCTGGAATATTAAACATGATATCCAGTTTATACGAAGAACAATGATTACTTTTTTGGTTGATGGTTGGAATCTAACATTTATATATATAAAAAAGACTGTTTAGCCAATTATTAATAGTCCGCTTTATGACTTCTACACTGATTTAAAAATCCATGTACTGAAATGCAGCGAGAACTAGAAATTGCATAATTTACATAACTTGTATTTATTAAATTATGAGCTGTTAATATTAGTGACATAATATACATAACATTTAAGTATCTACAAATTATCCATAATACTATTAATCCCAAATACTTAAGTCTGCTACTAAATCTAATTTAGTTGAAATTAAAACTAAATTGCAACTGCACATATTCTCAATTTACTCAAAATCAAACACAAAAAAATACTTAATCTACGGTTGCTAATCAAGATACGAACCGAGAATAAATTGAAATAATGATTTATAAAAATGAAGTGTTCAACGAGATCTGAAGACAACGCTGCTTTACAGTACAACTGGATCAGAAAGAAAAATTCTCCTTTTTTATAACTTTTTGTGTCATAAAATAGTTTACATTTATTTTAAGTATGGATGTTTGGAACGACTGAATATGATAAATTATGCTCATACATATAACAGTGACAAAACTGAAATATTTTGAATTATTAAAATGTTACAGAAGTGTTAAAAAACTTATAAAACAAGTTTATATTGAACTCATATGCCCCACATATATAGATGCTGACTGTAATTGCCTTTAGAGTATCTAAAACATTTGTTTCGAATATAGGATATCTAGAAATCTTTGTAACCCATATTGGACCACTGTCCTATAAATACGACAGCAAAGAAAGTCCATTTAATAATAAAGATATAAACATATTCTGAGTAAATTTTATTTTAACACCCATAAAATAGATACACTTTAGCATAGTAATAAAAAACCTGAGAAATAAAATTATATTGCATTGTAAAATTTATTTTCAGTGACCCCTTAAAAATTGTCATTTATTAATCTTAATTTTTTCTTCAAACATTGTGGAGGTTACTTGTAGTTTAAAAACAGAACTAATAATGTAGTTGAAATTTTTTGTTAAAAAATATTTTTTACATATTTTGTAAGTATAAAAAATGTGTCTTAAAATTAGGACGACGATCCTAACCCGAAGACATTCTACCACACCAACTAAATTTTTCTGTAAGTTATTAAAACTTCATTCATAGCATTATTATGATGTAACTAACCATATAAAACCAAAATTAAAAAAAAATGTTTTTAGTTTCTTAAGTAATTAGCTGTCCTATAAATAAGACAACGGTACAATACACTACTAAAATTTTACAAATATAACTTATATTGCATTACGCCGATTATAGGTGAAATTTCGGGAATCATTACATTTAACATTACATTTTAAGCTGGTTTTCATAGAAATATAAGAAAAGAATATGTGCTATGGATGCAGTAGCGAATTCGTGGAAAATTAAACATCACTGATAACACCGGCGTAAGAGAATTATTTAAAATTCTCTGAAAGAATGAAATATATAAGAAATAATTATTTCATTTATAATATTTACAACTGATTAACAAATTACTATTTCATTTGTGGTCAATGTGCAATCCTGCAATATTAAACATGATTCCAAGTTTATACGAAAAACAATGATTAGTTTTTTGGTTGATGGTTGGAATTTCACATTTATAGATATATACCAGTCTATTTAACCAATTTTTAATGCCAAGCTGTATGATTGCTACACTGATTTAAAAATCCATGTACTGAAAGGCAGCGAGAAATTTTAATTGCATATTTTATATGGCTTGAATTTATAAAATTATGGGATGTTATTATTTGTGACAAAATATACATATAATATTTAAGTATCTACAAGTTATTCATAATATTAATCACAAATTCTTAAGTCTGCTAATAAAACAATTCTAGTCGAAATTAAAATTAAATTGAAACTGTATATATTCCCATTTTACACAAAACCAAACACAAAAAATACTTTATCTACTTAAACTAATCAAGAAACGATCAGAGAATAAATTAAAATAATAAATTATTAAAATGAATTTTTAAAAATTACTATTTTATATATTTCATATTTTGTAACATATGATTCGAAAAAGATCATATTTTAATGTTATAGTTACTATGTAAATGTTACTATTTAACATTATTTTATAAACCTTATTTCATTT
>CM063510.1:134511358-134546358 GCA_032207245.1 Pardosa pseudoannulata
TAACTAATATTCTTGTTCACGTATTATTTTTGAAAGTGTTCAACGATTTCAACATTTGCATTCAGCGGTATTTTTTACTTTTAACTTTTTTCATGTACGTGTAAAACTAATCGAGCTTTCCAAACTTTTTATACAATTTTGTATTATAAAAATATTTTTTAAGAGTTGTGTGTTAAAAATTTTATTCATTCTGAATAATGTTTGAATGTTTAGATTATTTGTGTTTATGTATTCTTTAAAAGTGTGGTACTCCATAATATCTACATTACATCGGTAGCGTTATGTAAACAATATTATTTTAGAATATTTGTTATAGAATAAAGCATTATTTATGCTAATATCTTAAAGAATTAATACGTCTAGTTTCCTAAAAAAAATTTTTATTATGAAGCCACGGTTAATAATACAACATATTGAAAATTGAGCTAAAGTTATTATTCACAGGTACGCATTATCCTTGACCCAAAACACAAACATTCAAGATATATATGTTTATATTTTAGAGTGTAATAACAATTTATTTATATTGGAATTTAAGTAGATTTAACAGTATATTTGATTTAAAAGTGTCAAAATTATGAGATATTAAGGCTAATGACATGTGAATTGAAGTTAGACTCAAGAAACTCTTTTGTTTCCGTAAAGTACTAATAGGAGTTTTTTGATATTTTTAAATTATGCAATCTAACATATCGAGTATAATTATTTAATTTAATAGTAAATTAGAGCACTTAAGCATTATTGTAACTTGACTGCAGAAGAATACTTGCTTAAAGTAGAACCCACATTATTGTTATGATGAATACAAATATTCAAGTATTCGATGTACATGTAAAATCAATCGAGGTTTTTAAACTTTTTATACAATTTTGTATTATAAAAATATATTTTATAAGTTATGCGTAAAATGTTTATTGCTTCTGAATAAGTTTTGAATGTTTAGATTATTTGTATTTACTTATTCTATAATATTGTAGTACTCCATAAATTCTACATTGCATCGGTATTGATTTGTAAGCAATATTATTTTAAAATATTTGCTGTAGAATAAAGTATTATTTATTCTAACATCTGTAAGAATTAAAGCCTCTAGTTTCTTATAAATATAATCGTGTTTTATTCTACAACCACAAGTAATAATAAAAGACATTGGAAATTGAACCAAAGCTGTTATTCTCAAGTAAGCATTATCCCTCACACAACACAAAAAAGCATATTCAAGACATATGTGTTTACATTTTAAAGAGTTTAAAAATAATTTAATTATATTAGAATTTAAGTAGATTTAACAGCATATTTGATAAAACAGTTTCAAAATTATGAGATATTAATTCTAATGAAATGTGAACTGATATTAGACTCATGCTAATCTTTTGTTTCCGTAAAGCACTAATAGGAGTTTTCTGATATTTTTAAATTATACGATCTAACATATTGAGTATAATTATTTAATTTATTAGTAAATTAGAGCACTTACGTATTATTGTAATAGGATTGCAGAAGAATACTTGCTTAATGTAGAGCCCACCCTATATGAATACAAATATGCACATATTCGATGTACATGTAAAAATAATCGAGGTTTTCAAACTTTTTATACAATTTTGTATTATAAAGATATTTTTTGTAAGTTGTGCGTTACAGTTTTTATTTATTATGAATAAGTTTGAATGTTTATATTATTTGTATTTTTTAATATTGTAGTGCTCCATAAATTCTACTTTACATCTATATTTGTTTGTGAACAATATTATTTTAAAATATTTGTTATAAAATAAAGTATTATTCTATATATGTAAGAATTAAAACCTCTAGTTTCTTAAAAATGCCTTATTTTGAAGTCACAGATAATAATACAAGATATTGAAAATTGAGACAAAACTGTTATTCACAAGTAAGCATTATCCTTGACCAAAACACAAACATTTAAGACGAACGATGGCCGATTGGTTAGGGTGCTGGCCTTCGGTACCGGAGTTCGTGGGTTCGAATCCCGCAGTGGCATGGATGTTCGTAGCTGTTCGGAATCGGCTTTAAGCTGTAGTCCCGGTCTCATTAGCCCTCTTGTTGCAAAAAGTAGACCGTAGCACTCCAAACCAAACCAAAACCAAACATTTAAGACTTATTTTTATATTTTAAAGTATTTAACAATAATATATTATATTAGAATTTAAGTATATTTAACAGTATATATATTATTTAACAGCGTCTAAATTATGAGATATTAAGGCTGATGACATGTGAACTGATCTTAGACTTAAGATAATCTTTTGTTTCCTTAAACTACTAATATAAGTTTTCTGATATTTTTAAACTGATAAGATCTAACATATCGGAGTATAATTATTGAATTTTATAGTAAATTATAGCACTTAAGTATTATTGTAACAGGACTGCAGATGAATACTTGCTTAAATCGTAGAACCCACACTATTATTATAATCAATACAAATATTCACGTATGCGATGTACATGTAAAAATAATCGAGGTATTCAAACTTTTTATACAATTTTGTATTAAAAATATTTTTTATAAGTTGTGCGTTACAGTTATTATTTATTATGAATAAGATTTGAATGTTTATATTATTTGTACTTATGTATTTTTTAATATTGTAGTGCTCCATAAATTCTACTTTACATCTATATTGCTTTGTGAACAATATTATTTTAAAATATTTGTTATAAAATAAAGTATTATTCTATATATGCAAGAATTAAAACCTCTAGTTTCTTAAAAATGCCTTATTTTGAAGTCACAGATAATAATACAACATATTGAAAATTGAGCTAAAGTTATTATTCACAGGTACGCATTATCCTTGACCCAAAACACAAACATTCAAGACATATTTTTATATTTTAAAGTATTTAACAATAAAAATAATTACATTAGAATTTAAGTATATTTAACAATATATATTATTTTAACAGCGTCTAAATTACGAGATATTAAGGCTGATGACATGTGAACTGATCTTAGACTTAAGATAATCTTTTGTTTCCTTAAACTACTAATATAAGTTTTCTGATATTTTTAAACTGATAAGATCTAACATATCGGAGTATAATTATTGAATTTTATAGTAAATTAGAGCACTTATAGTAAATTAGAGTTTTATTGTAACAGGACTGCAGAATGAATACTTGCTCCTCGTAGAGCCACACTATTGTTATAATCAATACAAATATTCACGTATTCGATGTACATGTAAAAATAATCAAGGTTTGTAATTTTATGTATAATATGTATTAATATAAGTATAAAATTTCTATTCAAGACAATGATATTAAAAACATATGTCCTACTAATATCATTTAAATAAAATTGCTGAATATCTATCTAATTATTTTCATTTCTAATTCTCATTATTTTTACCATTATTTAGTTATAAATTCAAAATTGTCCTGTTATTAATTTTTAGGAAAAAGTTTATTTTACAATAGTACATCGAGTTTATGAAAACTGTTATGGAATTATTTATAGTTTTTCGATATAAGGTTTGAAATATAGGACACAGCAAAATTTTTCATTTATAACCTCACATTACACTTGTCTGAAACTTTCAACTTAAATAAAAGAGATATTTTTATATAAATAGAGCAAATAATCCCAAGTATGTAATAAGTTTATCAGGGCTTGAATTATTTATCAACCTAATGTCTCAATTTATGTTTAAAATTCAATAAATTGAGGCAGAGGTTAGAAAATTCACATAGTAAAATAAATCACCCATTTCTTCATAGTTACAATTATCAATTACCAAAATAACAAACTTATCAATATCGTGGTTAATTACACAATTTATCGCAAAATTGTGGTTTAACATAAAGTCCACTCTTTTGTATAATGAATACAAATATTCATGTATTCAAAGCCCATGAAATGTCAAGGTTTGTACTTTTTATGTATAAAATATGCAAGTAATAGTAAGATATATATATATATATATATATAATATATATTAAAATATATATATATATATATATAATTATATATATATATATATATATATATATATATATATATATATATTATATAATATAAATTATATATATATATATATATATATATATATATATATATATATATATATATATATATCTCTTCAAGACAATGAATTAAAAACATATGTCCTACTAATATCTTTAGAAATGAAACTGTTTTTAATATTTATCTAATTATTTGAAAATCATTATTCTTACCATTATTTAGTTATAAAATCAAAATTGTCGTGTTTTACTTTAGAAGAAGATATTTCATTAATTTACAATAGTGCATCGAGTTTATGAAAACTGTTATGATATTATTTATAGCTTTTCGATATAAGGTTTGAAATATAGGTCACACCACAATTTTTCATTTATAACCTCACATTACACTCGTTTGAAATTCTCAACTTAAATACAACATAGATAATTTTATAAAATAGTGCAAATAATTCAAAGGATGTAATAAATTTCTCATTGCTGGCATTATTTATCAACCTAACGCCTCAATTTATGTTTAAATTTCAATAAACTGAGGCATAGGTTAGAAAATTAACGTGGCGAATAAATCACCCTCCATAGATATTACCAATTAAATTAGTAAATAACAAAATATCGGAAAATTACATATCCATTGTATAAAAAAAGTAAAACATATAATAAAAAAAAAAAAAGATATAAAAATATATATAAATTTATATAATATATTATATATAAATATATAGATAAATATATAAAATATATATATATTTTAAATATAAAAATTTAAATATATATATTATTCAAAACAAATTACAAGGAATAATACAAATAAATAAAAAAATTACAAAAATTTAAAGATAAAAATTCAAAAATGACGTGTCAATTAGAAAAAACAAATTAAAAAATAAAATTTGAAAAGCGAAAAATACAGAACACCCATTCCTATATAGATACAATTATCAATTACCAGAATAACAAACTTATCAATATCGTGATTTATTACACAATTTATCGCAAAATTGTGGCCCAAAAAATATTCATTGATAAAACAGCGTGGCAAATCTTCGCTGACTCTGTGAGTCCCGACCAAGCATAAAGCACTTCACTCCCGATATTGATTTTCACTTAGCGTTTATGTTACAAATCTATGTATCGATCCCGAAGCATAACGCCATTGGGTGTTTGCTCAAACCCATAAACCTAGTCATCTGGAGTTTAATCATTTCGATAGCAATCTCCGAATCGACAAAACTCAATTCAAGGATATAATCACTTTGATCTCGCCCTGCATTCGGTGTGGCAAACAATATGTTTTGATTTTTAAAGCATTAATCATGCAAATGATTACATTCGTTCCAGATGATTCAGAAAAGATTGTAGTCTTACTGGTCATTTGTGTCATAGCCCTTGAATGGGGTATCATACACTCGTTATTTGCGAGGAAAGCCCTTTTAAATGAGCCATACATATCAGTAAATTATAAGGAAAAGAAATATATTATGAAAATTACCTTCTGAATGCATGCGTTATTGCTTTGAACACTGGTTTGTTTTACAAGAGAAAACACATTAATCATTAATAAAATAGACTGAAGAAAATATAAAAATTATATATATATATATGTGTGTGTGTGTGTGTGTGTGTGTATAGAGAGATAGATAGATAGATAGATAGATATGGATGTAGATATAGATATACTTTCTTTTTGAAAATATAGAGACCTTTAATTTTACGATTTCAGTTGAAATGAAAACGTTATACTATAGCAATCCCTCTCCTTCTCCTTTCTCTATCTCTCTCTTATATATATATATATATATAATATATATATATATATATATATATATATATAAATATATATATAGCATATATATATATATATATATATATAATATATATACAAGTTCAAATGATATAGCATAAGATAATTAAATAATAAAATAAATTAAAATACATTGTTGAAAGTTCCAATGCGCTATGCTGCAATTAAGAACATTCAAAGGAATAATGACTGTAAATAGATAAAAAGAAAAAGAAAAATAAGAAGAACCTCATTAATGGACCAAAAATAACCAGTGATATGATGTTTCGAAATGACTGAGGGGAGTTGAGACCCCCCACTCTGGTTAAAACTAGTTTTTACAATGCATTAACTCTCCCAGACGTCGGAAACATCACACAAAATCCTTAAAAGTAAACCAATAAAAATGAGTTAACCAAATAGAAAAACATCCAATAAAACAATACGAAAAAAGCAAAAATAAGCAATTGAATCGCTGTAACACATCTTTAAATACCACACAGCAGCACAGCAAAGAACCTATTGTAGCATGCGGTTGTAGTTAATTTGAAATAATTTTTTAAAATATTGATTAAAAAACGAGGTGGAAATCCACTATTGAGTGCCTGTTTTACGTATAGTATAATATGTTTATCCATTATATCGATATCTTTATATATATATATATATATATATATATATATATATATATATATATATATATATATATATATATATATATATATATATATGTATATATATATATGTATATATGTATATATATATATATGTATATATATATAAATATATATATATATATTTATGTATATATATATGTATATATGTATATATATATATATATATATATATATATATATATATATATATATATATATATATATATATATATATATATATATATATATATATATATATATATATATATATATATATATATATATATATATATATATATATATATATGTGTGTGTGTGTGTGTGTGTGTGTGTGTGTGTGTGTGTGTGTATATATGCATGTTAAAATTTCAACTAACCTGTGTTTTTATCCTGAATATTTCTTTATATTATATATATTTATTTTGTTTTATTTGTAGGTTTTGATTGTGTCAAATATCTTTAATTAAAAATTGTACATTTCGAAGAACATTATAATTTTACAATAATTGTAAAAGTGCTCATGAAATAAAGTAGAAGTTTTTTTTGTAATATTTTATTATATCAGATTTATGTAAGGTTTAAAAGTAACATATGGATAAAAAGCTGCAGTTAGTTATTTTGATGTTTCTTTGCATTTTACTGTTATCTAAATAGGTTTTTTATATTTCCCATATTGAGGAAATAAAAATTTTCAACATACAATTAAGAATTATGAAATGATAAAAAAATATCATTTTATAATTCTTAAATATATGTTGAAAATTTTTCTTTCCTCAAAATCAGAAATATCTATTATTTCTTTGATATGTAAATGTTTTAAAATTAAGTAAAACACTTGATCGGCGTATATTTTATTTTAACATTTTACTAAATATTCATAGAACAGTTATGGAATAAAATAAAACTATTTATATAAATAAAACTCTAATATATAATATTTCACTTGTAATTATTGGCAGAAAAAAATGAGCTTAGAAAATCATCCAATTAATTTATAGGTTCTGACTACAAATAATTTTTAATTAGATGTCAATGATTATGCTACAAAGAAGTTCAAAGTACAAAGCGCACAAAGAAGTACAAAGCGTTCATAATCGTAGAATATAAGCGTGCAACAAATGTCGTTTAATTAAATATTTTAATATAAAATAATACAATGATTTGAAAGTAGTATTTGTAATAATTTTAAATTGAATCAGAGGCTTTTTTTTATAAAAGTGTGATAATATAATGATTTTAATCTTAATCTCCGATTCAGAAATTTTATTAACACAGGAATATATTATTTTATTTCAGTATTTTTTATTGTATTTTATACGTTTTCAATATTTTTAAAGTATTACTGGAAAGGCAACAATAAATAGTTTTGTAATTCTATAGTCAAACTACATCTGATTTTTACTGTTAAAACGAGAAAAACCATTACATTTATGATAAATTTTAAAAAGACCGTTTTAATGAAGTTTATTTGATTTAAAAACTAGAATTCCCTTAACTATTAAGAATTTAATTACACTGCACTCAGATATAAAGTCTTCCGAATGGAAAAAAAAATTGGTTACCTGCAGGGAATACATTATCCAGGGAAAAAGTAACTTTATTATAAATTATACTTGAATAAAATACTAACATTTTCACAGTATTTTTTTCTTTCTATTACTACAATCGAAGTATCTAGAAACATTACAGTCAAACTATTTTCAGGTGTTAATTCAATTTCATAGATACTCGTTGTTCCGTGAAAACGTCAGTTTATTTCAATCGCTTTCACCATTTGTTGTCTAGGGAAATGTATGAAAGGATCATGAATAACACACATTTCATGATTATTAAACTCAGTTAATTACACTGAATCTGAACCTCATTAATAACACGAAACAGAACTGTTTAGTATAAGCAGTAACGCCAGTAAATTAATATATTAATCTAAACGCTCTTAAAAGTAATAGTTAAAATTATCAGCAAAAACAACTATTATTAATGTATAAAATAAAATTTCTTTACATAAAACAATCGAAAAATTGTAAACATAAAATTGTTTCTAAACTGCACAATCCATTGATTTTATATTTCTAAAATATATTTCTTTTCTAAAAAAATAGTATAACAATATAATAACGTTATTTTCTTCTTTCAGTATTATGTTATGAAACTACTTAACACATTGTGTGCGGGTACATTTCACAGAGGAATTGTACCGGGATAGGGTGTTTTGCACGCAAATTTAGTTATTCAGTTAAATCTCAATAGATCGAAAATTATTTAATTTTTTAACCAACTTTTCATATTTTATATTGAAATATATAAACAGATATATGAATGGAAATATATAAATAAAAACCATAAGATTTTTGTAAACAAAAAATATGTTTTTAGTGGATCAATTTATAATAGTATCGTAAATATGAAAAATCAAATAGTAATATATAGGTTTAATATTTTCGAATTATGTTATATATAAACATTTTTACATTAGAGAATCTATGTAGTAGACAAAAACATTCGGCTTCGTTTTCATGTATATATACCAACATTTTTTACTCACAAACAAAGCATGTTGTTACAGTAACCCGTACTAGTACGTGACCCGTCAGTATCAATCAACAGAAAATGTATTAGAACGTGTCCCGCATACAATGTAATATAAAATTAATTAATGATTTTAAAGTATTATTTGTAACAACTTTAAATCCAATCAGATCCTTTTTTTTATAATAGTGTGACAAAATAATAATATTAGTCTCGATCTCTGATTGAAAAATTTTATTAACACAGAAATAAATTAGTTCATTTCGTTAGTTATTATTATTTTTATATATAATTTCAATATTTTAAAAGTATTACTTGAAATGCAACTCTATTTTATTTTAATTTCTATAGTCATACTTCATCTAAAGCTTTTCTTTAAAAATTAGAACAAGCCTTACATTGCTGACAAATTTTAGAAAGACCTTTTTAATGAAGTTTGTTTGATTTAAAAAGAAGAATTCCCTTAACTATTAAGAATTTAATTATACTACACTTAGATATAAAGTCATTCGAATAGAAAAAAAATTGGTTACCTGCAGGGAATCTAATTGCCAGGGAAAAAGTAAATTTATTATAAATTATACTCGAATAAAATACTAACATTTTGACATAATTTTTTTCTTTCTCTTAGTACAATCGAAGTATCTAGAAACATTACAGTCAAATTATTTTCAGGTGTTAATTCAATTTCATAGATACTCGTTGTTCCGTGAAAACGTCAGATTATTTCAATAGCTTTCACCATTTGTTGTCTGGGGAAATGAATGAAAGGATCATGAATTACACACATTTCATGATTATTAAACTCAGTTAATTACACTGAATCTGAACACTCATTAATAACACGAAACAGAACTGTTTAGTATAAGCAGTAACGCCAGTAAATTAATATATTAATGTAAATGCTCTTAATAGTAATAGTTAAAATTATCGGCAAAAACAACAATTAATAATGTATAAAATAAAATTTCTTTACTTAAAACAATTTAAAAATTGTAAACATATAAATGTTTCTAAACTGCACAATCCATTGATTTTATAGTTCTAAAATGTATTTCTTTTCTAAAAAATAGTATAAAAATATAATAACGTTATTTTCTTCTTTCCGTAATAATTCATGAAGGTACTTAACACATTGAGTGCGGGTAAATTTCGTCGCGAATTTGTACGGGGAGCTGGAATTTTGCGTGTAAATTTAGTTATTCAGTTAAATCTCAATAAATCGAAAATTATTTCATTTTTTAACCGACTTTTCGTATTTTATATTGAAATAAATAAACAAATATATAAATAGAAATATATAAATAACAACCCTAAGATTTTTGTAAATAAAAAATATCTTTTTAGTGGATCAATTTATAACAGTATCGTAAATATGAAAAATCAAATAGAAATAGTAGTATATACTTTTAATATTTTCGAATTATGTTATAATCATTTTTACATTCCAGAATCTTAGTATTAGACAAGAATATAAGACTTCGTTTTCCTGTATATAAAGTTATTTTTGTACCCACAACAAAAACCATATTGTTACACTAACCCGTATAATTACCTGACCCGAGCTCAAGTATCAATCGTCAAAAATTATACTAATACTTGTCCCGCATACAATGTGTTAATATAAAATTAAACAATGATTTTAAAGTAGTATATGTAACAACTTTAATTCAATCCCAAGCTTTTTTTTATAAAAGTGTGAAAATATAATAGTTTTAATCTTGATTTCTCATTGAGAAATTTTATCACAAAAATGATTTAATTCATTTCTGTAGTTTATTATTATTTTTATATATATTTTGAATATTTTAAAAGTATTACTGGAAAGTCAACACTAAATAACTTTTAAATTCTATAATCAAACTACTTCAAAAGTTTTTCTTTTAAAATTTGAAGAACCCTTACATTTTTGATAAATTTTAAAAAGACCGTTTTAATGAAGTTTGATTTAAAAAGTAGATTTCCCTGAACTATTAAGAATTTAATTACACTGCCTCATATATAAAGTTTTTCGAATAAAAAAAATGGTTACCTGCAGGGAATCTGATATCAAGGGAAAAAGTAACTTTATTATAAATTATACTTAAATGAAATACTAATATAATCTAGGTATTTTTTCTTTCTATTAGTACAATCGAAGTATTTAGAAACATTACAGTCAAACTATTTTCAGGTGTTAATTCAATTTCATAGATACTCATTGTTCCGTGAAAACGTCAGTTTATTTCAATCCCTTTCACCATTTGTTGTCTGGGGAAATGAATGAAAGGATCATGAATTACACACATTTCATGATTATTAAACTCAGTTAATTACACTGAATCTGAACACTCATTAATAACGTGAAACATAACTGTTTAGTATAAGCAGTAACGCCAGTAAATTAATATATTAATGTAAATGCTATTAATAGTAATAGTTAAAATTATCAGCAAAAACAACTATTATTAATGTATAAAATAAAATTACTTTCCTTAAAACAGTTGAAAAATTGTAAACATAAAATCGTTTCTAAACTGCACAATCCATTGATTTTATATTTCTAAAATATATTTCTTTTCTAAAAAATAGTATAAAAATATAATAACGTTATTTTCTTCTTTCCGTAATATGTCATGAACCTACTTAACACATTCAGTGCGGGTAAATTTCGTCACGAAATTGTACCGGGAGCTGGAATTTTGCGTGTAAATTTAGTTATTCAGTTAAATCTCAATAGATCGAAAATTATTTCATTTTTTAACCGACTTTTCGTATTTTATATTGAAATAAATAAACAAATATATAAATAGAAATATATAAATAACAACCCTAAGATTTTTGTAAATAAAAAATATCTTTTTAGTGGATCAATTTATAACAGTATCGTAAATATGAAAAATCAGATAGAAATAGTAGTATATACTTTAAATATTTTCGAATTATGTTATAATCATTTTTAGATTCCAGAATCTTAGTAGTAGACCAGAATATAAGGCTTCGTTTTCCTGTATATAAAGTTATTTTTGTACCCACAACAAAAACCATATTGTTACACTAACCCGTACAATTACCTGACCCGAGCTCAAGTATCAATCGTCAGAAATTATACTAGTCCGTGTCCCGCATACAACGTGTTAATATAAAATTAAACAATGATTTTAAAGTAGTATATGTAACAACTTTAAATTCAATCCCAAGATTTTTTTACAAAAGTGTGAAAATATAATAGTTTTAGTCTTGATTTCTCATTGAGAAATTTTAGTATCACAGAAATGAATTAATTCATTTCTGTAGTTTTTTTATTATTTTTATATATATTTTGAATATTTTAAAAGTACTACTGGAAAGGCAACACTATATAATTTTTAAATTCTATAATCAAACTACTTCAAAAGTTTTTCTTTTAAAATTAGAAAAACCCTTTTTGATAAATTTTAAAAAGACCGTTTTAATGAAGTTTGATTTAAAAAGTAGATTTCCCTGAACTATTAAGAATTTAATTACACTGCATCATATATAAAGTTTTCCGAATGAAAAAAAAAATGGTTACCTGCAGGGAATCTGATATCAAGGGAAAAAGTAACTTTATTATAAATTATACTTAAATGAAATACTAATATATTCAAGGTATTTTTTCTTTCTATTAGTACAATCGAAGTATCTAGAAACATTACAGTCAAACTATTTTCAGGTGTTAATTCAATTTCATAGATACGCTTTGTTCAGTGAAAACGTCAGATTATTTCAATCGCTTTCACCATTTGTTGTCTGGGGAAATGAATGAAATGATCATGAATTACACACATTTCATGATTATTAAACTTAGTTAATTACACTGAATCTCATTAATAACACGAAACAGAACTGTTTAGTATAAGCAGTAACGCCAGTAAATTAATATATTAATGTAAATGCTCTTAATAGTAATAGTTAAAATTATCGGCAAAAACAACAATTAATAATGTATAAAATAAAATTTCTTTACTTAAAACAATTTGAAAAATTGTAAACATAAAATGTTTCTAAACTGCACAATCCATTGATTTTATATTTCTAAAATAAAATATAATTTATTTCTTATCTAAAAAATAATAGAAAAATATAATAACATAATTTTCTTGTTTCAGTAATATGTTATGAAGATACTTATCACATTGTGTGCGGGTAAATTTCGTCGCGAAATTGTACCGGGAGCTGGAATTTTGCGTGTAAATTTAGTTATTCAGTTAAATCTCAATAGATCGAAAATTATTTAATTTTTTAACCGACTTTTCGTATTTTATATTGAAATAAATAAACAAATATATAAATAGAAATATATAAATAACAACCCTAAGGTTTTTGTAAATAAAAAATATCTTTTTAGTGGAACAATTTATAACAGTATTGTAAATATGAAAAATCAAATAGAAATAGTAGTATACACTTTTAATATTTTCGAATTATGTTATAATCATTTTTACATTCCAGAATCTTAGTATTAGACAAGAATATAAGGCTTCGTTTTCCTGTATATAAAGTTATTTTTGTACCCACAACAAAAACCATATTGTTACACTAACCCGTACAATTACTTGACCCGAGCTCAAGTATCAATCGTCAGAAATTATACTAGTACGTGTTCCGCATACAATGTGTTAATATAAAATTAAACAATAATTTTAAAGTAGTATATGTAACAACTTTAAATTCAATCCCAAGGTTTTTTTTATAAAAGTGTGAAAATATAATACTTTTAGTCTTGATTCCTCATTGAGAAATTTTATTATCGCAGAAATGAATTAATACATATCTGTAGTTTTTATTATTTTTATATATATTTTGAATATTTTAAAAGTATTACTGGAAAGGCAACACTAAATAATTTTTAAATTTCATAATCAAACTACTCCATAAGTTTTTCTTTTAAAATTAGAAGAACCCTTACATTTTTGATAAATTTTAAAAAGACCGTTTTAATGAAGTTTGATTTAAAAAGTAGATTTCTCTTAACTATTAAGAATTTAATTACACTGCATCATATATAAAGTTTTTCGAATGAAAAAAAAATGGTTACCTGCAGGGAATCTGGTATCAAGGGAAAAAGTAACTTTATTATAAATTATACTTAAATGAAATACTAATATAATCAAGGTATTTTTCCTTTCTCTTAGTACAATCGAAGTATCTAGAAACATTACAGTCAAACTATTTTCAGGTGTTAATTCAATTTCATAGATACTCGTTGTTCCGTGAAAACGTCAGATTATTTCAATAGCTTTCACCATTTGTTGTCTGGGGAAATGAATGAAAGGATCATGAATTACACACATTTCATGATTATTAAACTCAGTTAATTACACTGAATCTGAACACTCATTAATAACGTGAAACAGAACTGTTTAGTATAAGCAGTAACGTCAGTAAATTATTATATTAATGTAAATGCTATTAATAGTAATAGTTAAAATTATCAGCAAAAACAACTATTATTAATGTATAAAAAATAAAATTTCTTTACTTAAAACAATTTAAATATTGTAAACATATAAGTGTTTCTAAACTGTACAAACCATTGATTTTATATTTCTAAAATATATTTCTTTTCTAAAAAATTATATAAAAATATAATAACATTATTTTCTTAATTCAGTAATATGTTATGACGCTACTTAACACATTGAGTGCGAGTAAATTTCGTCGCGAAATTGTACCGGAAGCTGGAATTTTGCGTGTAAATTTAGTTATTCAGTTAAATCTCAATAGATCGAAAATTATTTAATTTCTTAACCAACTTTTCGTATTTTATATTGAAAAATGTAAAGAAATATATAAATAGAAATATATAAATAACAACCCTAAGATTTTTGTAAATAAAAAATATCTTTTTAGTGGATCAATTTATAACAGTATCGTAAATATGAAAAATCAAATAGAAATAGTAGTATATACTTTAAATATTTTCGAATTATGTTATAATCATTTTTACATTCCAGAATCTTAGTAGTAGACAAGAATATAAGTCTTCGTTTTCCCTTATATAAAGTTATTTTTGTACCCACAACAAAAATCATATTGTTACACTAACCCGTACAATTCGTCAGAAAATATACTAGTACTTGTCCCGCATACAATGTGTTAATATAAAATTAAACAATAATTTTAAAGTAGTATATGTAACAACTTTAAATTCAATCCCAATCCTTTTTTATAAAAGAGTGAAAATAAAATAGTTTTAGTCTTGATTTCTCATTGAGAAATTTTAGTATCACAGAAATGAATTAATTCATTTCTGTAGTTTTTTATTATTTTTATATATATTTTGAATATTTTAAAAGTATTACTGGAAAGGCAACACTAAATAATTTTTAAATTCTATAATCAAACTACTTCAAAAGTTTTTCTTTTAAAATTAGAAGAACCCTTACATTTTTGATAAATTTTAAAAAGACCGTTTTAATGAAGTTTGATTTAAAAAGTAGATTTCCCTGAACTATTAAGAATTTAATTACACTGCATCATATATAAAGTTTTTCGAATTAAAAAAAATGGTTACCTGCAGGGAATCTGATATCAAGGGAAAAAGTAACTTTATTATAAATTATACTTAAATGAAATACTAATATAATCTAGGTATTTTTTCTTTCTATTAGTACAATCGAAGTATTTAGAATAACGATACAGTCAAACTATTTTTCAGGTGTTAATTCAATTTCATAGATACTCGTTGTTCCTTGAAAACGTCAGTTTATTTCAATAGCTTTCACCATTTTGTTGTCTAGGGAAATGAATGAAAGGATCATGAATACACACATTTCATGATTATTAAACTCAGTTAATTACACTGAATCTGAACATAATAATAACTGAAACAGAACTGTTTAGTATAAGCAGTAACGCCAGTAAATTAATATATTAATGTAAATTCTCTTAATAGTAATAGTTATAATTATCTGCAAAAACAACTATTATTAATGTATAAAATAAAATTTCCTTACTTAAAACAATTGAAAAATTGTAAGCATAAAATTGTTTCTAAACTGCACAATCCATTGATTTTATATTTCTAAAATAAAATATAAATTATTTCTTATCTAAAAAATAATACAAAATATAATAACATTATTTTCTTCTTTCAGTAATATGTTATGAAACTACTTAACACCTAGTGTGCGGGTACATTTCGTCAGCGAAATTGTACTCGTAGCAGGCTGTATTTTGCAAGTGTAAATTTAGTTATTCAGTTAAATCTCAATAGATCGAAAATTATTTAACGTTTTAACCGACTTTTCCGTATTTTATATTGAAATAATAAACAAATATAAAAATAGAAATATATAAATAACAACCCTAAGGTTTTTGTAAATAAAAAAATATATTTTAGTGGAAAAATTTATAACAGTATCGTAAATATGAAAAATCAGATAGAAATAGTAGTATATACTTTAAATATTTTCGAATTATGTTATAATCATTTTTACATTCCAGAATCTTAGTAGTAGACAAGAATATAAGACTTCGTTTTCCTGTATATAAAGTTATTTTTGTACCCACAACAAAAACCATATTGCTACACTAACCCGTACAATTACCTGACCCGAGCTCAAGTATCAATCGTCAGAAATTATACTAGTACGTGTCCCGAATACAATGTGTTAATATAAAATTAAACAATAATTTTAAAGTAGTATATGTAACAACTTTAAATTCAATACCAAGATTTTTTTATAAAAGTGTGAAAATATAATAGTTTTAGTCTTGATATCTCATTGAGAAATTTTAGTATCACAGAAATGAATTAATTCATTTCTGTAGTTTTTTATTATTTTTATACATATATTTTGAATATTTTAAAAGTATTACTGGGAAGGCAACACTAAATAATTTTTAAATTCTATAATCAAACTATTTCAAAAGTTTTTCTTTTAAAATTAGAAGAACCCTTACATTTTTGATAAATTTTAAAAAGACCGTTTTAATGAAGTTTGATTTAAAAAGTAGATTTCTCTTAACTATTAAGAATTTAATTACACTGCATCATATATAAAGTTTTTCGAATGAAAAAAAAAATGGTTACCTGCAGGAATCGGGGAAATATCCAGGGAAAAAGTAACTATATTATAAATTATACTTAAATGAAAATACTAATATAATCAAGGTATTTTTTCTTTCTATTAGTACAATCAAAGTATCTAGAAATATTACAGTCAAACTATTTTCAGGTAGTTTTGTTAATTCAATTTCATAGATACCTACTCGTTGTTCCGTGAAAACGTCAAAGTTTATTTCAATAGCTTTCACCATTTGTTGTCTGGGGAAAATGAAATGAAAGGATCATGAATTACACACATTTCATGGATAATTAAACTCAGTTAATTACACTGAATCTGAACAAGTGTCATTAATAGGACGTGAAACAGAACTGTTTAAGGGTATAAGCAGTAACGCCAGTAAATTATATATTAATGTAAATTGCTCTTATAGTAATAGTTAAAATTATCAGCAAAAACTTAGGGAAACGCTATTATTAATGTAAAAAATAAAATTTCTTTAACTTACAAACAATTGAAAAATTGTAAACATAAAATTGTTTTCTAAACTGCACAATCCCATTCATTTTATATTTCTAAAATATATTTATTTTCTAAAAATAGATATAAAAATAAATAACGTTATTTTCTTCTTTCCGTAATATGTCATGAAATCTACTTAACACATTGAGTGCGGGTACATTTCGTCGCGAATTGTACCGGGAGCTGTAATTTAGTGCGTGTAAATTTAGTTATTCAGTTTAAATAACCTCAATAGATCGAAAATTATTTAATTTTTTTAACCGACTTTTCGTATTTTATATTGAAATAAATAAACAAATATATAAAAAGAAATATATAAATAACAACCCTAAGAGTTTTGTAAATAAAAAAATATCTTTTTAGTGGATCAATTTATAACAGTATTGTAAATATGAAAAATCAGATAGAAATAGTAGTATATACTTTAAATATTTTCGAATTATGTTATAATCATTTTTACATTCCAGAATCTTAGTAGTAGACCAGAATATAAGGCTTCGTTTTCCTGTATATAAAGTTATTTTTGTACCCACAACAAAAACCATATTGTTACACTAACACGTACAATTACCTGACCCGAGCTCAAGTATCAATCGTCAGAAATTATACTAGTACGTGTCCCGCATACCATGTGTTACTATAAAATTAAACAATGATTTTAAAGTAGTATATGTAACAACTTTAAATTCAATCCCAAGCTTTGTTTTTATAAAAGTGTGAAAATATAATTGCTTTAGTCTCGATATCTGATTGAGAAATATTATTAACACAAAAATAAATTAATTCATTTCTGTAGTTTTTTATTTTTTTATATACATTTTGAATATTTTAAAAGTATTACTTAAAAGCAACACTAAATATTTATTTTTAGTTCTATACTTTAACTACTTTAAAAGTTTTTGTTTTAAAATTAAAAGAACCCTTACATTTTTGATAAATTTTAAAAAGACAGTTTTAATGAAGTTTGATTTAAAAAGTAGATTTCCCTGAACTATTAAGAATTTAATTACACTGCCTCATATATAAAGTTTTTTGAATGAAAAACAAATGGTTACCTTGGGTCAGCAGGAAAAGTATAACTTTATGTACTAAATTATACTTATATGAAATACTAAAAGAGTATTTTCTCTATTAGTACATCGATAGTAATCGAGGAACATTACAGTCAAACTTTTCAGGTGTTAATTCAATTTCATATAATCAAGTTTCATGAAAACTCATAGTATTCAACGTCAGATCAAATGTGAACTAATTATTTCAATCTTTCCTCACCATTTGTTGACTGTTGGATACGATGAATGACACTCATGATTAATGACAATCATAGTAAAAAAACACTGGTCAACACTCATTAATAACGTGAACAGAACATGTTTAGTTTAAGCAGTAAACGCCATTAAATTACGCATTAATGTAATTAATAGTTAAAATTATCAGCAAAAAAATATCAGCTTATTAATAGTATACAAATTTTATACTTAATTGAGTGTGCACTTAATTGTTAAAAGCATTTCTTTTAAAGTCTAAAATAGTTATTTATAGCATCTTCTCTTATAAATTTAAAATATATATTATCATTGGTATCGGGTTTCATCTTCATCCGTAATAGGTGAAACTACTTAACACGGAGCTGATGGAATTTTTGTGTAAATTTAGCAAGTAATATTCAATAGATCGAAAATTATTTAAATTAATCTTCGTAATATTTTATTATTAAATAACTTATTGCTTATAATTAATAAACAAATATATAATAAAAAATATTTCAACCTGTACATTTATGTATATTAACGAAAAATATCTTTTTAGTGGAATTTATAACAGTATAGTAAAATATTTTCGAATTATGTTATAATCATTTTTACATTGTAGTAGACGATATAATTGTTTATATGTAATAATAGGACATTTTTGTACCCACAACAGTAAAACCTATTGTTACACTAACCCGTACAGTTTTCCGTATAAAAGGTATTTGTGTTCTCAGTCCCGCAAACACATGTTAATGATAAAATTAAACAATGAAGTTAAGTATTGATATAACTTTAAATCAAATCCCACTTTTTGTTAATATAAAATTAATTGAAAATATAATGATGTTTTAAAGTAGTATTATTCATTAATTGAATCAACAAAGTATCATCAAATGAATTAAAATAAACTCATTTTGTAGTTATTTTTATTATTTTTTATTATATATTTTGAATATTTTAAAAGTATTACTGGAAAGGCAACACTAAATAATTTTAAATTCTATAATTCAAGAACTACTTTCAAAAGTTTTTCTTTCTTTTAAAATTAGAAGAACCCTTATATTTTTGATAAATTTTAAAAAGACCGTTTTAAATGAAGTTTGATTTAAAAAAAGTAGATTTCCCCTGAAACTATTAAGAATTTTAATTACACTGCATCATATCAAATAAGTTTTCCGAATGAAAAAAAAATGGTTACCTGCAGGGAATCTGATATCAAGGGAAAAAGTAACTTTATTATAAATTATACTTAAATGAAATACTAATATAATCAAGGTATTTATTATTTCTATTAGTACAATCGAAGTATCTAGAAATATTACAGTCAAACTATTTTCAGGTGTTAATTCAATTTCATAGATACTCGTTGTTCCGTGAAAACGTCAGATTATTTCAATAGCTTTCACCATTTGTTGTCTGGATAAATGAATGAAATGATCATGAATTACGCACATTTCATGATTATTAAACTCAGTTAATTACCTTGAATCTGCACGCTCATTAATAACCTGAAACAGAACTGTTTAGTATAAGCAGTAACGCCAGTAAATTAATATATTAATGTAAACGCTCTTAATTGTAATAGTTAAAATTATTAGCAAAAACTATTAATAATCTATAAAATAAAATGTCTTTATTAAAAACAATTTAAAAAGTAACATATTTTATAATTACAGATAAGTGCACAATCCATTCATTTTAAAATTCTAAAATATATGTTGTTTCTAAAAAGTAGTATAAAAATATAATAAAGTCATTTCCTTCGTTTCGTAATAAGTTATGAAACTACTTAAGATCATGCCTCTTAAAAAGCGGTTCACTGTACAACGAACGTTTCAGCTTATATTTCGGTGTAAAATTATTTTAAGGTTGGTTAGATTTTTATTTTGCAAATTAGATTATCATATGTTGATAACTAAGTAAAATATAAATATATGAAGATCATATATAAAATATAACGTGTGACAATTGTGTGACAATAATATAGGTAAATAATGACAATTTATATATATATATATATATATATATATATATATATATATATATATATATATATATATATATATATATATATATATATATATATATATATATATATATATATATATATATATATATATATATATATATATATATGATATATATATTATATATATATATATATATATTATATAATAATATATATATATATATATATATATATATATATATATATATTAGATATATATATATATATATATATATATATAAATATATATATATATATATATATATATATATTTATGTATATATATATATATATATATATATATATATATATATATATATATATATATATATAGTGTGTGTGTGTGTGTGTGTGTGTTTGTATGTATATACATATCACGCATGTGAGATTCATAGAGCCAATTATGTCTTGATGATGACTTTATACATTTATATTCAATAGTCAATGTTCGTCCATCAAATATTGTGGTTCATGGGTAGCGTATACATTTAAACAAAATAACCCCATTTAGCTAGTGTTCATTCAGCAAACCTTTCTGAAGACGCTCTGTCTCAATCCTTACAAGTCAAATGATTTTATAATGAATGAGTTATTGAAATTTATGCTCTGCATTAATATATATATATATATATATATATATATATATATATATATATATATATATATATATATATATATATATATATATATATATATATATATATATCTATCTATCTATCTATCTATCTATCTATCTATATATATATATATATATATATATATATATATATATATATATATATATATATATATATATATATATATATATATATATATATATTTGTATGTTTGTGTGTGTTTAAAAACTGTAAAAATATGTATATCCAAAGTTGAGGAAATAAAATCCTCTTTTAGAAATTGATATTTTTTTTAGAATTGTGTATGATTTGTATTGATTTTATATCTGATGAAATATTTATCTCCATATCCCAAAATTGAGAGATCTAGAGAATTGATAAATGCAATTTGAACCAACATGATTTCGATTTAGGTTCCTCATTTGGATGTTATTATTTCTATTACTACTATATTACTAATATATAGATTTTCACAGGTTTACAGTCAATACGCTTTCCTTATTAGACGTTTATAACGACTTTCAAATTCAAATAAATTTTTATATATTTTTTTTCTCTCTCGCAAAGCCTGAGGCTAGGATGTTGAGGACCATTCCCCTCCCAAAATTCTATAAGATCGTTTCGTCAGAACAAAATATCCGACTTGTGTGTAGGTGCCATCTCCATAGCTGTATAAGAACATGCTTCTTAAAAAAACCACTTCGGCTATAAAATGTTTACCCAGTAGCTGGTCTAAAAAATTATAATTTTCTCTATATTCTGCTATATTTTACCTTTTATAGTTATGAATCTAACAATGTCATCAAGTCTTTTTAATTATTTCAATGGGAAATGGATAATTGAGTTACCTCATTCATATCTTAATACTCTTATTTTGTTTTACTCAAGTATCATTTACAAATAAAAATGTATTTCCCCTTTTTTCCTCCCTCCCAGTAATCAACTTCTGGGTATAGCCCTGCTCTCATCTCAGAATTAAAGTGTGTACTATGTTTTTCCTTAATTTACATGTAAAAATATGGAACAAGGGAATGGAAAAAAAAACAGAAGTACAAGTTTAAACAATGATGAGATAAAATATGAATTGCATGCTAAATCACCATTAAAAGTTTGCACTTAAAAAAAATAAAAATAAATATAAGAAAAAATGACAAAAGAGAGCAGAATGAAAGAAAAAAAAAGTGTAAGAATGTCGCAAAGCGAATGTTGTAGATTAGGCTCAAAACAGTTAATATATTTTATACATACAAAAGAAAAGCAGGTAAAAGAAACAAAAATGTTTTAAATTTTTAAAAGCATCTACAGAGAATATATTCAAGTATGTTTGCATAAACTACAAAGTGCATTTACATACTTTTGTAATGATCTTCATTTTTACTACGAATTAACCAGAATTTTTCGCAACTATACTATTGTCGTACCAAAATTAACAAACAGTAAAAATTCAGAAACTCTATGTAGAGATAATATATTTTTATTTGTGTGAACCGTAAATCTTCTTTAAAAATAATTATTTCTAACATTGAAATAACATTGTTACAAGTACCTTTGAATATGGTGATAATTGTAAGTTGCAGTATTGTAGATTGCAAGCATTATATTGAGAATTTTGGTTATACAGATTGTAATTGTAGTAAAGAATATGGAGGTATCAAAATTGTTGTTGTGACAATTCTAAATACTAAATTTGAATAGTCTATGACTATTTGATATTTTGAGTTGAGAATATGATGCATTTTAGATGATAAATCATTCTAAAAAATACATCTCAGGAAGAGCAAAAAATTAGTTAGACAACTTCGAGAATTTTATTTTGATTATTTATCTACTGTGATATACGTAAATATAAATATATTCAATACTTTAATGTTATATAAGTTTACTTTGCATCTGAGCGGATATTTGCTAATTAAAATATTAATGATAATTTAATTTTCGTAAATGAAAAGGAAGTTAGACATTGTAATACTTTTTATATGAAATATTTAAGATATATTCATTAACAAGTACTTTTAGCTTAAACTGTATGAAATTTTACCATGATACGATTCGTAAATCTACGAACTCAAATTTCGTTCTAAATCAAAATTATTCTTACTTACAATATTGCCTTAAGACTGTACCAAACAGTTAAAATTCATAATTATTCTCTGTAAATAACAGTTTCTTGTTTATGTTTAAAAAAGTACCAAAAAATTATTTACACTATTTAAATAGCATTGTCACAAGTGCGTGTGAATATGTTGATATTTGTGAGTTGCATTATTATGAATTGGTAGCATTATTCATCGTTACTTTAGAATATTTGTTATACAGATTGTAATTGAAATAAAAATGGGAGAGCAAAAATTGGTTATACACCAGTCCCATATATCAAATTTGAAAATTTTACGACTGTTTGTATTCCAATAATTTATTTGAATTGATAATAGAATATATTTTAGCTTATAGATAATTGTTAGAATTACATATCATAGGCACAAAACTGGTCTGTCACCTTCTCTAATTTTGATTCTTATCTACTACGATTTTCGTAATTATGAATATCTTTTAATACTCTAAAGCTGTTTAAATTTTCATTGCATCTGAACTGATATTTCCTGATTAAAGTATTAACCCATTCCCTGCCATGGGCCCCATTTGGGGATCACGAAAATTTTTATCTTGTTCATCCCTAAATTTTAATTTTTCATGTATTTTTAAAGTCATGTGTCTACATAATAGTCTACTCTTAATGTAGATAGCTAATTTATTAGTTTTATTTGCAAAATAAAATACATATATGACATTTTTTCGAAAAATTTCCTGTAAACAACGCTTTTTCACATATGTCTATTTTCTAAGTGAATATCTGTTAATTTATATTAAAATGAATTATTTTTTCTGACAGAGGTTGTTTGCACATGAGTTCTGAGTAATATAAAATAAAAATTGAGCACATTGTTTACTTCATGCCGTCAGCACCTGTAAAATACAATGATCCCCATTTGGGGCTCACGGTTATTGCAATGTAAAATGATTTATTTATGCTACAATTGAAATTTTCATTTGTTCAGTTATCTGGCGCAATATGTTTCCGGAATTTCCAAAAAGGCTGTTACCCACAAAAGTGTGGAATGCTTCCACTGACAAATATAGACTTGATACGGGGGGAAAGAAAGGGGGAGAGTTCCAGAAAGAATGTTTCTAACGAAAATGTTGAATTTGCCCACTAATAATAATAGAAACAAGATGTGGGGGTGGAAATAGCAGGTGTTGAGAGCAGGTGATTCTGAAACGCACCTGCTTCTAATTGGGGTGGGACGTCGCCAGTCCTTTTCGTCTATTGGGCAAGATATTTAAAATTTTAGAGCAGATGGACATGAACATTGTGCTGAGAAGTTGTGTCATTTAGAGAGTTTTATCCGCAAGATCAACATGGTTGGATTTTGATAAATGTCAGTATTATTATAATTTGTGTTTTTTAAATATTTTTTTATTTCATTTGGATAATCATGAGTAGAAGAAAATTTTCAACGCTAAGAGAGCTTGAAGAATATTGGGACAATGATCTTGATTTGACAGATGATGATGACCCAGGAGGTACTATTGACATAGTTGAATTACCACCAGATAGAGCGGATGATGTGTCTGATTTAGAAGATATAGATGACAACATTCTGGAAGATACAATTCCAAACGATGTTCCAGGTTCATTAGAAATTCATGGCGGTAGGTGTAATGAAGAAGTTACTGTTCAAAGAAAAAAGAAACCTAAAAAAGAAAAACCCATATCAAGGTGGAAAAGAGAAAGAGCATCATTCAACATTTCTAGTCAGGGAGAAGAAGAGTGCGAGCAACGTAGAATGACCATGATAGAAAGAGTAAAAGATAAAAGACCAGTAGAAATTTTTGAAATGTTCTTCACAGATGATCTAGTAAATCACATCGTACAGCAAAGTGTATCTTATGCAACTCAAAATAATCGTCACCAATTTACGCTCTCTTCAGACTGCTTCAAAAAATTTTGGGATTTTTACTGTTAACTGGATATCACTCTTTGCCTCAAGAGCAGATGTATTGGTCAGAAGAAGAAGATATAGATATTGGAATTGTAAGGAAATGTATGTCGAAAAATCGTTATATTGAAATAAAGAGAAATCTACATTTCAGTGACAATACAAATATACCACTAATAAATGGAAACAAAGACAGATTATTTAAAATACGACCAATCTTGGATGAGCTGAATAAAGCATTTATGCAGTTCGGCGTATTTTCGTATAACATATGTATTGATGAACAAATGGTACGTTATTATGGTCATCATTTTCTAAAGCAGTTTATTAGAGGAAAGCCCATTCGCTTTGGGTTCAAGCAATGGGCAATGTGTTGTGGTGTGACCGGATATTGCTATAATGCTGACATCTATGAAGGTAAGCCAAGTAGAATTTCAGAAGAAGATAATTTAGAAGGATATACTTATGGATTAGGTGTGTCAGTAATATTGAATAAGATAGCAACCATAGACAAACCAGAGGAACACTGCTTTTATTTCGATAATTTTTTCACAAGTTTTGATTTGCTGAAAAATCTAAAAGAGAGAAATATACCTGCGACAGGAACGGTGAGATGTAATAGGATGAATAAGTGCCCTATAAAAACAGATAAGGAAATGAAGAAAGAATTTAGAGGGGTTTTGATTATAGATATGATGAAATAAATGGAATATTTGGTCTTGTTTGGAAAGATAACAGCATTGTTAAAATGTTATCAAATCATTTGGAAGTTTTACCTTTGGGACGTGTGCCGAGATGGTCTAGGGCTGAGAAAAAAAAATATTAATTCCACAACCCAATGCCATTATAAATTACAATAAGAACATGGGAGGTGTTGACAAGCTTGACTGGAATGTACAAAAGTATAGGATAAAAATTAGAGGCAAAAAATGGTACTTTCCTATTTTCACTAATGCAGTGGATGTGGCTCTAGTTAATGCTCATACAATATATTGTATTGCTAATGGAAAAATGCCGCTATTAAATTTCAGACGAGAAGTTGCACGGTTCTATTTGAATTTACATTCCGTGTCTGACCCGAAAAATTGTGGACGACCATCGTACAGTGTGAGTTCACAGAAGCGCGTACCAGAAGACGTAAGAAAAAATCCTCAAGGACATTATTTAGAAAGAACATTGGACGGAAAACAAAGAAAATGTGCGGTTTGTAAAAAAAAATGTTCGGAAACAGTGCGTGAAGTGTGATGTAGGATTACACGTAGAATGTGTTATTCCATGGCACTCTTAAAAAAATTTACAGTTATTTACATGCAATGTACCGTGATCCCCAAATGGGGATTGATTTTTAAATCCATAAAAAACATATTTTTTTTCTGTATTGTAAAATTTAATGTACTACATTGGTTTACATGTAAATACGTAACTATATATTAAAAAAATATTTTTAAAAAAAATCTGGCAGTTAATGGGTTAATGATAATTAGTTTTTTAAAAGAAAAGATAGTTAGACATTGTAATATATTGATATGAAATTTTAATACATATTCGTTAAGTAATTTCAGCTTAAACCGTATAAAAGTTTACCATCCTACGATTCGTAATTCTATAAATTTAAATTTCGTTCTAAATTAAATTTTTTTTCGCTTACAATCTTGCCTTCCTTCAGTATCAAACAGTTAAAATTCAAAATCATTCTATGCAAGTAATAAGTTCTTCTTTGTGTTTTAAAACAAAATGTACCTAAAAAAATTAATTACATTATTTAAATAGCATTATTACAAGTGCGTATAAATATGTCAATATTTGTGAGTTGCAATATTATAGATTCTTAGCTTCATTTTGGGATTTTTTGTAATAAGGATTTTAATTGTAGTAAATAAATTAAAGGTATCCAAATTAATGTTGTAACAATGCTAAATACCAAATTTGAACAGTTTATTATTGTTCGATAATTTCAGTTTATAATAGGATTCATTCTAGATGATACATCACTGTTAGAAATACATCTCATCATGGGCACAAAGCTGGTTAGTCAACTTCTACAATTTTATTTTGATTATTTATCTACTGCGATCTGCGTAAATATAAATATCTTCTAATGTTAAAATGCACATTGCATCTGAACACATATTTGCTGTGTAGCTGTGTAAAAGATTAGTTATAATTCAATTTTTGCAAAAGGAAAGAGACTTAGACATTGTAATATATTTTATAAGAAATAATTAAGATATATTCATTGGAAAAGTATTTTCAGATTAAACTGTATCAAAGTTTACCGTCCTACGATACGTAAATCTAGGAACTTAAATTTCGTTCTAAATCAAAATTTTTCTGTCTTACAATACTACCTTCATACCGTAGATTAGAACTAAAAAAGATTTATTTACACTATTTAAATAAAATTGTCAGACGTGCGTGTGAATATGTCGATATTTGTGAGTTGCATCATTGAGAATTGGTAGCGATATTTATCGTTGTATTCGAAATTTTGTTATACAGACTGTAACTGAAATAAAAATGGAAGTGAACAAATTGATGTTATACCAGTCCCAAATATCAAATTTGAATATTTTACGACAGTTTGTATTCCAATAATTTATTTGAATTGATAATGGAATATATTTTAGCTTATAGATGACTGTTAGAAATACATATCATAGGCACAAAACTGGTTTGCCCCGTTCTCTAATTTTGATTCCTTATCTACTACGATTTTCGTAATTATGAATATCTTTTAATACTCTAAAGCTGTTTAAATTTTCATTGCATCTGAACTGATATTTCATGTGTAAAGGTTTAATGATAATTCAGTTTTTGTAAAGTAAATGAGAGTTAGACATTGTAATATTTTTGATATGAAATATTTAATATATATATCGAGAACTTAGCTTAATATGAAATTTTTACATCCTAGATTCGTAAATTCTATGAATTTAAATTTCCTTCGAAATCAAATTTTTTTTACACATATTGCATTCCATCCGTACCAAACAGTTAAAATTCAAATTGAATGTAACAAGTTCTTGTTTGTGTTTTAAAAAATGTGCCTTAAAAGAATTATTTACACTATTTAAATAGCATTGTTACAAGTTCGTATGAATATGTCAATATTTGTGAGTTGCATCATTATGGATTGGTAGCGTTATTTATCGTTATATTAGAAATTTTGATATACGGACTGAATTTAAATAAAAATGGAAATGCTCAAATTGATGTTATACCAGTCCCATATATCAAATTTGAACATATTAAGACTGTTTGTATTCCAATAATTTATTTGAATTGATAATGAAATATATTTTAGCTTATAGATCATTGTTAGAAATACAACTCATAGGCACAAAACTGGTTTGCCACCTTCTCTAATTTTGATTCCTTATCTACTACGATATGCGTAAATATGAATATATTTTAATACTTGAAAGCTCTTTAAACTTTCATTACATCTGAGTGGAGATTTGCAGCATAAAATATTAATGATATTTCAGTATTCGTGAAAGAAAACAGACTCAGACTTTGTACTATTTTTGATATGAGATAATTAAGATATATTCATTAGCAAGTACTTTCAGCTTAGGTATCAAATTTTACCATCCTGCGATTCGCAAATCTATCCGAAACAGTCAGGCTAAATCAAAATCAGGGGAAAACTGCTGACATATAAATTTCCAGACCATTTACATGCTTGAGATATGATGAGTCAAATTGCATTTCGGATTATTAATCAGGAGATTAATAAGTAGATTCGGAATTTCATACAGATTGTCATAGGTAGGTGTAATATATTAATAAACAATTTTAAATCTGTCAAAGCAATTCCGAACTTGGTTTAATCAGCGAGAACGTTTTCGTCCCAGCCTTTTCAATTTATGTTTAATTTACTTGGACGAACTGTATATGTATCTAACAACATATCACAATTTAAAATGTCATTACGACTTCAAATATGCAAGGATTTAATTAAGTTCTTATATTTTAAATAAAATGTTTGTCGTCTTCATTATTAAAGTAGGAAATGTCCTTTCAAAGAATGTTTACATTTTGTGAAACGTAAATATGAAGTTAAATATTTTAATAGTGTAGATAAATAATAAATGAGGAGGAGAAAGAATTGTATATTACGTTAAAATTATATGCAAAATTTACTACTAAGTTTTCCATAAGATTATTATTGTAAAGCATCTAAGAGGTATGACTAACAAATACTAGGAGGTGTTTTGTGTTACTTAAATTCTATAATTACTTATAACAGAGGGCTTTAAATTTGCATTTATATATTAAAAGAAAAGCTGCTTACATTACAAATAAAGGAATTGTAATATCTCTCGAAATATAAAACATTCATCTTTACTCCAAAAAACATATTCACACAAGGAACTTACTGATCTGAAATGTAATGCTTATTTTTGTATTTAGAAAGCGTGTTTGTTAAATTTTAAAAGGTGATATTTATGTTTCACAAAGAAGGTATTAGATTATAAATTACGAGCTTTACATAGACTGTTATAAATGTTTAAGGTGCTTAAATTACAAGTAAAGGATTTGTAATGTTTCTCGGAATTTAAAACATTCACATCTATTATGAAAACATATTTACACAAGGAATTTACTGATCTGAAATGTAATGTTTATTTTTGTATCTAGAATGCATGTGTTTTAATTTTTATATGGCGACATTTATACTTCATGAAGGAGACATTAGATTATAAATTATAAAAATTTTTCAAGCTGCCATAAATGTTTGTGACATAGTACTTTCGGACTCAAAGTCTCCACTAAAATAGCCTTATTTAGAAACAATATACTTTATAAAGTTCTACTTTATTTAAAATGAAATCTTTCTCAGAATATTACAATAAGGCTCTAAATTTACAAAGAAATATTTAGTTTTTTATGTGAAATTTTACATTAAAATTACGTACACTGTGTTTAAAAATAGAAATACACTTAGTCATATAATTTCAAAGTTGTAAATTAGAAACTTATTCTTTTATAAAGAACAGAAGATAAATATATTTATAGTTATGGGAATCTCAGTTATATTAATAATTATGTACATTTTATTTTATTTTAACATCATTATGACTTCAAATATGCAAGGATTTAATTAAGTTCTTATATTTGAACAGATAAAATGTTTGTCGTCTCCATTATTAAAGTATGAATTGTCCTTTCAAAGAATGTTTACATTTTGTAAAACGTAAATATGAAGTTAAATATTTTAATAGTGTATGTAGATAAATAATAAATGAGGAGGAGAAAGAATTGTCTATTACGTTAAAATTATATTCAAAACTTACTAAAGACTTCCAAAAAGATTATTGTACAGCATCCAAGAACTGTGACATACGCAGACTAGGAGGTGTTTTGTATTTATTTAAATTATGTAATTACATACAATAAATGTCATTAAATTTGCATTTATATATTAAAAGAAAAGCTGCTTACATTACAAGTAAAGAATTGTAATATCTCTCGGAAATTAAAACATTCATTACTACTTAAGAAAACATATTTACACACGGTACACACTGATCTGAAATGTAATGTTTATTTTTGTATCTAGAATGCATGTGTGTTAATTTTTAAAAGGTGACATTTATGCTCCATGAAGGAGGCATTAGATTAGAAATTATAAATTTTTTAGAAGCTGCCATAAATGTTTATGACATAGTAATTTTCGGCCCAAAGTCTCCTTACTATTGTATACAATATAAATTACAAAGTTCTATTCTTTTTAAAATGAAATCTTTCTCAGACTATTACAATAAAACTCTAAATTTACAAAAAAATATTTAGTTTTTTTATGTGAAATTTTAGTATTTTTTTTTTTTTGGTGGGTTGGAGATTTGAAGAAGGGGTTTTTTTTTTTTTTGTTTTGGTATTTTTTTTTGGATGGGGTTTGGGTGTGGGGAGATTAGTGGTAGTTGGAGAGTTTTGGTATTTTTTAAAAACATTTATGTTGTTTTTATTGTGAAATTTTAAAATTTTACATTAAAATTACGTACACTGTGTTTAAAAATAGAAATACACTTAGTTATATAACTTTAAATTTGTAAATTAGAAACTAATTCTTTTATAAGGAACAGAAGATAAATATCTATCCAATTCTGCGAATCTCAGTTATATTAATTAATATGTAGATTTTATTTTATTTTAACGTCATTATGACTTTAAATATGCAAGGATTTAATTAAGTTCTTATATTTGAACAGATAAAATGTTTGTCGTCTCCATTATTAAAGTATGAATTGTCCTTTCAAAGAATGTTTACATTTTGTAAAACGTAAATATGAAGTTAAATATTTTAATAGTGTATGTAGATAAATAATAAATAATGAGAAAGAATTGTCTATTACGTTGAAATTGTAGGCAAAACTTACTAAAGAATTCCAAAAGATTATTATTGTACAGCATCAAAGAACTGTGACCTACGGAGACTAGGAGATGGTTTGTATTATTTAAATTCTGTAATTACTTATAATAGAAGGCTTTAAATTTTCATTTATATATTAAAAGAAAAGTTGCATTATAAGTAAAGGAATTGTAATATCTCTAGGAATCTAAAACATTCAACTCTACTCCTGAAAACCTATTTACACAAGGACCTTACTCATCTGAAATGTAATGCTTATATTTTTGTATCTAGAATGCATGTTTGTTAAATCATAAAAGGTGAAATTTATGTTCCATAAAGGAGGCATTAGATTATAAATTCAAACTTTATATAAGCTGCTATAATGTTTAAGCTGCTTAAATTACAAGTAAAGGAATCGTAATACCTCTACTAATCCAAAACATTTATCTCTATCCTGAAAACATATTTACACAAGGACCTTACTCATCTGAAATTTAACTTTTATTTTTGTATCTAGAATGCATATGTGTTACATGTTTAAGGCAATATTTATGCTCCATGAAGGAGGCATTAGATTATAAATTCAAACTTTATATAAGCTGCTATAATGTTTAAGCTGCTTAAATTACAAGTAAATGAATCGTAATACATCTAATAATCGAAAAAATTTATCTCTACTCCTGAAAGCATACACAAGAAACTTACTGATCTGAAATGTAACTTTTATTTTTGTATCTAGAATGCATATGTGTTAACTTTTAAAGGCAATATTTATGCTCCATGAAGGAGGCATTAGATTAGAAATTTTATTAGCTGCCATAAATGTTTATGTTATAGTAATTTTGGGACTCAAAGTCTCCTTACAATAGCATACAATATAAATTACAGTTCTATTCTTTTTAAAATGAATTAATTAATATGTAGATTTTATTTTATATTAAAGTCATTATGACTTTAAATATGCAAGGACTTAATTAAGTTCTTATATTTGAACATATACAATGTTTGTTGTCTCCATTATTAAAGTATGAATTGTCCTTTCAAAGAATGTTTACATTTTGTAAAACGTAAATATGACGTTAAATATTTTAATAGTTTAAGCAGATAAATAATAAATAAGGAGGAGAAAAAATTGCCTATTACGTTAAAATTACATCCAAAACTTACTAAAGACTTCCAAAAGATTATTATTAATATTAGATTATTATTTATGTAAAGCATCGAAGAACTATGACTTACGTAGACTAGTAATTGTTTTGTATTATTTAAATTCTGTGATTATTTATAACAGAAGGCTTTAAATTTGTATTTATATATTAAAAGAAAAGTTGCTTACATTACAAGTAAAAGAATTATAATATCTCTCGGAATTTAAAACATTCACCTCTACTTATGAAAACATATTTACACAAGGAACTTCTGATATGAAATGTAATGTTTATTTTTGTAGATTATATGTAGATTTTATTTTATTTTAACGTCATTATGATTTCAAATATATTTGTCGTCTCCATTATTAAAGAATGAATTGTCCTTTCAAAGAATGTTTACATTTTGTAAAACATAAATATGAAGTTAAATATTTTAATGGTGTATGTAGATAAATAATAAATGAGGAGGAGAAATAATTGTCTATTACGTTAAAATTACATTCAAAACTTACTAAAGACTTCCAAAAGATTATTATTGTACAGCATCAAAGAACTGTGACCTACGGAGACTAGGAGATGGTTTGTATTATTTAAATTCTGTAATTACTTTTAATAGATGGCTTTAAATTTTCCATTATATATTAAAAAAATCACCTTACATTAAAAGTAAAAGAATTATTATATCTATCGAAATCTAAATTATTCATCTCTTCTCCTGAAAACATATTTACACAAGGAACTTACTGATCTGAAATGTAATGCTTATTTTTCTATCTAGAATGCATGTTTGTTAAATTTTAAAAGGTGATATTTATGCTAGATAAAGGAGACATTAGATTATAAATTACAAACTTTATATAATCTTATTAAATTGCAAGTAAAGGATTTATAATATTTCCAAGAATCTAAAACATTCATATCTACTCCTTAAAACATATTTACACAAGGAACCTTCTGATCTGAAATGTCATGCTAATTCTTGTATATAGAAAGCATGTTTCTAAAATTTAAAAGGCGTTATTTATGTTCTATAAAGGAGGCATTAGATTATAAATTACAAATTTTTTATAAGCTGCTATAAATGTTTAAGCTGCTTAAATTACAAGTAAAGGAATTGTAATATCTCTCGGAACCTAAAACATTTATCTCTACTTATGAAAACATATTTACACAAGGTACTTACTGATCTGAAATGTAATGTTTATTTTTGTATCTAGAATGCATGTGTGTTAATTTTTAAAATATGATATTTATTCTCCATGAAAAAGGCGTTAGATTATAAATTAGAAGCTTTTTATAAGCTATCATACATGTTTATGACATAGTACTTACGGATTCAAACTTCGACTACAATAGCCTTATTTAGAAACAATAAAAATTACAAAGTTCTACTTTATTTAAAATGAAATCTTTCTCAGACTATTACAATAAGGCTCTAAATTTACAAACAGATATTTAATTTTTTATGTGAAATTTTACATTAAAATTACGTACACTACGTTTAAAAATAGAAATACACTTAATCATATAATTTCAAATTTGTAAATTAGAAACTTATTCTTTTATATCGAACAGAAGATAAATATCTTTCCAATTCTGCGAATCTCAGTTATATTAATTAATATGTAGATTTTATTTTATTTTAACGTCATTATGACTTGAAATATGCAATGATTTAATTAAATTCTTATATTAGAACTGATAAAATGTTTGGCGTCTCCATTATTAAAGTATGAATTGTCCTTTCAAAGAATGTTTACGTTTTGTAAAAAGTAAATATGATGTTAAATATTTTAATAGTGTATGTAGATAAATAATGAATGAGGAGGAGAAAGAATTGTATATTACTTTAAAATTATATGCAAAATTTACTACTAAACACTACTTTTTAACAATCTAGATAGGGAATCAAAGTCCACGGGTTTCAGTGCTACATTTGTATTTGCAGTGGTTTGAAAATTGTTTGGTTATGCATGAACCCATCTCAGTAGACGTCGAGTCAAAATATTCTTATGTCTTAAATGTCTTATGTACTTATGTCCTATATGTCTTATATATCTTAAAACCTATAGGTCTTATACGTATTATATTCTTATAACCTATATATCTTACAGCTTATATAC
>CM063510.1:134548858-134568858 GCA_032207245.1 Pardosa pseudoannulata
CGAAAGCATAGTATCTTGACTCATGATTGTATATCCAAGATAAGAACAACAAGCAGATATTCCTCAATATGAGATATGCCCTCCCCTAACTGCATTTGTTGTTTCGCACCGTCCCGGCATACACAGAACCTGTTGATCCAACATTTCTTGCGGTTGGAGTGCTCATTCCGCAATCAGCACCTTTTTAAGTGGTTGGGTTATCTCCTCACGATATAAGCGTGCTGCAATGCTTCTTCCTAAAGAATCCCTCACATGTTGAATGAGATTTAAATCAGGGGAGTACGCTGTCCAATCCATTGAAGTGATATCTTTACTTTCCACTAGCTCCTCAACAGCAATATGGCTAACAGCTTCTTGGATAGCAATCATTAGTCACGATACTATGCGTTTAATAAAGCTTGTTTTCGTTTGATACTATACCTTATTCCTTTTTCAGCATCAATGCTTCCGTCATCTTTTAAGTATATAAAACTCTCCTTTATTTCTAAATTCCATGTGTCTCAGATGATTTCTCTTGGGGTAAAGGCAAAAGACCCACTTGTTACTTGCCTTTAGCACACTAGTGTACTATATAACGCAATAGGATGGGACGATTTTGCAGATAAACTCACTAATTCTCTGCTTGTAATTTAAAATTTTACATATATTTTCTATCAAAAAGATTCATAGAAAACTGCTAGAAACTAATCTCTTATAATCAATAAAAATATTAGTAGTTTCCTTTAATGGGTTTTGGTGATATCCAATTGCATATTGCAGAAAAAAAAAATATGAAAATTTAAGTGTAGTAAGTTAAAATGCAGTGTTAAACCTGTAAAGTATTTGACAATATCCATATCAGTGAATGCGACTAATGAGGACTATTTATAATAACTTTAATTTTAGCTGACACATATTCCAGTGAAGAAGTTGGAATAAGATAAATAATTATCAGAGTCGATCTCATTCTTTGTGTTTTTTTACTACCCCAGTTTACTGGTTTAGTTTCTAAGATATATATTAAGTTCTGAATTCATTGAAAACTATTTACACACTAATGGAAATGTACTTTCGAACAAAACCACAAAACTGCTTTCTAATATCCGAGCAGGGAGCATAATCTTCCTATTAAACATTTAGGAGGCAGTCAAGTATTTTCAAGTAAAAGAAGTAGTTAATTGCGTGCTAAGTATTTTACGCTTTCTTATCATTGACCTATTTTGAACCCAAAACTACATTCTGATAATTGCAGATTGATGGTGAAATAGTTTGCTAATAGAAAAATCAATAAAGAGTGGTTTACATGATAAGATATTGCTGTTTCTAAACTAAAACAGCTGTGGGCGATATTAATGTGCTTTACAAAGAGATATGCAAAGTTTGATAATTTTTTCTTACAACTATTCATTGATGATTAATGGATGGTATACGTTAATCCTGCTAATATTTTAGTCAACAAGTGAGTAAAGAATTAAAAGAAGATTTTGAAAACAATGCAGTGTTTAATATTTTCTCGTATTATTTAACTGAGAAATATGGAATACACATAAAAAACATCTATTTATGACAAAACATTTATTTTTGTTGAGGATTTACTTAATTACTTTAAATTTTTGCTGATCAGACATTCTTAATATGTTAGATTATTGGATTTATTAAAGGAATTTTATGTTTCTATAAATGAAACTATTCTGAAATGCCTTCTTAATGACTTAATTATTATTTATGAATAATTAAGATGACTCAAGACTAGAATAATTATATAAAAACATATAAGTTATGTTAGACGTAATCCAAAATTAGAAGCAGATATTTCAAGAAATACATTCTTTAATTAATTCTCATATTCTTTAACCAGCAATGTGAAACAGACTTAAAAACATCTATTTTTGACAAATCCTATTTGGTTGAAGGTTTTCTTGATTATTAAAATTTAATACTTATCAGATATTCTTAATGTGTTAGTTTATTGGATTTATTAAAATACTTTTATATCCCTATCAATGAATGCATTCTTAAATACAGTCATAATGAGATAATTATTATTTATGAATAAGAAACAAGAACTAGAATAGAATAGTTATATCAAGGTATATAAGGTACAAAATAATCCAAAATTAGGGCAGAACTTGCAAGAAATGCATTTTTTAAAAAGTTTTTTAAGCGAATTTCTACATTTTACATTTTTAATGATTGTTATACGTTTTACATAAAAAGTTTATTCCATATAACTTTCATATATTAAGCAAAATTGTTCGATGAATATTTATAACGAGTAAAATTATTCTCATATTTCATGTTACAAGCATATTAAAAATTAAAAAAAACGCATATGAATTTATAAATATGCATTAGACACAATAACATGATTTTTATTAACATATTAAGGCAATTCATAATAATATTGTAAATTTAAATTTAAGTTACATAAATTAGGATATAAAATACATTTATTTACTTTTTTACACAAAAAATTATTAATTTATTATATTGACAATTTAATTAAAAGAAAAGGCAATAAATAAATTTAATTTTAGATTCATTCATAAATTATTTTTAATACTTTTGATTATTATCTTATTTAATATTTTAATACTCAAATGTAGATGGCAGTACTAATTTTTTTACTACACATTATGTATCATTTAAGATTTATGTATCATTTAACATTTTAGCAGTACTAACTCATTGATATTTTTGATGAATTATTTTCTGTACTTAAAATCTGGTGAGTTGATTTTATAAATTGACTAATAATTTAGGAGTTTTGGAGATAAAATATGTTTTATCATTTTAATAATGACAAAAACTGTTTCAGCCGGGGAATTGTATTTCCTTGTTATTATCGTTGCAGATATAGTTTATTATCATTCAATGCGTATGCTGTTGTCATTTTAGTATGTCAGAAATTTTGGTTAATTAACATATTATTACTATGTTTGTACAGATAGTGAGAGTGGTGCGCATATTACAGTTCTTTAACCCGAATTGTCCTTATTCTACAACAATTGTAGCAAACATAATATCCATTTCAATAACTTTTTTACTGTTCTTTGAAATTGTGCCATTTTTGTTTTTTAAGTCTTATATTCTGAGGTAAGTTTTCTTCATTTCTATGACTTTATGTGCACACACACACACACACACAATATATATATATAATATATATATATTTATATATAATATGTGTGTGTGTGTGTGTGTGTTTTATACATACATCGAAAAATAAATAAATAGATGTAGACATACAGATGTATGCATATATATGTTGTTACTTATAGTATACATACATTTTTATGTGCTGACGTGTGGAGTATATATATATATATATATATATATATATATATATATATATATACATCACACGAACATATATATATATATATATGTTTATATATATATATATGTATAATATTGGGTATTGTTTACTTATAAATATTATATATATGTATATAATAACACTATACACATTGTTTGGAAATATTTTTTACTTAATATAATTACTATTTCTTTATTGCTTTCCAACGTCATAAGCCTCTTTTACAGGTATAAATATAATTCATAGAGGCATTTAGATTTGCCTTATGAATTTACGCAACTAATAAAAAACATATTTACTTAAAATATGCGTGTCGTAAACTTGATTGTTAAATTTTTGAAGGCTATAAATCCTGGCCATTATTAGAGGCAATACAGTAGAAGCGTTCTTGTGGAAAAATGATTTATTATATAAATTTTGAACATGGCTTTACCATAAAAAGTATTTAGCTATAAAATTTATGGGACAACTTTCCTGCTACTCCTGTAAATGACAAAAGACGTTATATCGCAGATAATGTTGTTTTGTAAAAAGTCAAACTATCATAAATATATTTCTATATTAGTGTTAAACAATATATTTCGGATTTAAATACCTTGACTAAATATATTTTAAAGACAGGACTTCTAACTTCTTAGAAAACGTTGTCAGCAGTAAGTGTTTTTAATTAATTTTGGAAAATTGATTTCAAGCATATTTAGACGAATGTAATTATTTTAGATTCATTATATGCTTGCAATATTTTAATATTATAGTATTTAAAGTGTCATAAATGAAAATACCTAAACTGATATTACAACAAAATATTTAATCAGAATTTAGATTATTTTCAATTTTCTACTTTGGTGGAAATTAACTTCAAGCATATTTAGAGGATTTTAATTATTTTATATTCATTATATGCTAATAATATTGTAATATTATAGAACTTAAAGTGTCATATCTTAAAATACCTAAAATGATATTGCAATTTACAACAAAATATTTAATCAGAATTTAGATTATTTTATGTTCATGAAATTTGTTTAAATTAAATTGTTATAACTAACGGCTGAACAAAGAACAATAGATGTACCATTTTAGTGCCATTATGATCCTGAATTTGTGGATATCAAATCCTAATAAAAATGAGGTGTAAAAATTGATAATCAGGTGAAGATAAAATAAAGACTTTTTTCCCTTTATCTTTTAAAAAATTTGTACCACTCGTTGAATTATAAATGTATTTTATAATCGAAATGTAATATTTTAGCAACTGTGCGATTATCCATTTACCACTTATTTTTCTCTACTTATTAATGAAGTGCTTATTATTAGAACATTGTATGCGAGACAGATACTACTACGTTTTCTGACGATTGGTACTCGACACGGGTCATGTACTAGTACGATTTGTCATGATTGATACTTGAATGCGGGACACGTACTAGTACGTTTTCTGACTATTGATACTTAAACGTGGGTCACGTACTAGTATGGGTAAGTGTTACAACATGTTTTGTTTATGGATACAAAAATAACGGTATATACAGGATAACGATGCCGAATGTTTTTGTATACTACATAGATTCTGGAAAAATTAAGACAAATAAAAACTAGTTTTTACATCAGTCGATGCAGAACCACAGAACGGGAAAAAATTAAAAATATACACTACTGTTTCTATTTGATTTTTCATGTTTAATAGATTATTACAAATTTATCCACTAATATATATATATATATATATATATATATATATATATATATATATATATATATATATATATATATTATATATATATATATATATATATTTATATAATATATATTATATATATTTTTTTATATATATAAAAATATATATATATATATATAATAAATATATATATAAATATATATATAATATTTAATATATATAACTATATATATATATATATATATACATACAAAATATAATAATAAATATACATATATATATATACATATATATATATATAATATACATATATATAATATATAATATATATATATAATATATATATATATTATATATATATATAAATATATATTTATATATATATATATATATATATTACATATATATATATACATATAGATATATATATATAAATAAATATATATATTATATATATATATATATATATGTATATATATATGTGTGTGTGTGTGTGTGTGTGTGTGTTTAAAAAATTATATGGTTGTTATTTCTATATTTCTATTTCTATATTTTTTTATATATTTCAATATAAAATACGAAAATTTGGTTAAAAAATAAATAATTTTCGATCAATTGAAATTTAACTGAAAAACTAAATTTAGTAAACGTTATACAATTCTGAAAATGTATCACACAATGTGTTAAGAGATTAGTATTTGATATAACATACACATCAAAGTCACTGAATTGGCCGTGTACTTCACATTATTAAGGTTTGATTTAGTGTCAATTTTAAAGTGTAGAAGGAACCACAGTAAAAATTATCCCTCCCATTGTTTTTCTGTGTACTATATACCTTAAACGTAAGCAGCTACTTAAACACAATGACAATGATGACGTTAAAATAAATGCTTCATCAATATGTCTTCCATTATGTATGTGTATATAAGGCAAAATTATTTGTGGGGACAGTGTTATTTAATTACCGTAATAAACCAATAGTTCTCAGTATTATAAAATATACCTGCATTCAAATAAGTAATTATAATTGATTTTCTTTCTGATATATTGACGTTTTCTTTGAAAAGGCGATATTGATGTGGTCAGTCAACTTGAGTCAAGTACTTTTATATTACTTAAAGAAGTAGTATACATCAGTTTGTGTTTTTTTTTATTGTACACAAACTGATGTATACTTATACTTTAAGTAAAAAATTATCGCCTCAAAAAAAGTCTTTTAAGTTGAGACAGGTGTCAGTGGCTTTCGAAAATGCTCAGAATTCCATTTTGCGATGTTACACCTTAGTGCGAATATATTGGAAAAATACTATTTTGTATTTTCGCCCTCTGTTAAAAAATGAATATTTATACTAGATTGGCTGGTTGGGAAAGCTTTGGTGTACATTTTTGATACATGAGATAAGCCTGGGATCTATTGTTTTGAGCCAATTCCGAATGACTCCGAACATCATACCATCAGTGGATTTGAACCCATAAATTCCAGAGTCGAAGAGGAATGTCCTCCCCATTTGGCCACTGGTTGTTAGAATAGGAATTTGATCATTCTGGAATGACTAAATATAACAATTCATACCTATATGAATGAAGTTTTAATTAACTTGTTTCTAATCCTTTTACTGTCTTGTTCTTATTTTAGATATACTGTGTTTAGTACTTTTAGTATATTATTATATCAGGAGAAATCAAATTTTATTGATGTTATTTATTTAATTTTTATCCTAATGAATTGTAGTACTTTTAAGTTACATTTTAAAGCTATAAGGATATTATAAAGAAGAAATTCCTGAGGACAACCATAAAGGGATAAAGGAATGAAAAAAATCAGCTAAAGTAAAGAATGTTCAGTAGCTAACCACAATGAGATAGTAAGTTAAAATGAATAGATATTCTGTGAACTGTAAAATTACTATTATTTTCAAAGAAGTTACAATATATGGTATACATTTATATTCTGATATGAATTCATAGATATCTGCAGATCTAATGTATTTCAGATCTGTATCAGAATATTCAAAAAATGATAAGATTTCCAAAGCTTTAAGTTTTTCTACTAACCATATTTATTAGTAGAATTATTTTTAAAAACTCTCAATTTATCAATTATTCCCAACTTGGTGAAAAAGTGACAATATCAATCATTTGTATTTGTAATTTATTCTGTGATTTGATATAATACCAATTTTATACATGACAAACTTAGAAATTTAATAAGCTGTGATTTTACTTACCTCTATGATTATAATTTTACCACAGGACTTTTACTTTCTATAAAAGTGGTATAGATAAGATATAACTCTTTCTAGGCTCTTTTTGAAATTTCCGCTCTCCTGGCAAGATGAGATGATGACGGAAGATGATGTCCTTATGTCGGAAACCTGAACTGACTTGTGACTTGTTGTTTTTGCCCTCAACCTTTCAGTGGTTTATTACATAAGATTATAAATTTTATTTATGTTCTACGTTAGCGAATGATTGTATGATTCACTAAAAGGAAAAATACACCAAGAAATACTACATCAAATCTAGGTAATTTGATGTCTTTAATATTTTTTATTTATTTTTTATTTTTTTTAACAAAAAATTTCAAAAAATGTTAATAGCAATGTTTGAAAACATGCACTGCTACAAAAATAGTCATTGGTTAAAACGTTGTACAATAACTATATTCATAACGTAATAGTTATATATTTTCTTTTTGTGTATTATTCATTTTTCCTTTATAATATTATCATTCTTTTCATATTATAAAACTCATCTAAGGAAATTATTTCTGATAAAAACTTTTTGTTCTGATTGAAAGAATTGGGTTTATTTGCTATATTAAGGTCAAATAGAAATATAGAATATTCTTACTGACGTCTTTTATCGAAATTAAAAATATTTGCGAAGTAGGATGAATACAGAAACCGAAGTAATCGAGAAGTGAGAAAATGATGAGAAAGACAAAATCAACCAGAAGTTCTAGAAACACTTAAAAATAAAGCTTTAAGTTTGTTTTAGAGTGTAATTTTGAGTTTTGGTGTGAGCAAAGATACTTTCTTCTCGCAATATTAATCTAAATATGTTCTGTTATACACGTGTCCTTCAGAATTTATTTACTTCCGCAAATCACACAGAGGGTAAAGCATTCTAATATCAAACATGAAAAAAAATTTAAAATGGAGACTATAGAAATATATTTTTAAAAATTGAAAAATAAAAAAGCATAGCTATTTGTTCTACTCATTGACCATAATAATTGGTATAATTATTATTTTCCTTTTATAAATTTTTAAAGCCTTTTGCCCATAATTGATACAAGTATTTATTGTAAATATATAGCGTAAACCCTTAAACTATAAACAATTGCATAAATTTTTCATGATAAACGTCTATTGTTCTGATACATAATTCTGGAAATAATGATCTCAAGTTAAATTCTTTATTTACATTTACAGCTTCATAATTTAAATATAAAACAAAATACTTCTTTAAATTAAAGGTAGATACAATGCAGCATAAAAGAAGGAAAACTAGCAAGGAATTTACATTACTGAAAACAATAGAAAAATTTATTACTCTTGTGCTTGAGGTGAAATATGCGATAGGAACCAATAAATCCAAAGTCTATTGAAAAAATTTTACATTTTAGCCGCTTACAGAAGTGGAAAGAAAACAATGAGATTTCGCACTAGCTATTAAATTTTCCTCTTTTTAAGTACTTTATTGTTCTGCTATAGTGTACAAATTTTAACTTTTGGTTTTGATATGTATATAATACTTAACATTTTGCATATTGTCAATTTGATGTTAGGAAACAGACGAGGCACACAAATAGCGGAAACGCAAAGCTATATATCTAGCACAAAATAGATAGATAATAAGCTGAGAATTAATTCAAACTGAACTACCCACTGTTTTATACCAAAGTATAATCTTTTGAAAAGCCATTCCAGTAATTTAACCCTCTGACTGATTAATTTGTAAACCATCTCTTTACAATTTTCATATTTTTTTGTTGCATTGTCTAAGTATATATATAAGCATACAATTACAGAATTAATGAAAAAGCATCCATAGTATTAACAATGTGAACGCTAAATTTGTAATCCGCGATATCTTCAAAAATTGCGTATTTTTTTTTGTTGCATAGTATAAGTATGTATATAAATTAGAGAATTGCAATACTATTTTTTTTTCTAGAAAAGATTTTTTATATTGACTTTTATCATGAGAAACTAAGCTTTCAGAAAAATTAATTTCAGATGTTATCACATAAAAAATTTATTTTTTAATAAATTTCAATTGAAATATCCTTAGTGTCTATTTATAACATACTATCTATAATTCTATTATCTAATACAACTATAATTCTAGTCATATAATTCTATTTATTACCTAATTAAATATCTAATACTGTACATAATTTATTCCACTGGTTAAACGGTTAAAAGTAAAAATGTTCTTTTTAAAAAAGGAAGAAAAACACATGCCCGCAAAAATCTCAGATGAGCAAATTTTACTACATTTGAATTGCCTGTGGAAATCGAGGGATGAGCAGTCAGAGGGTTAAAGAACACTTAAAATGTTTTACATATAGCTAAAATTGATTTTAAATTACAAGAGCTTCAGAGCCCTGGTCGGGTTTTAATTCGGGGACCTCCCGAACTGCAATCTGATGACATGACCACTCGGCCACAAAGGCTTCGGAAGTAAATATTATAAGCAAAAATATAATAGTGGTACAAGTATCTGTGGCGCATAAATAACGTAAACCCTTAAACTATGAACTATTGTACAAATATTTCATGATAAACGTCTATTGTTCTGATAAATAATTCTGAAAATAATGATTCCAAGTTAAATTCTTTATTTACATTTAACGCTGCATAATTTAAATATAAAACAAAATACTTCTTTAAATTAAAGATAGATACAATGCAGCATAAAAGAAGGAAAACTAGCATCGGAATTTACATTGCTGAAAACAATAGAAAAATTTATTTCTCTTCTCCTTCAGGTGAAATCTGCGATAGGAACAAATAAATCCAAAGCTTATTGAAAAAAATATTACATTTTAGACTGTCATAGAAGTGGAAAGAAAACAATGAGATTTCTCACTAGCTATTAAATTCCCTTCTTTTTAAGTATTTTATTGTTCGGCTATAGTGTATACATTTTAACTTTTGGATTTCATATCTATGTAATACTTAGAAATTTCAAAACGTTGAGGATAAACAAAATTTTTTTAAAGGTATCAGCATTGTATTACAGTATTCAGGCTGGTTTGGTGTTCAGCATTTATTTGAAAAGTTAATTAATTGGCTTCAAAATTCTAATATTATTATAAAAAATGTTTGTCTAAAGCCGTAATTGTGATATAAAAATTAATTATACATTGTTTGAATATTAGCTCAATCAAAAGTGCATCGTTCATATCCACATTTTTCAGAATATAGACCTTATTATTTGAAGGATATTTCTTAGAATAAAATATAGTTGATATTGCAAAACAGTTGTAATGATAAAAAATACTTAAAATATCAAGCTTTAAATACATTAAATATATTTAAATTTTGTACAAAATTGCTATAATTTTTCATTTACATACAGAATGGATATAATTTTAAATGTATTACTTTTAATCTAATATTTGTTAAATATGATAAAATGTAAGAATGCAGTATATTGTCTGAAAATAAAGAAGTCTTTTACGCATCTAACTGAAAACTGCTAATGCTGACAAAGTACAATATTGTAATTAGTATAACAATTATTCTTATTAAACAATAGGGTGCAAAATGTTGTCCTGCAATGTATCCCGAGTCATTCTGGAATCACAAGAAATGAAATTGTAGATTCCCTGGCCAAGAATCACTCCAAACTCCAACAGCCTGAACCACCTGTTCACTATCACATTGTGAAAGGTATCATCGATCCTAGACTTAAAGTGTATCTTAGAGGGGTTTTCAGGGATTTGGTGGAGAGAAAGAGTTGGAGTGACTTGATGGAAAATACAATCTCTCGTGACTGCCCAGATCTGTTGATGTCGCCAACTTTAGAATTAAAGCAGGACATGTCTCCCTTTTAAGACATTTGGAAAAAAGTTTGCATCTGAAAATAAAAAATTGCGCTCATGAAATTGCAGGCTTCATTTTTAAAAATTTAAACAAATTCATTTTAAGGGAGTATTTAGGGCATATTGTGTTGGGTAAATTGTGTATGCATTATTGTTGCAAAAGCTATGCAATGATAATTTGAAAAGCATAATAAACTATTCTACTTAGACTAACAAAAGAATGCATAATCTTATTAAATTTATGCTTCTGTGCACAGCTCTTAAATTTTACAACATTTTCTCTTGAAAATTGGTAATAAACTACTAAGGCAAAATGATGGACGTTTTTCATTTAAAAAATGTCTATGTAAAATACGATAAAAATAAGGGATTTAAATAATAAAATCTCAAAAATATAGCTGACAAAAGCGTATATCTGAAAATACAAAGCTTCACTCTGAAAATTTCAGGAGTCATTTTTAAAGTTTTAATCAAATTCTGTCATCTTATGGGAGTTATAGAGCATTTTGTGTTGGGTAAATATTGTACTCATTATTGTTACAAAAGCTATGATAATTTCATGAACATAATAAAATGTTCTACTTCGTCTAACAAAAGAATGCAAAATCTTTTTAAATTTATGCTTCTATGCGAAGCTCTTAAATTTTACATTTTTCCTTGAAATAATTATATTGATAATAAACTACTAAGGCAAGACAATGGACGTTTTCCATTTTAGAGAAAAATTTGTCTATGTAAAATACGATAAAAAAAGATAAATAATAAAATCTTAGATATAAATGACAAACGCGTATATCTGAAAATACAAAATTCCGCTCCGAAAATTTCAGACTTTATTTTTAAAATGTTAATCAAATTCTGTCATTTTAAGAGAGTTTATATAAAATTTTATTTTGGGTAAATATTGTATGCATTTTTGTTTCAAAAATATGTAATGATAATTTCAATAACATAACAAATTATTCTACTTAGTCTAACAAAAAAATGCATAATATTATAAATTTATCCTTCTATGTGCTGCTCTTAAATTTTACAACATTTTCCCTTGAAAAAATTGTATTGGTAATAAACTACTAAGGCAAAAGAATGGACATTTTCCATTTTAGAAAAAAAATGTCTATGTAATATATGATAAAATTTCAATAAATAATAAAATCTTAGAAATATAACTGACAAACGCGTACATATTAAAATACAAATCTTCACTCTGAACATTTTAAAAATTTTAATCAAATTTTGTAATTTTAAGTGAGTTTATAGAGCATTATGTTTTGGGTATATATTGTATGCATTATTGTATCAAAAGCTATGCAATGATAATTTCAAGAACATAATAAACTATTCTACGTAGTCTAACTAAAGAATGAGTAATCTTATGAAATTTATGCTTCTCTACGTAGCTCTTAAATTTTACAACATTTTCCCTTTAAAAAATTATATTGGTAATTAACTACTAAGGCAAAACAATGGACATTTCCCATATAAGAAAAAAATGTCTATGTAATATATGATAAAAATTCGATATATAATAAAATCTTAGAATTATAAATGACAAACGTGTATATCTGAAAATACAAATCTGCGCTTTGAAAATTTCATGTTTCAATTTTTAAATTTTTATCAAATTTTGTAATCATTAGGGAGTTTATAGAGCATTACGTGTTGGGTAAATACTGCATGCATAATTGTTACAAAACCTGTGCAATGATTTCTAGAACATAATAAACTATTCTACTTAATTTAACAAAAACTGCATAATGTCATTAAATTTATGCTTCTATTCGCAGATCTTAAATTTTACAAAATTTTCCCTTGAAAAAAATTATATTGGTAATAAACTACTAAAGCAAAACAATGGACATTTTTCATTTTAGAAAAAACAATGCCTATGTAAAATAAGATAAATAATAAAATCTTAGAAATATAACTGACAAACGAGTATAACTGAAAATACAAAACTTTGCTCCAAAAATTTTAGACTAATTTTTAAAATTTTAATCAAATTTTGGGATTTTAAGAATGTTTATAGAGAATTTTATTTTGGGTAAATATTGTATGCATTTTTGTTTAAAAAATATGCAATGATAATTTCAATAACATAATAAACTATTCTACTTACTCTAACAAAAGAATACCTAATATTATAAAATTTATCCTTCTATGTGCTGCTCTTATATGTTACAACATTTTCCCTTGAAAAAATTATATTGGTAATAAACTACTAAGGCAAAACAAAGGACATTTTCCATTTTAGGAAACAAATATGTATGTAAAATACAATAAAAGTGAGATAAATAATAAAATCTTAGAAGTATAACTGACAAACGCGTATATCTAAAAATACAAAAGTTCAGGCTTCATTTTTAAAAATCTTGCGTATTGAACTTTACGGAAGAAAAACATTTTTCTTAAAAGCAACGGATTACAACAAATCTTCCTATTGACTTTCTACCTCAGGTTATCTCATTTTATTGTAGACACAAGAAACCGTTTTTCGTCTTAAGCAAACATTTGTCTCTGATGAAACACTATTTCCCCATTCCGCTGAAAGTTTTTGGGGATAAAGATTATTTTTACTCATAATGCAATAAATTTTGAATTCTCATATTCTTTTTCGTTATTAATAGGATTTCGTTTATACCAGTGAATACAACATTTTAAGGGATTTTACTTCTGTTGCATTCATCTATTGTTTTAATATATTATTATTATCGTTTGTTATTAGCTTTATTTTAATTTTTCTTTTGTGATGTGGCAATATTTGAAAAGAAAGAATGGTAATACTGAAAAATAGAGTTCCATTTGGCAATCTTGGCGAAATTATTGGCGATGTTTACATTTAAACATGAATATATTCCATTCTACCATTATATCCCTTGCTTTTTGGACGATTTTAATGGGTGTATTGTGTGCCATTGTAGAATAATTATATACATCTACTTAATTAACCAAACCCACTTAGAAACCGAGAAACTTAGAAATTTATGGTCGATGAATCCCTCAACAACTTAAAAAGCCAACAGCTCCAAATTATTTAAAATGAACCATTAACTATTAATGGTTCATTAAATGTAATATTTTAAGCTTTACGAGCTTTTATAATAAAATAGGTTTCACAAGTAAAGCTGGATACAAATATAATATAAATTAAAGTATAGATAGAGATTGTTTGGACAAGACGAGATCAGGAGAAAATATAAGGTTGGTTGGTTGGTTGGGAGCACTACGGTCTACTTTTTTGCAACACGAGGACTAAAAATATATAAGGCTACTATGCTCAGGATTTTATTGTCAAGTTGGCGAGGGACATTTATGGTTTTAATACGCAATTATTATCGATTGTCGTTAGCTTTATTTTAATTTTTCTTTTGTGAAGTTGCAACTTTTGAAAGGAAAGAATAACAATACTGAAATATAAGGTGCACCTTTGTAAATTTTTCGAAATTATTGGCGATGTTTAAGTAAACACAAATGTATTCCATCCGACCATTATATCCATTGCTATTTGGGAGACATTAATGGATGTGTAGTGTGCCATTGTAATATAATTATATACTTCTTCTTAATTAACCCACTTAGAAACCGGTTATTTATATTTATGGTGGATGAATCCCTCAACAACTGGCAAAGCCAACAGTTTCAAATTATTCAAAATTAGCCACAGCTAACTATTAATGGTTCATTATATCTAATTTTTTAATTATTACGTGCATATAATATAATAAAATAGGTTTCACAAGTAAAGCTGGATACAAATATAATATAAATTAAAATATAGATAGAGATTGTTTGGACAAGACGAGATCAGGAGAAAATGTAAGGCTACTATTATCAGGCTTTTATCGTCAAGTTGGCGAGTGACATCTATGGTTTTAATATATAATTATTATAGTTTGTCGTTAGCTTTATTTTAATTTTTTCTTTTGTGAAGTGGCAACTTTTGAAAAGAAAGAAAGGTAATACTGAAGAATAGGGTAACGATTGGCAAATTTGGCAAAATTATTGGCGATGTTTAATAAAACTCAAAGGTATTCCATCAGTCCATTATATCCATTTATTTTTGGGTGACATTAATGGATGTGTAGTGTGCCATTGTAATGAAATTATATACTTATACTTAATTAACCAAACCATCTGAGAATCAGGTTATTTATATTTATGGTCAATGAATCCCTCAACAACTGACAAAGTGAACAGTTCAAAATTATTCAAAATGAGCCATAGTTAAATATTATTTGTTCATTATACTTAATGTTTGAGCATTATACTCATTAAATATTAAAAAATGGGTTTCATAAGGAAAGCTGGATACAAATATAACATAAACTAAAATGTAGATATAGATTGTTTGGACAAGGCAAGATCAGGAAACAATGTAAAGTTACTATGCTCAGGCTTTTATTATCAAGTTCGCAAGGGACATCTATGTTTTTAATATATAATTATTATCGTTTGTCATTAGCTTTATTTTTTCTTTTGTGAAGTAGCAACTAATGAAGAGAAAAAATTGGTAATACTGAAAAATAGGGTGATTTTTGGCGAAATTATTCGCTATATTTACTAAAACATAAATATATTCCATCCAACCATTATATTCCTTTGTTTTTCGGGCGAATTTAATGTATATGTAGTGTGCCATTGTAATAGAATTATATACTTCTACTTAATTAACCAAACTCACTTATAAACCGGGCATTTGTATTTATGAGCGATGACTCCCTCAACAACTGACAAAGACAACAGTTCCAAATTATTCAAAATGAGCCATAGTTAAATATTAATAGTTCATTATATCTAATTTTTTAAGCATTACTTGCATTTAATAAAAAAAAAGAAATTTGTTTCACAATTAGAGCTGGATACAAATATAATATAAATTAAATTATAGATAGAAATTGTTTGGACAAGGCAAGATCAGGAGAAAATGTAAGGCTACGATGCTCAGCCTTTTATCGTCAAGTTGGCGAGACATATTTATTGTTTTAATATATAATTATTATCGTTTGTTATTAGCTTTATTTTAATTTTTCTTTTGTGATGTGGCAATATTTGAAAAGAAAGAATAATAATACTGAAAAATAGGGTGCACATTTTCAAATTTGGCGAAATTATTGGCGATATTTAAAGAAACACAAAGGTATTCCATCCGACCATTATATCCATTGATTTTAGGCAACATTAATGGATACGTAGTGTTTCATTGTAATAGAATTTTATACTTTATACTAAATTAACCAAACCATCGCTTAATAGTTAACAAAGCCAACAGTTTCAAATTATTCAAAATGAGCCACAGCTAACTATTAATGGTTCATTATATCTAATTTTTTAAGCATTAAGAGCATTTAATATAAAAGAAAAGGGTTTTTCAAGAAGAGCTGATACAAATATAATATGAATTAAAATATAAAAAGAGACTGTTTGTTTTCTCAGAATGAATTTTCCTTGCCAGAATCTATAAAACTCAATCCTATAAAAATTCTATCAAACTTTCCCGTATTTGGGATTATTTATAAAATTAACATTTCGATTGACACTTTATATTTCATACCTTCCACATAAATTTACTTTTTCTCAGATACATCCTCTAAAATCATGTTAAACTCCTTTATTTATTATATAAAACTTCAATTTACGTTACATATTTTCCATTTAATGTAAAATAATTTTTTACCCAGAAAAATTTTCCCTGTTTTATAAATGACATCTTATGATTTTTAAAATGACAGCTGATCACTAATGAGACATGCTTTAAAGTTTAAGTAGTTTAAACTTTAAAATTTATTCTGTGCCGATCATAATAATTGAAGATATTCATCGATAAATATTCGGCAAAAATGACTTGATCTTTCATAGGATAACTTTTAATATTTATAGAAAAAATTAATATCATTTTGATATTTAAAGAGTTAGGTTACATTTAGTGACTAATTACTTCATTAAAATACAAAATATTAAACAATCTAATTAATATCTAAGGCATTAAAATATTGTAATAAAAGTATCCGTATATTTTAATATATTCTACTCGATAAATAATGCTAAATTTATTTATGACTGTATATGTTTTCTGTTATCTATGTAATGATTAATATCATTTTGATAATTAATTATTTAAGTTATATTTAATAATTACTGTATCTGGATTTCAGTACAAAATAATTAACAATTAATTTAGATTAATACAGTTTAACTAAAAGCATGTTATGTCTCTTTGAAAAAAATTTAACTCTCTTTGAGAAAGATTTTACTCGATAAATAAACCTATATTTTCTTCTGTGTGTATATGTTATATAATTTAAGATATGAGTTATTATAATTCGTATAATTTAAGGTTGTATTGAAGGACTAATTACTTATTAGTAACACAAAATATTTGGATTAAAATAATATGGAATAGTATACATTCATGTTATATCACTTTTACTTAAGATTTAGTATATTCTACTCGATGCATAGACCTAAAGTTTAGTGCTTGGATACATGCTTAGAATTTATGGTAAGAATTTATATCTTTAAGAAAATTCAAGAGTTAGGATATTTTTATTGATCAATTATTTGATTACAATGTGAAGTATCAAATACTTCATATAGAATATACTAATTTTTTTATTTTACATTGTTGAAGATTTAATGTGTTTTACTCGACAGATAATCCTAATTTTTTTTTCTATGTGTATATGTTTAAATGATCTTAGGAATTAAAAATACTTCTTAGTTTCAGGACTATTATATTATTCAGCTGGTCCAAATATAGATGTAAATATGATATTTATATGTCATTGAATTCTAAAGTATAACTAAGAATAAAAATGAAACATGGTAATTTTTTGCATATTAACATATAAATAATATAATCATTATAACAGCAAAAAATCAGATATTAATAAGTTATAAATATCTTATCAGATATAAAAAGTTATAAAATTTTATTGTTAACAGATAAAATAACTTTTAAAGAAAGTTATTTTTACAATTTTATAAGCATTTGAAACACTCTTAATGTATTTTCAATCGTCATACACGTGGAAGTTTACTGATAATTAACTTTGTATATTAGAAAATGAAATTTTATGAAAGTTATGTCTTCGTATGACAAATATCTTTCCTTTTTGAAAATAAATAACTTGTTATACACATTTTTCATGAGACAAAAAATATTTATTTACTAGTATAATTTACATTCTAACATTATTTCCAGTAATTGCTAATTACAAGTGACTTATGCATTGAAGCCTAATTGGTATATTAATTATAAAAATCAATATATTGCCTTAAAATAAATGTGTATGAAATATTTTAGAAACACTCCTCTTAATCGGCCCAAACTAATTTGTATATATCAATAACTAATACATTTTAAAGTTATTATCAACGAACCCACCTGAATATTTCAAACATGGTTACATAAATGCAATGAATGTAAATGTAAATAAATATAAATGATTCATAATGATGATTGGTCAACAACAAAATAATTGTGGTTGATGACCACTGTCTCCTTAAATAGAGAACTGGAAAAACAACACACATGTAAATAAATTTAAGAACTATACAAGATAGTTTATACCTAAAGAACATGTGGAGAAATTTTAAGATATAAGAAAAAGTTTGCTTGCATTTGCTCACAACGGTGTTCGATAATTTCTGGACTACAAACTAAATTTTAAAATATCTGCGTTATGTGATTAGTTCAAAACACGAAACAAATTAACAGATGTTCGATAACACTATAAAAAGACCAAGGTCTATTATAGTCATGGTTAAGTGTAAAATTTATTACCTGATTCTACATATTATATGTATACATATATGTATGTATATATATATATATATATATATATATATATATATATATATATATATATATATATATATATATATATATATATATATATATATATATATATATATATATATATATATATATATATATATATATATATATATATATATATATATATATATATATATATATATATGTATTATATATATATATATATATATATATATATATATATATATATATATATATATATATATATATATATATATATATATATATATATATATATATATATATATATATATATATATATATATATATATATATATATATATATATATATATATATATATATATATATATATATATATATATATAAATATATATATATATATATATACAATTTGTTGCTACTTCCAAGGCATATTTCAACCAGAATTTTGAAGTAGAGGTTAAATAAAACAAACAGTTGGGAATAATTTGACCAAAACAGATGTTGGCATTTGTAGGCTTACCCATCTTTTATCGACTCTGTGAATTCCACTACGAAGCACTATTTGGTTTACTTCATATATATTTGCTTTTTTCTTTCGAATTGTTTTAAAATACTCACAGAAACGGACTGATATTCTAGAAATCCTTTTTTTGTATAGGGTTTTAATTTTTGTCGAGGTTGTTAATATGCTTTTAATAAGAAATTATTAACATTTATTTTTATAGACACGTTCAAGTTTAGATATGTGAAATATAATTTTTCTATTTTAAGATAATAAAAATAATAAAAGATTTATATGCTTTAAATGCAGTAGGATACATTTTTAAATTTAAGAATTTTGTACTCTAGAAAACTTATTGAGCACTCTATGGTTACTCAAGCTAAAGATCATTTGTGTATTATTATTATTAAATTCAATGTTGTTTTTTTTTCTTTCGATCTACAATTGATATAAAATTATGAAAATTAATTCCGGTTTCTTTCTAAAGAAATCAACTTTTGAAAGATTAAAATAATACATCCTAGAGTGGAATTCATAAAAAGAAACTCACAAACGAAAAAGAAAACCTGCCTAGATATTCATTATTCGTTAGCCAAAGTAAAATAATAGACAATACGAAAAATTATAATTAATCGAGTGATAATTTATATTTTTACCAGATTATTGAGAAAAAGGTTAAA
>CM063510.1:134573858-134581358 GCA_032207245.1 Pardosa pseudoannulata
TATATTTCTTAAATATTATTTATATATATTATTTATGATAATATGTATGAAGACCTTACCGTACATAAAATTTCATATACAATAGTATACCAGAAACTTGTTTAAAATTTTGTATATAAAACATTTAATATCCTAGTTATTAAAATTTTAAGTACTTATTTATTTAGATAAATGTAAAATAAGTCCAACAATTAATTGTAAAACAATCAGACAACAATATAAAATCATTTCAGAGAATCCTCTATGGTCTCTAAAATAATTTAAGAGATAATATTTCATAAAATATTATTTATACATATTCTTTATGATAATATATAAAGACGTACATACAGTTTAACCTACACTAGTATACTAGAAACTTGCATGTTGAAATATGGGTACATTAAACATTTATTATCTTATTTATAAAAAAAATGTACCCATTTTTTTTTAGATAGATGCAAAATAATTTCAGATATTCGTTAAATTATTTGATAACTATTTTTATTGAAGTTGTAATCAGAATTAATAATTTCGTCAATATGCTTTGAGTCTCAAAATTAATAAAAATGAGCAAAAAACAGTATGTAAGAAACGTTCTAAAATAAGGAATTTCGTCAAAATACACCATTTACTCATAAATATTTAAAATACTCTTCTTTATAATTTGTCATTCCATAACTAATTTGATATCTCTGTTATTCAATAAAATAAATTTGTATAATTATCCCAAAACTATAAAGAAAATACAGTAGCATATATCTGGGTCTCCAGACACCACTGATGTGTTCCTGTAGCATAGTTAGAGGCAGAAAATAATCGATTACGGAGGATAAATAGAACAATGTAACAAAAAGTGATTGATGGGTCCATTGTTTGCAAATAGGTTTTTTCTCGATACATCACAAGCGAATTGTTTATTCAAATGTCAGAAATAGCACAAAATGGATTTCTTTATGATTATTTTTTGGAAAAATAGTGCTATGCATGTTTTATTGTTTTAAGTTGGAAATCAAGACTACATACTTATGAATAAAAAATACCTAAGTAATGAAAAACTACTTATAATTCCTGACGTAAAATACTTATTAAATTTTACGTCACAAAAGGAAGAATTATCCACTATATAATAAGAGCCTAAGTTATATGTCAGCCTGTCCTCGAATTTAAGAATGTAAAATATATTAATATATATATTATATATATAAATTATAATATATTATTATAATATTATATACTCATAAAATATTATATTTTATAATATTATATAAATCCCCCATATAATAATAGCCTAAGTTATTAAATTTTGAAGCGGTTGTACTGGAATGTATATAGCACCCATATTGGATTTTTCATGAGTTAGGTTAGCAAAATTGAAAGCGAGTTCAAAATCCACCCATCCCCCTTTTTCGAGTGTTTAATGCCATTATTTCAAGCCTTATCCTTCCTCTTATTCTATACGAAATTCATTCTTGATAGGATGGCAAAGGCAGAGAATGATATTTAAATTTCCGGATTGTTTCTACTTGACTACCTTACTTCATATCTCTAATTATCGCTCATAATATAGGCGTTGTACATTTGGTAAAAGTTCGCCCCTTGATAGTTGAATTTCTCGGGTTGACGGTTCTATCTCTGACTCACTCAGCCATTTTTTCATGTCTAATAAATTTAATATTTTCTGCTTTTTTTCCGAAAGTTGTTTTATTATTTTTAAAATAAAGTTTTGCTGCTTTTTCCACTTTTTATAATTTTTATAATTTTTATTTTATTAAATTCACGTATTGCTTTACGGATGACCCTGGCCACATAAGCATTTCATGTTGTGTATCCTTAAACTTTCTTCTCGTAATGTAATAATAGCCTAAGTTATCTGCACGTCTGTTCTCGAAGTTATGAAGCTCTTGGACCTGGAATGGATAAAGCTTCCATATTGGATTTTTGATCAGTTAGGGTTTGCAAAATTCAAAGCGAGTAAGTTTAAATTTTCTTAAACTATAGATCCAATTCTGAAGTAAATTGGTATGAATAAGCTTCGTATCACAGCGAAAAATACTGTCCTCTTTAAAACGTTCGAAATCCCCCTTTTCGAGCGTTTAATGTCATTATATCAAGCCCCATTTTAAGAGCAATCTATTAAATTTATCAATTTATCAAATAATAAATAGGTAAAAATAACAATTTTTTCTAGCATTATGACGTCATTCCTTTACTATCTCCTTTAATAATTATTTTTAAATTATTTAAATATCTTCTGCATTATTTAAGTATGTTTTATCACTAAACTCAGATACTACGTAAATAATTTTCTTTTTTATTTTGCTTAAATGATAGATTACGTACATATGTGATAATTTTAATCGACCATTTTTGTTGAAAGGTAATGCTAAGAAAAAAAAACATTTTTATACCTGCCTCAGAGGGCTCTTTACAATTCTGGAAAATGAAAAATTTTACTGATCCCGTTATATGACGGGTTATATGCTAGTAAATTATAATATTTATGGTAGGACCTGGAATGGATTGAGATATCCATATTGTATTCTTGATGGGTTAGGATTATCAAAATTCAAATCGATAAAGTTTATCTTCTCCTAAACTATCGATCCGATTTTAAAACAAATTGGTATAAATATGTTTCATATAACCGAAGAAATACTGTCGTCTTTAAAACATTAGAAATGCACCCCAGAGCAGGCGATTAAATTGATCAATTTATCACACAATAAATAAGTAAAAATAACATGTTTTAGCATTAAGGCGCCATACTTTACTCTTTTAATCATTTATTATTTTATATTATTTAAATACCATCTGCATTATTTTCATGCGTTTTACTAATGAACTCAGATATTAAATAAACAATTTTCTTTAATATTTCGCTTAAATAATAGATTAGGTATATATGTGATAATTTTAAATTTACTCATCGATTATTTTTTATTTCAATGAAAAATTTGTCACCGGTATAAAGAAAAAATTATTTTCATAAAAGTGTAGGATTCTATTTCAAGGAATAATGAATATGTAGCGATATTAAATAATAATTTTCTTTAATATTTCGCTTAAATAATAGATAGTTTATGTTTAATTTTAAATTTACTCATCGATTATTTTTTATTTCAATGAAAAATTTGTCACCGGTATAAAGAAAAAATTATTTTCATAAAAGTGTAGGATTCTATTTCAAGGAATAATGAATATGTAGCGTTATAAATAATTTTTAATATCGAAATAAGAAGGTTTGTGTTTTTTAAATTTAATACATTATTTTTTTTAAATGAAAAATTCACCTATGATTATTTTCATAAACTAGGATTCTATTTATAATGAATATGTACTTTTAAGATATAGTTAAAATAAAATTATTGGCGTGAACATAACCAATTTTGTCAAAAAAATACTAAACATTATATTGATACTTTAGATTGTAACAATTATTGAGGTAGATAATTCTTACAAACCATTTTTACCTGCCTTATAGAGTGCTTTACAATTGTGTAAAATTAAAAATTTTACTAATCCCGTCATATGACGGGCTATATGCTAGTAAAGAAAGAGTTAGTAAAACATATCTATTAGATACTAAGAAGATTTTTGCCGGAAAATCTCTGAATATCAGCATCGATTTTTGTAAATAGAAATTCATGCTTATACTTTTACACAACCACTTCCCGGTAACTTAGTCGGCTAAGGCATTGATGTCCTAACTTTAGGATATTTAGTTCAATCCTCGGATAGTCGAAAGATGTATGGTGTTCATTAAAGTAAACTAGAACACTTAAAATATATTCGTTGTTACAATGTATTAAGTTCCGAAGACATACCTCTGGCGATAACTGGCTAACCCTGGGTTCTTCTACTTGGTTCCTGATTTTAACCCTTAATTTGACAAGATGTTTTTTTTTACAAATATTTTTAATTTCTGTTATTTTCCCATATATGTATAGACATTACGATCTCTGTAAAATAAACAAAAAAAATATATCATTTTCCATTTTTGAGATAATTAATGTCCGCTGTGGTGAACACTGACAATTATGTTATATAGTAGTTATAAATATACATGTCCGTGTGTAGCAGCTAGACTTAGCCAAATTAAGGGTTAAAATTGGAAGGTCAACTTTGTTATTGTTGTCCTTAGTAATGTTAGGAGCCTAAATGGTGCTTCAATTAAAAATGGTCAATAAATGTCAGTGGCTTTTAATTGACGAAGCTGACTGACACTGGGGTACTACTACTTGGTACCTGATTTTAAAATAGGAAGACTCACTTTGTTTTTGTTGACCTTAGTAAGTAATGTTAGCCCCCTATATGGTGTTTCCCTTACAAAATGATCAATAAATGTCAATGGCTTAGAATTGGTAAAGCTGGCTAACACTGGTGTCCTACTACTTGGTACCTGATTTTAAAATAGGAAGACTCACTTTGTTTTTGTTGCCCTTAGTAAGTAATGTTAGCACCCTATATGGTGTTTACTTTACAAAATGGTCAATAAATGCCAATGCCTTAGAATTGGCAAAGTTGGCTAACACTGATGTCCTACTACTTGGTACCTGATTTAAAATAGGAAGACTCACTTTGTTTTTGTTGCCCTTAGTAAGTAAAGTTAGCCCCCTATATGGTGTTTCCCTTACAAAATCAATAAATGGTCAATAAATGTCAATGGCTTAGAATTGGTAAAGATGGCTAACACTGGTGTCCTACTACTTGGTACCTGATTTTAAAATAGTAAGACTCACTTTGTTTTTGTTGTCCTTAGTAAGTAATATTTGCACCCTATATGGTGTTTCACTTACAAAATGGTTAATAAGTGTCAATGCCTTAGAGTTGGTAAAGCTGGCTAACTCTGGATTTCATCTATTTTGTCAATGATTTTAAAATATAGATATCTACTTGTTGTTCTTAGCAAGTAATATTAACCTTTTATATGGTAATTCAATAGCAAAATATCTTAATAAATATCAGTGGATTAGAATTGGCAAATGATAAAGAAACAAGTGTCCCCAGACTCCAAAAATAATAATATAACTGTTTTCTAACATTCAAATATTCTACTGTCAGATATAGTTTATTCACATTTTAATAGAATTATAATCAATGAATTAAATTCAAAGATAATAATTATGAATACATTTTACTCCTAAAAATTGGATTTTACAATATCGGTAATATCCATTCTTCAGTTATTCTATTTCGATCCATTTTGATTGCAGGGCTGTATGTAAATTTTTATGTCATAGAGATTTTATATCTTTTTTTATTTTACTATGTATGTTGTTATTAGTAATTATACTTCATATATTTTGGATTATGAATACAGTTTTTTCTTAAATATTTGATTTTACATGACCGGTCCGACATATCCATTAATCAATTATTCCATGTAAACCCATTTTAACTGCACAGCTATATATAAACTTTCATATTTATTCAGTTGTTTATATATTTATCTTTTCTCATTAACTGATGTTCTTTGAAAATAAAGAAAAAATTCTCTCACCTACAATAATAGTGAACGATAAGTCTTGAAAAATATTTTTAGCCGGGAATTATATTTCTCCTGTTTTCAAAAACAAGATAAATTTAATAATTCATACTTTCTTTTGTTGAACAAGATTATTTTGAATTTTTAATCCCTTAGTAAAAATAAATGACTTTTCAAATTTTTATACTAATTAAAGAAAACTTTTTAGGTTTTTTTTAATGGTATCATTAAAATATCAGAGCTTTAAGGATTAATTTTAATCTCTTTTGTTTTATAATGATGTACTTTTCGAAATATTTTACTGCATGATCTGTTTGGCTTTATTAATGATTCTCAATATCCATGTTAATTAGTTTCTTTGTATCTTTATAACTGTTGGGTTAGCAGTTATATAAGTCCCGGGATATTATATAGTGATATTGATGTTTTTAACTGCTTAAAGTAGTGATGTTCTAACTTTTAAGAGTCACCAAAACCTTTTTGTTGTTGACTTATTCCACCCGACCTAGCCGCAACCTGGACCAGGTCCACTAGCATAAAAATCTTGAAATAATCATAAACTAGAAGAGGGAGGAGAAACAAGTCCTGCCTGTAGAGACCAGCCCAGTTCACCAAGTGTTTATGAGAGGCCTGCACAGAGTTTCATTTCGAACATATCAAATAGACTTTTCTCCCTTCTCTAAAGACAGGTATTTAATGTGTCCTCTTGTAATCCGAAGACATACATGAGAACTAATGATGACCGTGCCTCGACAGTGACTCCATAATGGCTATCAAGCCATCGCTGACCTACAAGAGGCCCGTCATGGTCCGATTTTAATGTGGATCAACCCGGCAAGGAGCAAACACTACAGATATAAGATCGTGACTACCAGGAAGAAAGCTAGGAAAAGATCACTCATGTACAACGGGATCGTGAACCCCGTACACACCTAAAGTAGGTGTGCCCCTAGTGGCTCCTACTAATGGTAAACTGAACGATGCGATATGACTTGATGGAAAGGGCACCAACTGAGGCTTGCCTAATATACCAGTGTGGATGGGGAGAAGTTTTCATAACCATTCATTCAGAATTTTTAATATGGAGCAAATCTTAGACAAAGTCACTCTATTCTGCCCAGCTAATGTTTGAAGGTGAATTAGCTAACTCAGTCTTCTGCCTCCAGTTTCTGACCTTCAGAAGCTGTCCCAATTTTCCTTTTGTCCTAAGCCTTACGAAAATCTCAAAACCTTTTGACTAATGAAAGGATCCTTATATCTTCCTGTCAAAAAATGTGCAAGTTACAGTACACAAGTGAGCCAAAGTAGATCTGTCAAAGGCATTAATCTCATAACCGGAGGTTTACAAATTAGTAGATCGAGATGGCAAAAGATCAAACTTGTTTATTACTTGTAGCTGGGAAAAGTACAATCAGTCCGTGGTAGTAATTTCTTCTAAGTTTTGAAACACTAACTCTGGTTATAGCAGTTAAATAAAGGAAGGGTCATCTGCATTTTCCATTCTTTTATTTTACTCGGACACGTATTGTTTGTATTAAATTAGGAGTATTGTTTTGACAAAAATAGGATGGTCTGATAATTTATATGCCTACCGTTATGTGCAGCTTATTAGTTTCGAATTATATGAAAAGCAAGTGCCTCTGCATTTGAAATAATAATAACAGCATCATTATACAATTTGGATGTTATTTTCATTATAGGTTTTAGTTATTGAAAAAAAAAAGTCAAGTGATGAATCAAGGGAATATATAGTGAAAGACAGTTGTATTAAAGAATCTCATAAAGAGTTTTTCTTTTATCTACCTACATATTAGCATATATCGTGCTACTGGTGTCACAAAATCTTACACCATCACGTCTAGTGACTGGGTTGTGCTTACTTTTTTTACAAACAATTGGAGTGCGTCGTTCTATAGACGTTATATTGAGACGTGATGCGTATTTCGCATAAAGGTTGAACAAATATTCCGTTTTAGTTATCACAAAGATTTATAACAACTTTCCATAAATATATTATTACGAATGTCCTCAAA
>CM063510.1:134586358-134588858 GCA_032207245.1 Pardosa pseudoannulata
ACAATTAGATATAATGTACCATTAATGATTATCTATGGCTAATTTTTAATAACTTGGAGCGGTAGGCTTTGTACACTGTTGAGTAATTATTTGCCTATGAATATGGATTTATGTCTTCTAAGTGGTTTGTTTAATTCAGTAAAAGTATTCTATGATCTGATGGTCAGCGATATTTTATACCTCACAAAATCAATTTGAGCACCTAATATGCAAAACAGCAGATAAGTAATAAAATATACTTCAATTATACCGTCACAATGTATAAATGTGTGAGAAAAACAACTTTAAATTGAATTTTTAAATTGTTAATATAAAAATAAAACACAAGTCATAGAGGCATATTATAAAAAAACAACGATATTGTACATCTAAAGCTAACATAATATAAACGATAGAAAAAACTCACTAAACATTACGATTTTTCTAATTTATACATGCGCAATTTATATTACACCACCATTTTTTTCTCTTTTTGAAGTCTTATGGTTCGATGGTTAGTAATATGCAATATGCAAAAGCTCATAAATCAATATAAACACTTGAAATACAAGGCAATAGATAAAAAAAAATACTTCAATTATACCGTATTGTTGCACAAAATGTATGAGAAAATCTTTGAAGTAAATTTTAAAATTGTTAACATAAGAATAAACCCAAGTCATTGAGACATACTATTCAAAAGAAACACGGTGTTGCATATCTTATTTTGACATAACCAAAACGGTAGAAAAAGTAAAATAATCATTACGATTTTTTGCATTGTACACCATTTTTTTTCGCTTTTTGAGTTCTTGTGGTTTGATGGATTGCACTATCGCTACCTCATAAATCAATTTCAACACCTCAAATACAAACCAGCAGATTGACGATAAAATATACTTCAATTATACCGTTTCAGTACACAAAATGTTTGGTCAAAACTTTGAATTAAATTTTAAAATTGTTAACGTAAGAATAAACCGAAGTCATTGAGGCATACTATAAAATAACACAATATTGTACATCTCAGGCTGACATACAAAAAACAATCGAAAAAACACACTAAGCATTACAATTTTATCTAATTTACAGAGATGCCATTTATATTACACGCCATTTTTTCTCTTTCTGAGATATTATCGTCTGATGGTTTGTACCATTCCATACCTCATAAATCAATTTGAGCACCTCAAATACAAACCTTCAGGTAAACGATAAAATATACTCTAATTCTACCGTTTCAGTACACAAAATGTATGAGAAAACTTTGAATCGGATTTTAAAATTGTTAACGTAAGGATAAAACCAAATCATTCAGGCATACTATTGAAAAGACACATTCTGTTGTATATCTTAGGCTGATATAACCAAAACGATAGAAAATGTACAATAAACATTACGATTTTTTTATATTACACACCATTTTTTCACTCTTTCAGATCTTAGAGTCTCATGGTTTGTAATAATCGATACCTCATAAATAAATATGAGCATCTCAAATACAAGGTAAGAGGAAAACAATAAAAAATATTTCAATTATACCGTATCGGTAGACAAAATGTATGAACAAAACTTTCACATGAATTTATAATTGTTAAAATAAGAATGAAACCAAGTCATAGAGGCATACTATTAAAAACACAATATTTACATCTTAGGCTGGCATAACAAAAATATAGAAAAACTCACTAAACATTACTTTTTTTCGATGTTACATGCCATTTTTTTTCTCTTTTTGAGGTCTTTAGTTCTGATGATTTTCACTATTCAATACCTCATAAATCAATATGAGCACCTCAAATACAAACGAGCAGATAAACGGTAAAATATACTCAAATTCTACCGTTTCAATGCACAAAATGTATGAGAAAAAATTTGAATTAAATTTTGAAATTGTTAACGTATGAATAAACCCATAGGCATACTATTAAAAAGAAACACGTTGTTGTACATCTTAGATTGGCATAACAAAAATTATAGAAAAAATCCAATAAACATAAAGATTTTTCGACATTACACACCATTTTATTTTCTCTTTTTGATGTCTTATCGTTTAATGGTTTTCAATATTCGATACCTCATAAATCAATATGAGCACCTCAAGTACAAGGTAAGAGAGAAGCGCTGAAAATACTTCAAATATATCGTATCGGTGCACAAAATGTATGAGTAAATCTGGGAAGGGAATTTGAAAATTGTTAACGTGAGAAGAAATCCAAGTCATAGAGACATACCATTGAAAATACGATATTTACATATTAGGGACACATAACAAGAAAGATAGTAAAAACTCACTAAACAATAAGATTTTCCGATATTACACACCTTTTTTCTTTTTTTTTTTGAGGTCTTATGGTCTGATGGTTTTCACTAATCGATACCTCATAAATCAATATGGTCACCTCAAATACAAAACAACAGATATAAGATAGACTATACTTCAATTAAAATTTGAATTTTAAAATTGTTAACTTATGAATAAACCCAACTCATTGAGGCATTCTATAAAAAACACAATACT
>CM063510.1:134601358-134613858 GCA_032207245.1 Pardosa pseudoannulata
TCTATAGTATTATAGAAGAATATATATATATATATATATATATATATATATATATATATATATATATATATATATATATATATATATATATATATATATATATATATATATATATATATATATATATATATATATATATATATATGTATATATATATATATGTATATGTATATATATGCATATGTATATATATATATATATATATATATATATATATATAAACAAACTTGAATAATTTACATAATTTTTATGCGTATAAATATTCAGTTATGCAAAATTTGGAACAAATCATTATTAAAAGAATATCAGTTTTTATCACATAACATGTAAGAAATTGAAAACGTGCATGCTAGATACTACAGACAAAATACAATATGCAATACCAATGCAAGAGGTGCATTTACTATATGCTCCGTAAAGTGAAAATCGAAAATGATATCTCTAGATAGATCTAAAAGTATGAAATACATAAAACAAATAAAGCTTTGACAATACATTAAAGGAAAACGGAAAGTAAAGTATGGAAAAGACACTTCTAAAGATATACCGTTCGGCATAATGCTTTCTTGCATAACATGGTATATAAAACGCATATATATGAGAGGAGATCTTACGGAAAATTCATGCGTTTCATAAAAATCTAGTAATCCCTTGCATAAATATTTTTATGGAATCGATGGTTTTCTGCTGCAGGACATTTTCGTTGTTTTGCTTTGAGATCAGAACACAAGCGACGTTGCGTTTTACATGTTCTGTAAATGTATTAAGCTGAAGATGGATGTGCTTTTATCATTTTGAATCAAACATACCGTGATTATTTTTCTCTCAGCATTACAGTGGCAAATAACCTAGTCACAATTAAAAAGTAAATTATATGCTACTTCATTAACCCTCCAATTGATCAGTTTGTAAACCGAAATATCGTTTTTTTTTTTTTTTTTTTTTTTTTTTTTTTTTTTTTTTTTTTTTTTTTTTTTTTTTTTGTCGTTTTATAGTTTATGTATATTGGAAATTTGGAGAAATTTAAAATCAAAAATTTAAAATTGGAGATTTGAAATACTAGTTTTTTTTTCTACAAAATATTTTTATATTGACATTTATCATGAGAAACTAACCTTTCACAAAAGCTAATTTTATATGTTAACACATAAAATTTTTTTAATAAACATACTCTAATTGTTTTTCTCTCAGCATTCCAGTTGTAAATAACCTAGTCACAATTAAAAAGTAAATGATTCGCTACTTCATTAAACGTATGACTGCTCAATTTGTAAACCGACATCTGTTTAAAAATTTCGTATATTTTGTTGCAAAGTTTAAGTATATATATATAAATTGGAGAATTGAAATACTATTTTTTTCTAGTAAATATTTTTATATTGACATTTATCATGAGAAGTTAAAGGACATTTTCGTTGTTTTGCTTTGAGATCAGAATACAAGCGATGATGCGTTTCACTTGTTTTGTACTGAGTATTAAGCTGCAGATGGATATGCTTTTATCATTTTGAATCAAACATACCGTAACTATTTTTCTCTCAACATTACAGTGGCAAATAACTTAGTCACAATTAAAAAGTAAATGATATGCTACTTCATTAACCCTCCAATTGATCAGTTTGTAAACCGAGATATCTTTAAAAATTCCGTTTTTTTTTTGTCGTTTCATAGTTTATGTATATATGTTAATTGGAGATTTGAAATACTATTTTTTTTCTAGACAATATTTTTATATTGACATTTATCATGAGAAACTAACCTTTCACAAAAGCTAATTTTAGATGTTAACACATAATTTTTTTTAAATAAACATACCCTAATTGTTTTTCTCTCAGCATTTCAGTTGTAAATAACCTAGTCACAATTAAAAAGTAAGTGATACGCTACTTCATTAAACCTATGACTGCTCAATTTGTAAACCGACATCTGTTTAAAAATTTCGTATATTTTGTTGCAAAGTTTAAGTATATATATAAATTGGAGAATTGAAATACTATTTTTTTCTAGTAGATTTTTTTATATTTACATTTATCATGAGAAGCTAATGGACATTTTCGTTGTTTTGCTTTGAGATCAGAATACAAGCGAGGATGCGTTTCACTTGTTCTGTACTGAGTATTAAGCTGCAGATGGATATGCTTTTATCATTTTGAGCCGAACATACCGTAATTATTTTTCTCTCAGCATTTCAGTGGCAAAAAACCTAGTCACAATTAAAAAGTATATGATATGCTACTTTATTAACCATTTGACTGCTTAATTTGTAAACAGAGATCTCTTTAAAAATTGCATATTTTTTTTGTTGCATAATTTAAGCATATCTAAATTGGATAACTAAATACTATTTTTTTCTACAAAATATTTTTATATTGACTTTATCATGAGAAACTAACCTTTCAGAAAAACTACTTTTAGATGTTAACAGAGGAAAAAATTATTTTTTAATAAATTTCAATTGAAATACCGACCATTCATATTTATAACTTACTATCTATAATTATATTATCTAATATAACTATAGTTCTATTCATATAATTATATATATGACCTAATTAAATATATACTGGATAATTTATCCCACTAGTTAAAAGTTGAAAAGTCTGAATGTGCTTCTTAATAAAGGAAGTAAACACATGCCCTTGAAAATCGAGGGATGAGCAAATTTTGCTGCATGTGAATTTCCCCTGGAAATCGCAAAATGAGCAGTCAGCGAGTTAAAGTGATTTAATTGCGAGTTAATTAATAAAACTGAAAATTATAAAATTGTTTACATTTCCTTTCCTTTGTAATAATAAAGTTTTCACAATTTCTTGAACACCAAAGAAGGAAATTTAAGAAGATGCATATTGATCTGGAATATGTTAAAGTTAATACTGATTTTTTAAAAGAAAATCCAATAATATTCCTTTTAATAACTATTTATTGTCTATTTTTCTACCGATTTGCAGAGCTATTATTTATTTATCCACTGGTAGGTTTACTGGAACCACCTGAGTTTTATAACTTAATAATCAAAGGTAGAATATAAGTAAATCAAAAACTTCTAATTAATTATCCAATTCTGCTATTTTGCTATGCCATATGGTTTGAATATATTTACAAAATTTAAGCATACATATTACCATTTAATTTTAAATAATATTTTTTCAAAATTCATCTGATTACTATTTTTTTAATATATTTTTTTTAATTATTGCATAAATATTTTTATGGAATCAATGGGTTTTAACTGCAGGGCATTTTCGTTGTTTTGCTTCGACATCAGAATAGAAGCGAGGATGCGTTTCACTTGTTCTGTACTAAGTATTAAGCTGAGGAGGAATATGCATTTATCATTCTGATTAAAATATAGCCTAATTATTTTTCTGTCAGCATTTCAGTGGCAAATAACCTAGTCACAATTAAAAAGTAAATTATATGCTACTTCATTAACCGTCTGACTGCTAAATTTGTAAACCGACATATCTTTAAAAATTGCTTATTTTTTTGTTGCACAGTTTAACAATAAACATACCAACACTTAATACATACCTATTTCTACCAAAGCCGGTCAAATGACCGGACTTTAATGTTTCTGATTATAAATGTATGAAATATGAAAATTGGAAAGAAATAGACAAATAAAATTCTTTATTATTAAAAAAATTGTATATTGTCAATTTTTATGTATTGCAACACAAAGAATAGGAAATTTTTAATTAATTTCCCATCGCATTTTTTACATAAAGCTTATGGTTCATTTTACCCATTATATGATAAGTTTAGTGTTAAGTATATATGTAAATTGGACAATTGATATACTATTTTTTTCTAGAAAATATTTTTATATTGAATTTTTTCACAAGACACTAACCTTTCAGAAAAACTAATTTTAGATGGTAGCACATAAAAAAATAATTTTATGAATAAATTTCGATTGAAATACAGATAACTTATATTTATAACTTACTATCTATAATTATATTAACTAATATAACTATAGTTCTACTCATATAATTCTATTTATAACCTAATTAAAGGTCTAATACTGTATCATTTATCCCACTGGTTAAACTTTAAAAAGGTGGAATGTGCTTCTTAATAAAGGAAGGAAACACATGCCCTTGAAAATCGCGTGGATGAGCAAATTTTGCTTTATAAAATTGCCAATTTAAATCTCGGAATGGGCAGTCAGAGGATTAAATGGATTTAATTTTCATCGCCGGTCAATGAATAAAACTGAAAATTTTAAAATTCTTTACATTTGCCTACGTTGTAATACCAAAATTTTCACAGTTTTTTCATCACCAAAGAAGGAAATTTAAGAAGATGCATATTGATCCGTAATATGCTACAGAAAAAACTGAATTTTAAAAATAAAATTCAATAATAATCCCTTTCATAACTAGTTTACCCATTTGGCAGAGCTATTATTTCTTTCTCCACTGGTAGGATTATTGGAACCACCTGATTTTTATAACTTAATAATGAAAGGTAGAATGTAAGTAAATCAAAAACTTCTAATTAATTATCCAATGCTGCTATTTCGCTATGCCATATGCTTTGAATATCTTTACAAAATTTAAGCATGCATGTTACCATTTAATCTTCAATAATTGTTTTTTCTAAATTCATCTGATAACTAATTCTTTAACATATTTTATTTAATTATTGCATAAATATGTTTGTGGAAACAAAGGTTTTCAGTTGCAGAACATTTTCGTTGTTTTGCTTTGAGATCAGAAACCAACGAAGATGAGTTTTACTTGTTATGTACTAAGTATTAGGCTGCGGATGGATATGCATTTAACATTTTGAGTCAAACATACCTTAATTATTTTTCTCTTATCATTTCAGTGGCAAATAACCTAGTCACAATTAAAAAGTAAATGATATGCTACTTCATTAACCCTCTGATTGCTCAATTTGTAAACTGAGATCTGTTTAAAAATTGCATATTTTTTGTTGCATAGTTTAAATATATATGTAAATTGGAAAATTGAAACACTATTTATTTTTAGAAAATATTTTTATATTGACTTTTATTATGATAACTTAACCTTTCAGAAAAACTAATTTTAGATGTAAACACATAAACAATTTATTTTTTAATAAATTTCAATTGAAATACAGATAATTTATATTTATAACTTACTATGTATAATTATATTATCTAGTATAACTATAGTTCTCTTTATATAATGATATTTATGACCTAATTAAATGTCTAATACTGGATAATTTATCCCACTGGTTAAACGTTTAAAAGGCGGAATGTGCTTCTTAATAAACTAAGAAAACACATGCCTTTGAAAATAGCGGGTTGAGCAAATTTGGCTACATATGAATTGCTCAGGGAAACACGGAATGATCAATCAGAGGGTTAAAGTGGTTAAATTTCCATTGCCGGTTAATGATTAAAACTGAATATTGTTTACATTTGCTTACCGTTGTAATACCAAAATTTTCACTGTTTTTCCATCACCAAAGTAGGGAATTTAAGACAATACATATTGATCCATAATATACTAAATTAAATACTGATTTTCCAAACAATAATATTCCATTTAATAACTATTTATTGTCTATTTTTCTACCCGTTTGCAGAGCTTTTATTTATGTCTCCACTGGTAGGTTTACTACCTGAGTTTTAGAACTTAATAATGAAAGGTAGAATGTTAGTAAATCAAAAGCTTATAATTAATTATCCAATGCTGCTATATCGCTATGCCATATGATTTGAATATTTTTACAAAATTTAAGCAGACACATTAACTTTTGATCTTCAATATTTTTTTTTCTAAATTCTTCGGAAAATTAATTCTTTAATTTATTTTATTTAACTATTAGATCTATATCGTATTTAGTAGAATTATTTTATCCAGAGTTATTTAAGATTGATTTTTTTATTAAAATAGAGTTTTTGTAGCTTTCTCACATGTTACCAAACTTTATTTGTTATTTGTTTATCATTTACCTTACTTGTTTTGTGTGAATTTGATATATTGCACATGTGTTATACAAAAAAGACAACAATAATTACAAAAAAATCAGGAAAATATAAACACAAACATAGTTGAGATTCTTAGGTTTCCTTAAAAAAATTATTAATTTTTACATAATTATTTTTTAGAAAATATTTAAAAAGTTGAAATGCGTCTTAAATTAATCAAATTATTGTAAATTCAGTAATAAACTCTAAAATTGTAAAAATGGAAAACAGTACGAAAAATTTTCATGAATAAATAAATAATGAATAATAAATTTTCAATCATTCAAAATAGTTAATTTTCATATTATAGTTGAATTAGTGTGAATTAATTCTGCTAAAAATATTAAAGAATAGATTGAATAGAATTTAGTAAATTCTACGTATTTTCAATGTAATTTAATGACAGCATTAATAACTACTATTTGATAGGATAATTATTTTTTAAATTTAAGAAATTTTAATATTATAAGCACAAGACGTACATTATACGTATTATATGCATAGTTTATCTTAATCGTATTTTATGAATATTAAATATATTAAGTTATTATTTATGTATAAAATTTCGATATTTTGTATACCGAAAAATGTTTAAGAGCATTACTGTAGGTAATATGTCAAGAGGAGTTGGGAAACATTTACTTTTACACCTGTACATTAATGTTTACAGGTAACTGCACTTTAAACTACCTGTTTCTAAAGTCTGAATCACTAACAATAGAAAGTAAATTATTCAAATATTAATAATTTAACATCCAAAATAGCAATGTCACTAAGATATATGCTCTGAATATTTAATAGTATTTAAGCTGGATACACTCCCAAACTCTGTTTATTAACAGAAACGGCTAGGTTTTTTAAGATTACAAAAATGCCAATAGTCATAAACTTCAGGTCAATGATTTATGTGTGGAAAGAAGCTATGAAAGTGATTTGCATTTATAAACACTTTACTCAAGAGGTTAATTATTCTTCTATCTATACTTGATCATCAATCTTTTCTGATCGATGCCTTGAATTCCCTTTGGCATTTCAGGAAATATTTTAAATTCTTTAGGTAACCTCTGGGCATTATATCTTTCAAAAATATTTCCAACCTTTATCTAAAGTAATTTTAATCTCGCGATTATTATAAAGGTACCATATTAAATGAGAAATTGCAGAATATTGCCATTTTAAAATATTATTCTTAACAGTGCATAGATGTAATATAAATTTGCGGTTTCCATCACATGCTTCAAAATAGACAGATATGAGTGCTATGGTTTGTAAAATATTGCAAATTATATGTCGTATATGCATTTTGAAGAATGAAAATGTAATTCTAAATTTGATGCAATGTACTCTGATATATATTTCTTATAAATATTAAAATGCAATACTGTATTTATCTTGTTTAAAACTGGATTTATGGTGTAAAGATAAAACATTCTAAATTTGCATTTTCAAAATATTATGTTCGATTTAAAGTAATAATTTTTCTATATATTTGTCAGGTGTTTAATAATGCTATTTTAAAAATATTGAGAAATAAATATATTATATCAAACTAAATTCTTAAAGTAAAAGAGATATAAATTTCATTAAACTCTGTTTGAAATCTTACTGTAATATTTTTTAATATAAAACAATCTCGAAATATTTTTATTTTACTCAGAAAAAATATTTTAATTGCATTTGCTACTAAAAATAGACGTATATTACTAATAATAATCCATGACTATTTTATTTTCATAGAAAATTGAATTTTTGTAGGTGTCTATGTTAGCAGTTTTGTCTGTTGGAATAATCTAAGGATGAAAGATATTGAATATGCTACGAAAGACGAATAATCAACAAATTAAGCATGAAGTTCAAAGTGTAATACTCTTTTTGAAAATTGAATATACCAGTTATTCACAATGCTTTCCAATATTTATCAAATGTCACAGAGGACATGTCAAATAAAATATGAAAATCGACCAATGGATATTTTTGTGTTTACAGATTAATGCGATACATGCGATATTTTTATAAAACATGGTGACTTCCATAAGTGAATATTATTCTGCTTTTATGATATATGATAATTGATCTTACTCCTTTTTTGTATTCAATATATTTCATCAGTGCTTAACTCATTTGTAAAATGGGTAGTAATTGAATTCAAATGAATATAAGAAAAAATATTTTTGTGTACGTATAGATTATGCAGGGACCGGTATAAAATGTCCGGTATATTTGAAAAATCAATAAAAACTAAACGGACAGGAATAGAAATACACAGTTTTTTTGCAATAAGCTTGGGACAATATTAAATTTCCAGGCATAGAAACTTTCAAAATCAGTTACAATGTTCAACAATAGATGGCGTTGCAATCTCTAAAATCTAAACAACGATATTTCCATATATCCACCAAGCGCAGCAATAATATGGCATATTCTCTGTGGCGAAATTATCAGAAAACCTGTGTAAACGTCTCAGGCGGGATGACTTCACATGCAGAACAGATGTACTGCTCCAGTTAATCAATTGTTTCTGGATAGTGGCGGTACACTTGATTCCCACAGAATAATATCGTAGTTTGGAGTTTTCTAGTCTGCAGCGCCATCTCTTGTGGAATATTGTAACTAATTTTGAAATTTTGTCTGCCTGAAAATTTACTATTGTCCCAACCATATTATAATAAACTGTGCATTTCTATCAGTGTCATTTTAGTTTTTAGTGACTTATTAAATATACCGGTCATCTTTAAACACTCTTTATACGTGTAAATAAGAAAATATTAGTATTTTAATAATAATCAGAAACTAAATTTTTTTAAAATAATAAATGAATTTAATATGTTTAGTAGAAAATATTTAATTATAAATAGTATCAATAATAGTTGTATAAAATCAATAAAAGAAGTTCATTTTTATTTACTTCAAACCATCAAAATAAAAAAAATCTCTTTTATTTTAACCGGTATTGGTAATCCAACTTTAAAATGTTGCTCCTTTTCTAATTTAGAAAGTAAATTTAAACAAAAGTAAACAAAATTACACCATAACGTCTTTCACACATTTAAATAAAAACGATTCGAGTATTGAATTTAATGTAATTAAACATTACATAAGCAAAATATGGTATTATGTAAATTATTTTAATAATTGCTAGCATGTAGAATTTAGTATTAATCACGAACTAACTTTTTTTGAGAAAAAATAAAATCTTAAATAATCTCCGAGTATGTTAAAATATTCTACATTTATATCTAGATAGATACTATAATAAAATACTAAAATAAATCGATACTATACTTATACATTTAATATGCTTTTGAATCATATATTATATATTCGTGAGATAAGAAATTTTATCATTCTGTTTCTGTTTACTTTAAAGCTTATAGGTTCAAAATAAATGACATTTTAATATAAAAGCAGCGTGTGAGTTTAATCGGATAAACGTTCATAGGCTTAACTATTCCTGACTTAATCTAACATACATTTGTCATCTGCATTGAGTTAGTTATAATGTCAGTCAGTCACTCATGACAAGACATCAGATAAAAGTGTTGAACGGTTATTCGTATCTAAATTTGATAATAATACAAGTATAATATCCTATTCGGATTTCTAAAGAAAGGGAAAATACAATTTACGCAGTTAGTCCTCTGATATTCAATTTCTGAATGAAATCATATATTCAGTATTAGTTTGAAATACATTTCTTAGAAAATTCGTTTAAAGAATTCAAGGCGATTTTATGTAAAGTATATAAAGTGACTTAAGTGAAATCGGCTGCATTAAATATTTTAAACTTTTAGAGAATGGGATATTTTAAAAATATTTTTTTCAATTTAAAAAGAAATCAATTTTAAATTTTCTGTTTAATCAAAACTATTTGCTTATTATTACTAAAATTATACATATTTTACATTATTTATTTTGTAAAAAATATCTCGATATAAGTGCATTAAATTTAAAAATATTTAGTTATGTTGATTATATTTAAAAAAGAGAATTGTGTCATAATATATATAGATAGTTTGTGCATGAAATATTTTACAGTTTTTATGTTATCTATTCTTATATTTATGTTAAAAATTAATTTCAAGTAAAAAGAAAGTACAAGGGTAAGATGTACATTTTACATCTTTTATTTTTAACATTTTATAGTAAAATTATTGCATATTATTACTAAAACTATATATATTTTACATTATTTATTTTGTAAAATTTGTCTCGATATAAGTACAGGAAATTAAAAAATATTTAGTCAATTTTAAACAGGTTGATTATACTTCAGAATAAAAGAAGAATTATTTCATACTATATATGGATAGTTTGGGCATGAAATATTTTACTGTTTTTATGTTATCTATTCTTACATTTATGTTAAAAACTAATTTCAAGTAAAAAGAAAGTACAAGGGTAAGATGTACATTATACCTCTTTTATTTTTATCATTTTATAGTAAAATTATTGCATATTATTACTAAAACTATATATATTTTACATTATTTATTTTGTAAACTTTGTCTCGATATAAGTACAGGAAATTTAAAAATATTTAGTCAATTTTAAACAGGTTGATTATACTTCAGAATAAAAGAAGAATTATTTCATACTATATATAGATAGTTTGGGCATGAAATTTTGTTTCTTTTTTATATCAACTGTTCTCATCGTTATATTAAAATTTAATTTCAACTATAAAGAAAGTACAAGAGCGGGATGTACATTAGAACTCTTTTATTTTTATCATTTTCATCCCGTGTAATTTGTCTTTCAATTAACAGTGAATTATGATATTTAAAGAAATGGCATTAAGAAATAAAAACGAAATGAAACAAAGCAAAGAAAAATTAGGATATTTCAAAAACCTTTAAGTTTAATATGATTCATTATGTGGCGTCTAATGTGAATAGTGACGTTCCCGTAAAAGAATTAAAAATAATATTAACTACGAGAATTAAAATAGTGTAACGAATAGCTTTATTTATAACTAATATTTTCTACTAACTGAACTTTCTTTGAGTTACTGTACCTAGGACATAAGCAGTAGCAAAATAAATCCAAGTTAGATAGGGTAGGCTAGCTGAACATGACATATTTACATTTATTGAGATCTAAAGTAAATATCTCAAATGTAGAATGGCCATGTTTGTGAACAATATCTGTTGTGCTGTCGAAATTATTATTTTTCTTACACTTTTTCTGAGATGGACAAGATGTTTAAAATATGATTGATTTCGCACGAGGAAAATAAGACACAATCAAAATATTTTAAGACTTAGTTTTTTATATTCACAATCAAATGTACTGATGCCTAATACCCATTTCTTTGTTTCAAACCCACACACTCTCTACAAACAATAAATTAAATCTTAATCTTAAAACAAAACGGTCAACAGATGCCATAGAAGCCTAAATACAAATTTTCCCTATATGTATAGTCATTTTTAAAATTTCAAGTTAAAAATTTTAGAAAAACACATAGTAGTTAGTTATACTAAAAGTTCAATAAAAATGGGAATACATTTAATACATAAATACAAACACATATGAAACATGCATTCCCCACATTTGAAAAGTTATTGTAAATTGAGTGAATAATGTAAAAGGGACAAAGTGTTGCATTATATGATTCACTGATAAAGGAAATCTCAAATCAGATTTCCTAAATTGCCTTTTTATATTAACGGATAACATTATATACATATACATACCCACACACACACACACACACACACATATATATATATATATATATATTAATGAAGGATTCTCACAATCACATTTTAAATTTCATATTATTCTCTCTTGGATTTTTCAGAATGATATCTATTTTTATTTTTTATATTGTAAAATATTAAAAATATGCAACATGCATTTCCCGGATTTGAAAAGTTATTGTAAATTCAGTGAATATTGTAAAAGGGACAAAGTGCTGGATTATTTAATTCACTGATAAAGGAAACCTCAATTCAGATTTACTAAATCGCCTTTTTATATTAACGAATAATACAGATGAGACAAACCAAGGGTTTAGAAAGTTATTCAGAAGAAAAAAAACTTCATTAAATACCTCCAACCGAGATTAAATAACGGTGAACGAAGACAAAGAATGCGCCAAGTTTCACTATCAAAAGTACCTCCCCAAAAAACAACAAAAACACTAGAATAAGAAAACTATTTTGTTATGTTAACATACAGAGTCCTACAGTGATAAAGCGTGAGAAGGACGAAAAAGCATTAAACCAAAGTTTTATCTTTTGAAAGCCTTTTTAACCCGCAAAAGAAAGCTGCTTTGATTAATGGGATGTCGCAGCCATCTGAAATTTCTGTTATATATACTAAGATGTGAAGTCTTATGTGTTAAATCAGAAGCTAAAAGAAAATGCCGCGTCATTTCATTTGCGGAACAGCGGAAGAGTGTTTTTTTTCTGATGTTGCATTTTAATATTTTTTTCCATTTCCATGAAAATGAATTCAATATTTCAGTAAATATATGACACGTTTATTTCTTTAGGTTCTGTTTAGAAAGAATACTGAAAACGTG
>CM063510.1:134616358-134618858 GCA_032207245.1 Pardosa pseudoannulata
AATCTCTACACTTTAGACTTTGAATCCGGTCCCAACATCAATTCAGTCAACATTATATCCCTTTGAAATTGTGTACGAATCCCATTTAATGCTTAGAATTTCTGCAGATTGTTCTAACACACTCGATAATTATTCGATGCAGCAATTAACCTGACTTCTAACCTCCCTCTATGCCGAAGTAGCAATTAAATCCACCCCCAAGCAAGTGACGATAACTAATTTTATTTAACAAACTTGTGAACAAGAAATATATCAAGCAAGTTGTTAACAGGAAAAGATTTCTCCGATTCTGTTCCGTCATTAATCAGTGAATACCCCTGATTATTGGTTGTTCAGGTTTAATTTTATTGAAGGGGACATAGTATGTTTCCAAATTTAAAATATTAATCAATTTTGAAATGTAATCTCAATAAAAGAAAAAGTTTTTTCTTTTTAAGAATGATTAACAATGATTATTATTATTTTTTTATAATTAATGGTTGTCCAGATTTAATTTTATTGAAGGGGATATAATTTGTTTCAAAATTTAAAATCTTTAATTAAAATAGCGTGTAGTGTAATCTTAATAGAAGAAAAAGTTTTGTTTTTTAGAGTGATTAACGATAATTATTGAATTTTTTTGCAATGATTATTGCTTTTTCAGTTTTTATTTTATTGAAGGTGACATAGTATTTTTAAAAATTTAAAATCTTTAATAAAATAAGTGTGGTGTAATTGTAATAAAATAAAAAATATCTTTCCTTTTACGATGATTAACAATTATTATTGGTATTTTTTACAATGATTATTGGTTTTTCAGCTTTAATTTTATTGAGGGCGACATAGTATGTTTCAAAATTTAAAATATTTAATAAATAGCTTGAAATGTAATCTCAATTAAAGGAATTTTTTTTTTTCTTTTTAAGAATGATTATCGATGATTATTTGTACCTTTTTACAATGATTATTGGAAGTTCAGGTTTAATTTTATTAAATGAGACATAGTATGTTGCAAAATTTAAATATTTAATGAATAGCTTGCAATATAATCTCATTAAAGTAAAACATTTTTCTTTTAAGAATGATTAACAACGATTATTCTTATTTTTTACAATGATTATTGGTTTATCAGATTTAATTTTATTGAAGGGGACATAATTTGTTTCAAAATTTAAAATCTTTAATTCAAATAGCTTGTAGCGTAATCTTAATAAAAGAAAACCTTTTGTTCTTTTAGAGTGATTAACAATGATTATTGGAATCTTTCTTACGATGATTATTGGTTGTTCAGATTTAATTTTATTGAAGGGGACATAGTATTTTTTAAAAAGTAAAATCTTAAATAATATAGCATGTAGTGTAATCATAATAAAAGAATACGTTTTAGTCTTTTTAGAATGATTAACAATGATTATATGTACTTTTTTTGCAATGATTATTGGATGTTCAGGGTTACTTTTATAGAAAGGAATATAGTATGTTTCAAAATTTAGAAATTTTAATTAAATACGTGTAGTGAAATTGTAATAAAATAAAACATTTTTTTCCTTTTACGATGATTAACAATGATTATTAGTATTATTTTACAATGATTACCGGTTGTTAAGACTTAATTTTATTGAAAGAGACATACTTATTTTAAACTAAAAATTTAAAATCTTTAATAATATAGCTTGTAGTGTATTCTCAATAAAAAAAGAAAAAACGTTTTGTTCTTTTTAGAGTTATTAACCATAATTATTGGAATATTTTTACAATTATTATTGGCTGTTCAGGATTAATTTTATGGAAAAGAACATCGTATGTTTCAAAATTTAAAATATTTAATAAAATAGAGTATAGTGTAATTGTAATAAAATAAAACATTTCTTTCTTTTCACGAAAATTAAGAATCATTATTGCTATCTTATCTCAATAATTATTGGTTTTTCAAGTTTAATTTTATTGAAGGGTACGTAATATGTTTCAAAATTTAAAATCTTTAATAAAACAGCTTATAGTTTATTCTCAATAAAAGAATACGTTTTATTCCTCTTACAATGATTTACAATGATTATTGTTATATTTTAACAAGGGTTATTGGTAGTTCTAGTCTAATTTAATTGAATTTCACACGGTGAGATTAAAAATGTAAAATATTTAATAAACTACTTCGAATCCAATCTGATGATGATGAAATAATTTTTTAAAAAACTCTATTAATGCTCTAAATCACCGAAAAATTATTTTTATCATTTTAAAAAATATATTTTTTGTGACATAAATAATATATAACCATGAAAAAATTCAAAATCACTTACCTGCAAGATTACTTTCGAAATATGTATATTAGAACTATATATTTATATTCTATTAAAATATATGTGATTTATTCTGAAAATGAAAATTTTCTATGTATATCACATTTAAAAGGAATTAAAACTTCCAAAAATTAAAATTTTAAAAACAACTGACATATCTAAGTCTCCAAAATAAAATATATTATTTGTACTACTATAAATGTGATGAAAGCTCTATAAAT
>CM063510.1:134623858-134646358 GCA_032207245.1 Pardosa pseudoannulata
TAAAAATCTCAACAATATCCAGTTTATATCACTTGATCTCTATTGAATTCTGAATTAATATTTTATGAAATCTTTTTTTTAAGAACTGCTGTAACATCTACCTGATCACTTCCAATTTATAATGCACACTCTGTAATGATAAACATAAAATATATGTTTAAAAATGTCAACAATAACCAGTTTATATCACTTGAGCTCTATTGAATTCTGAATTAATATTTTAGTAAATCTTTTTATTAAGAACTGCTGTAACATCTACCTGATCACTTCCAATTTATAATGCACACTATGTAATGATAAACATAAAATATATGTTTAAAAATCTCAGCAATATCCAGTTTGTATCACTTGAGCTTTTTTAATTCTGAATTAATATTTTAATTAATATTTCATTTTAAAAATTAGCATCATAGCAATTGTGTAACTATTCAATTAATTAAAGAATTAGATATTCACTTCAGATTAAAATAAGATGAAATAAATTGAAGCAAAAGAACTATTTGAGTTTAATCAGAGTACAAAAAATTTATTTGGTATCCACAACAGATTATTTATTTAGCTTCTAGCTCATTTATATTTAGTTTCTAGATGGAGATATGAAAATACTTCTACTGAAAGATCTCTTTTGAAAGCACCAGTTTCGTAACAAACAATGTTTCGTAATTTATAGGTGTTAATAATTTACTGCTTAAAGAAAAATGACTTAAAATAATTTAGTTTGCTATGTTATAAAAATTGTTTTAATTAGAAAACAATTTAATTACTTTAAATATCTTCAACTGCTATTTTTCAGGCAATTATTATTATGCGATTTTGAACAGTTTGTAGGCTTCTAATGTGGTATGACAAATGAGGGTTTTGTTTGTCTACTTCTAACTGTATAATTAAAATAAAAGCATGTTAATTACAGTCCGTAGTAGTAAAAATAACACGTTATTCCCAAATATAGATATGTTTTCTGATTACTTCTGTTTAGAATATTTTGGTGAAAATACCATTTTTACATATAATTTGACATATTTACAAGGCACATTTAAACCTTAAATGATCTCTTAGTTTATTTATTAGTAATAAATGATAAGTGTCGAGAAGAATGTAACCTATTGAAAATGCATATTGATTAATATAGGTGTACTTTTTCAAACTATATATTTGAATAATAATATTGATTTAATAATTAAACTTTATACTAATGTAATAAAAAATATCTTATATTATTGAAATTAATAAAAATACATTTAACTATTTGTATGGTTTTACTTATATACATATATAAAATTTAAGTAAAAGTTATGTCCTGAGAAATTATTTCCAATTCTAAAAGATTTTAATTAGTTACACACTATAATCTAAGAAAATATTCGAGTTTAATACTTCTAATTTTATAATTACTTAATTCCGTTGGCAATCGGTTACAATAAATGGAGGTATTTTAAAATAGAATAGGAAAACGTCATTAGAAAATTTAATAGAAAATTCTGCAAGGTTGTTTTGATCCGTGATATAACTGGCAGTGTTTACTGTTATGTACTAATTTAAAGTGGTATCCTATATATAATATTTATTTTTTATTTTTATTTTTGTTAAGAAATGTCTTCACAAAATATAACATAAAATTCTTTGAAAATTATTAGATGAATTGTGTATTGTAATACAATAAAATATAAACTCCTTAAAATAAACACTTTTATGAAAAAATTCTTAAATAATGTAGAAAAAAAGGTTAATTATGTCCAATATACTTGCTAATAACAAATACATTTGCAATAATAATATATAAATACTTCTAAATATAAAGTTTTATTAAAAAAATTTATATATGTAAGTTAAAAATATATGCTTAGTTTACTTTTTCTTAAAAATAAATTTTCGTCGTGACATGTCCACATATTATTTTTTATTAATGATTGTACTAATTATTTTGCCTAGAATACTTAGTTACATATCTAAAATATTTTAAGTAGTTTTTTTCGAAATAATCACACTATAAATTAATCAAATGATTGATAATATTATTTGTAATTTTATAAAATTAACTCACATGGGCAGTTGGCTACTTCAAGAACTACAGATAATAAAATCCCCGATAATATAACTGTAAATATTGAACAAATGTTTGTACTTTTTTTGAATTTTCCTTAAAATTGGCCATTAAATTGTGTACATCTGACGACATTAATCATCACAGAATAAGATCAAAATATGAAATATTTCTAATAAAATCATTTAAAACAGTTTTTGTATTGATTATGTGATTCTGAGAAATAAAATTTTGGAAATTAACTAGTTTTAAAAACTACACTTTTTAAATTTTTAACAATGCCATACAATGTCATAAATATATATTATTTTAATAATAGTGAGGGGAATATTTTTGATATTCGTAAATAGAAAAAAAATATTTTTCTGACATCAAATGATATTTTGCTCACAATACTACAATACTACATTAGCTGAACGTGAATCTTAGTGAATCGATTCTGTTCCTTTTCTACTCCATAAAAGTAAAGCAGCGAGTTCTACGACTATTTGTATTTATTAAGATTCTTTGAAAAGCTGTGAGACAAGTTAAGTATAACTGAACTACCGTAGATTTTTATTCTGAGGGAAAATGTCAGGTAATACAAATTTTAAGCTTAAAGCTTCTAAAATAGAGAAGGCTTTACTTCAAGAAGAAGTAATTCTAATATTCCGTATGATAAATTACCATTTGTTGACGTGGTTAACAGTTAGCTATATTTAAATAATAATCAGAAATATCGAAAGAATATTGACAGGATTTGCTAAATTTCAAAAAATAATATTCAGGGATATCTGGATATTGTATTTAAGTTCTATTCCTTAGGCAATTAATTATATAAAATTATTTAATCAAGTCATATTTGTCCATGTGTTTTTTAATCAGTTTTAATTTCTTCTTCCTCAATCACTAGGCCATCGTAACTTTATTTATACAATGTGCTACTTATTTGGTAATGCAATAAAATATAAAATTTAACGTAATGAACAACTGCAAAAAATTCCTGAAATATTTTGAAGTAAATTCTTTTTAAACGTTTTAACTTACAAATAGAATAGTAATAAAAACTTATTATTTACATATATTTTAAATAAATAATTTTCTTAATGTAGTTAATAAAATATATGCTTGGCTCACACTTTTGTGAAAATACATTATCTTCTTGATACGCCAACATGGTCAAATATTTTGAAGTAAATCCTTTTTAAACATTTTAATTTACAAATATAGTAATAATAAAATATTATTTTATACATATATTTTAAATAAAAAATATTATTAATACAATAAATAAAATATGTGCTTGGCTCAATCTTTCGTGAAAATACATTTACTTCGTGATACGATAACATGGTGAAATATTTTGAACTAAATCCTTTTTAAACGTTTTAATTTACAAATGATAATAATAACCTATTAAATACATATAGTTTAAATAAATAATTTTATTAATTTAGCTAATAAAATATATGCTTGACTCACTCTTTCGTTAAAATACACTTTCTTCGTTATACGCTAACATGGTCAAATGTTTTGAAGTAAAACGTTTTAAAAGTTTTAATTTTAAAAGTTTTAATCTTTTTAAAAGTTTTAATTTGCAAATGCATCAATAATAAAATCCAATCATATACGTAAATTTTAAATGAATCATTTTCTTAATGTACATAATAAAATATATGCTTGGCTTACTCTTTCGTAAAAATACATTTCCTTCGTGATACGATAAATAGTGAAATATTTTGAAATAAATCCTTTTAAACGTTTTAATTTAGAAATACAATAATAATAAAAACTTATTATATGGTATTACTTATTGATGAGTATAGTCTTATAAATGACAATTATACTGGCCAGAAAAATCCTCCCTATATTTAAAAGATTTTAATTAGTTACTTTCTCGAAACAATCACTACTATAATTTAAGCAAATATCTGATTATAATGCGTGTAATTTTAACATCATTTAATTCCGTAGGCAGTCGGTTAAATAGGTATAAGTATTCAATGTTAGAAGTATCAAAAGACATTAAAGCCAATCAGAAAATTTAATATCGTTATTTTAATCTTTGTTCCCTTATTCAGTGTTTACGTAGATATATTAAATAATAATAATAATAATAATAATAATTGTATAATTTATTTATTTTTAAATTTACATTCAGTTTAGTAAAAAAAGTCGGTTAAGCTTGCATGGTAAATTTTATATGGGATTTGGCTTCCTTGTACAAAATACCATATAAATTTTATTCTAAACTATTACATTAAATATGCTACTTATTTGTTAATGCAATAAAATATAAATATTAACGTAATGAACATCTGCTAAAATTCCTCAAATATTGTGATGTAAATCCTTCTTACACGTTTTAATTTACAAATACAATAATAAGAAAAACATATTACATGCGTATATTTTAAATAAATAATCTTATTAATGTAGTTAATAAAATATATAATTGGTTCCCTCGTTCGTGAAAATACATTTGCTTCGTGATACGCCAACATGGTCAAATATTTTGAAGTAAATCCTTTTTAGATATTTTAATTTACAAATGTAATAATAATAAAAACCTTTTAGATACATATATTTTAAATAAATATTCTTATTAATGTAGTTAATGAAATATATGCTTTGCTCACTCTTTCGTGAAAATACAATTTCTTTGTGATACGCCAACATGGTCAAATATTTTGAAGTAAATCCTTTTTAAACTTTTTAATTTACAAATATAGTAATAATAAAAACATATTATATGCATGTAGTTTAAATAATTCTCTTAATATACATAATAAAATAAATGCTTGGCTAAATCTTTCGTAAAAACACATTATCTTCGTGATACTCCAACATGGTGAAATATTTTGAAGTAAATGCTTTTTAAACCTTTTAATTTACAAATTTAATAATAATAATACCCTATTACATACATATGTTTTAAATAAATAATTTTATCAAAGTAGTTAATAAAATATATGCTTGGCTCACTCTTTCGTGAAAATACAATTTCTTCGTGATATTCCAACATGGTCAAATATTTTAAAGTAAATCCTTTTTAAACGTTTTAATTTGCAAATATAGCAATAATATTAACAAATTATATACATATAGTTTAAATAAATAATTCTCTTAATATACATAATAAAATAAATGCTTGGCTCACTCTTTCGTAAAAAATACATTTTCTTCGTGATACGCCAACATGGTGAAGTATTTAGAAGTAAATCCTTTTTAAACGTTTTAATTTATAAATACAATAATCATAAAAATTTATTATATGTTATTACTTATTGATGAGTGTACTCTTATAAATGACAATTATAATGGCTAGAAAAATCTTCCCTATATTTAAAATATTTTAATTAGTTACGTTCTCGAAACAACCACCACTATAATTTAAGCAAATATCTGATTTTAATGCGTGTAATTTTAACATCATTTAATTCCGTAGGCAGTCGGTTACTTTAGAGCAAACTCGGCGCAATAAATGCAAGTATTCAAAGATAGAAGGAGGAAAAGTCATTAAAGCTGGTAAGAAAATTTAGCACAGTTATTTTGCTCCGTGTTAATTTTGGGAGTATTTACTCAGATATATTGAATTAAACCCCACCATTGTCACGAAAGCAGCTTGGAAAACGGATTGTTTCGAGCTTTAATTGGATAGCGATAAAATGATGCCGTAGTAATTTATCTTATGATGTCAGCAGTTCTAATTTGCATGATACTTGCTCAGAATAAATATGTGCGTTTCGGGCGATGATGCTTCATTTGTTTATCGAAATACAAAGATAGTACCTTGTTTAAAAGTTCTGTAATTAAGATGAATTATATAAATGATGGCAAATATAATTTTAAAACGAATAGTTTGTTTGTGAAAATATCTTCTATAGTGTTTAAAATAATTGCATGAGTTTTGCCTTGATATTATTTTTTATATTTCGAAACAGTTCATAATGAATTTATTCATTAGTTATTCGAACACAGGAAGAAAATTGTATATTGTTAATTTATTGTTAAAGCACATAGCAATTCAACAGCCGAATAGCACTTCATTAATTCATTATACGTTGTCTTTAGATTTTCTGTTACAAAAGCTATAAAAAACTTCATTTATGAGAAAACTTCATTTATGAGATAAATATGCGAATCACACTTTCACTTAATACCATTTGTTTTTAAAGTTATAAATCATCAACGAGTCAATCTGAGAATCTTCTAGGACTCATTTTAGATTTTAATTTATTATTTTCCTATATTACAGCTGGAACGTCTAATTGTGATTTATATTCCAATATCCAGAGCTCTTGAAAATCATCAAAGATTCAAAAGATGAAGATTATGAAAATATTAAAAAGCCTGAAACACCATGCCAAAGGCGTAAAGGATAAATTAGATTCCTTTTATAAAAGAATTGATATAAATATGTTTGATAAAGTTTTTGATTTACAAATAAACTTACAATCAATTTTGATAAAAAACAAATACTCAAGAAAGATACTGTCCTTTTACCCAAAGAGTTTAAATCACTTACTTAAATTATTTTAATTTCAATAGATGATAGACATTAAAGAAATAATAAATTCGTTATTAATATGCAGTCATGTCTGTCAACAGCTGTTATAATAAATAAGACTTGCTTGCGTTCATGCAAAATTGCTGAGTGTGTGTGCTGAGAGATTGAATTCGAATTGCAATACAGCATTTTTATGTATTTACTTTCTGATATGGATCTGACAAGCTGGCACCCACAATACACATCCTGGTAGTTTATATAGATTCATTAGTGAAACATGCATATTGAATACAGATGCTTAACTTCTCAAATGATATATATATATATCAGTTGCAGAGGAATAAGAGCTGTTGAACTATATTTTTCTAACTTTTCAAGAAAGAAAGAGTATACAGGTTTATTCCATGGTCACTAATGCCATATTTACAATAAATGAAGACAAACATTTTACTAGTTATTTCTTTAAAAAACACATATTTTAAAGAGTTTTTTGGTGTTATCATATTGAAATAAAATCGACATCATTAAACTTAATCTTATTTCTTGTAATTATCTGATAATTATTTTTTTTAAATCAAGGTGCGTGACTAACCTGATGGTTTTTCAACCTCACGAATCCTTATTTTTCAAAATATTCTCTAGTCTGAAAATTTTATATTTATGGATTTCTTACCTGTAGAATTATATGCTTATTTCGGAATATGTATTATGTGTTTATTTCCTCTCATATAATTATAAAATTATTAACATTCTATGGTATTAATGTAATTATGTGGGTTAGTCATATATAGAAGTGTTCTTTATAACATCCCATACTTCACTGCTGCATGGTATTTTTTACTTCTATCTCTCTTAAATTTGAGCTATACCGTAGCATCAATTGTCCCCTCGTACAAACACAAAGATGGCCGCTTGGTGGACTAGTGTTGGTTTTATATTTTATACCTTCCCCAAAATCTTAGCACCAATTTGTCCCTGGCCATTTTTTATTAAGTAGAGAGTGATATTAGAATTTGTCAATTTTCTTTTTTTGTTGAATAATTTTTTCATTATTTCTTGTTTCTACGAAGCGTCCCTTATCTTATTTTCACGCCAACTGTTTTAGTAAATTTCGAGTTACCAAAGAAACAATGCGCGAGTGTCCTATATCATAAAAAAAGCTAGTGCATGTATTTTTTCGAGTCGTCAATTTTGAAAAGGAAGGGAAAATTCCTTATTGTTTGAATAATTTATTATTATCTAGAGCTGAATTTTCTGAGAATTCTAGAGCTTTAATTCTGAACTGGATTTACAAAACTAGGTCTTGGAATGGGCAGCCTCCAAAACGATCACGACAATATCTGTGCCATTCAAATAAAGAATCCTATCGTATAACGAACAAAACATACTACCAATTTAATTTTTTACATATTTTGAACACTATGTGACTTTTATTTCTTACATTTATACTTATATGAAACAGTGAAATCATGCAAAACTAATTTATAATCGACAATGTAAAACTGTGTCAGACCACTTTAAACCTCGTGATTTTTTTGCAAAGTATTGTAGCCAATTTTAAAAGCTGTATATGCAAAAATTGATAAATATTCTACAGTTACAGTTTGTATTAAGTTAATTATTCAATATTGAGTTTTACATTTCCTATGTAATGCCCTTACACAGGTGATTCCAAGAACAAAAATAGTAGTTCGCAAACTACAAGTATAAAATAATTATATAAATAAAATATTTTTATTTTTAAACAAAACATAATTTATTAATAATTTATAATTACACATTACATTGATGGAGCACACAATTAGTAAAACATTAAAATGCATAATTGACCCTCTTATTTTATTTTATACTGACATTATCAATTCTATTTATTCCTCAAGAAGTAAAAGTTACAATAAAATGTAAATAATTTTTAAATAATTAAACTAATTAAAATATAAAAATAATTAAGTTAATTAATATAAAATTAAAATAATTAATATATAATAATTATTAAAATAATTAAAAACTATATTTATGTACCCTTTATGAAAAATATACAGTAAGGAATAAGAACAAAGCAATTAAAAATTAAAAAAAATGGATTTAATAATGATACTATTAAGGTCTAAATCATGTGTAAATGTGAACTTCTTATATCGCACTCTTACATTTTACTAATGAGAAATATTTTAAGTCTCTTATTAGTGGATATTAAAAGAAAAAAATATGATTTTCTATGCTTTTTGATGTATTGATATACGGCACAACCTGTTGAGATCTATATTTAAATATATAATCTTTTAAAATATCTACATAAAATATCAAGCAATAGTCTTAGAACGACGTCATTTGATTAGAAAACTTATGTTTTAAAATGCTAGCTAAATTAATATGCTTGTGAAAAATATGATAAATGCATTACAAGCATTTTTTAGAAAATAAACTAATTAATACCAAAATGTTTTAATTAGCACAGCGCAAAGTTACTCAAAATTTATAGAATTCTATACAGTTATTTTCGTGTCTATAAGACATTACTGTATGAACTTAACCTTAAATTACAATCGTAAATAAAAAAAAAATTGGATCACACTTGCAGCATATAGAGAAAGCGGCAAGAAGATATGTCTTAACATATTAATAAAAGTGCTAATTTTAAATTAGCACATTTTCTAGAATAATTAGCATTTTATAATTAGCACATTTTCTAGAATCTATATTTAAATATATAATCTTTTAAAATATCTACTTAAAATATCAAGTAATAGTCTTAGAACGACGTCATTTGGTTAAAAAACCTATGTTTTAAGATGCTAGCTAAATTAATATGCTTGTGAAAAATATGATAAATGCATTACAAGCATTTTTTAGAAAATAAACTAATTAATACCAAATTACTTTCATTAGCACAGCGCAAAGTTACTTAAAATTTATAGAATTATATACAGTTATTTTCGTGTCTATAAGACATTACTGTATGAACTTAAACGAAAATTACGATCTTAAATAAATAAAAAAAAATGGATCACACGTGCAGCATATAGGGAACGCGGCAAGAAGATATTTACTAACATATTAATGAAAGTGCTATTTTTAAATTAGCACATTTTCTAGTATACTTGCTTTGTATTTCTCATATTTTTTACAGGCATATTTAGTTGGCTGACACATGCTTTCATTTTCAATTTATTAGTTTCGTTGGAATCTCTAAACTAGTCTTTATTCTATTTTGAATCATTAATATTTCCTAATAATTTTCATTTGAATAATCATCATTAACCCTTAATTTGAAAAGATGTTTTTTCAAATATTTTTTCATTTCTGTTATTTTCCCATGTCTGTATAGACATTAGGATCTCTGTAAAATCCCTCTTGATCTTCGTAATATAAATATATTTTAAAGTTTTTGTTAGATATTTAAGCCGTATAGAAGTTTTCATAAACCCGCCAGATATTATTTATTTGATTGTTCGTTATAATGGACTTAGACAAATTAAGGGTTAACTCTCATTTCTTCATCCGATTCTAATTTTGTTGATGGCTCATGATTGCAGTTATTTATCATTATCTGTTTTTTTTTATCCTATAAAATAACTAATAATATTTTAAATATTTCATATATACTCCCCATAATTATGGTAACGACCTAAACGGCAAAACACTTAAAATACATGCTTCCCAATCAATGTAATCATGATACACCCAATCATGAATCAATTATGAAACACCAGCCGTGTAATACATGCTGCTCTTCTAAAATATTTAGAGAAAAAAAGTTTCCAACTGACTCATTCTATCCAAGTCATGACCTTAAATTCAGCTAGACGGCATTTCATCCATAGTTGAAAAAAATGGTAGGTATTAAATTGAAATTGATATGGGTATACCATGCCCTATACCAGTGGTAGCCAAACTTACTAGCCAAAGACCCTAATATGGACATTACAACAGTTTTCTTTTATAAAAATCGGAGCCAAATCTGCATGTTTAGTAAACTTTTATTACACTAAATAAGTAATACATTAATAAAACTAAATTTCATACTTAATAAATATATATTAATGCGAACAATGTGCTTGCATCTCCTTGGAAAGTTTAAATAAGTCAGGTTTGTATGTTGTTGTTTTTAATTTTAGGCATGATTCAAAGTTCTCATCAATAAGACAACTTCTCAGTTTATTCTTGATAATGTTCATGCTTGAAAAAGATTGTTCGCATATATATGTAGAACCGAAAAGAAAAAGAACAGCAAACGCGAGCTTTTTCAGCGAATCGTAAGAGTCAGTAATACTATTTCAAGCGTTGAAAATGATAGTGTCTTCTTTCTCCAGGTCATTCAGAACAGACCACTTGTGTTGTGAACTAACATCACAATTTGTCTTCTCCAGTATTTCAAATTCAACACAAAGACGTTTGAATTTAGAGAGCCATATCTCCTTGTTTTTTAAATCCAGCAATTGTATTTAAAAGCTACCAATGTCAATTTCAAAAGGAGAAAATTTCAACTCGGTTATAGTAGCATTAATAGGATTTTTGACAAATGCTAAAGTTGCTCTGCTTTTTTTAAATTTCTGAAACCTGCCAAAAAATTTTTTCCTCATATTTAAAATTATTTTCTCTAAAATGGTGTTTATCAATAGCAGAATTATTTTCTTGGCGATACTTCAGAAAGCTCGGAAAGTGAAATGATTTTTCCCTTTCAAAATCCTGAGCAAAATTGATAAATTATTTTCGAATGTTATTACTAAAAAAATTAAGTTTCCTTTCTCTTGTAATTTGTGCCACAGCCGCACTTAAAAAGCCAAAGAGACACCTGCGGTTCTGGAGCCGCACTTTGACGACCACTGCAATATACGATCGTTCCCAGGTTCAAGGAAGAGAAGTTTTTGACTACGCAAAGTAACTTATAAAAGATTACATATTCCTAACTAAAAAAAGTAAAATTCTAATTTAACTAAAATACTACGTTAATTTAAACTACACACTTATTTTTTTCACTTGACTTCAAGTTGTTTTATTATTTAATTTTTTAGTTAAATATAAAGAATCAAATTTGACGTATTAAAAAGTACAATATTTTTTTATAACCGGCTACGTTATAAATGTTTTCTCTTGCATTTACATTACGCACATTATTGTATTAGTAAGTAAAAAGTATTTAATTCTAAGTGAAATACTTTCTATTCTTAAATATGTTGAGTATAAAATTTTAGAGAAGAATTTGAATTAAAAAAAGTAAAATATTAATAAAAAAGCTTTTTCATCTTAGAAATTATCTAAATAAAAATAATTTTATTTATAGAAGAAATAAATTATTGATGAAACAAACATGATTAGAATATTTTTACAAAAAAGCACATTCTTCAGAAGATTACATTTTTTTACAAGTGTACAAAAAAACTGAAAATCTTGAGAAAAATTCATATAGCTTCAGAATTTTCTGTGCACTACTAAGATTGTTTACACGTGAATTATCCACACTAATCTGAGATTTTTAAAAAAATTCTATAAATATTATACATTTTTGAAAGCAGTAAAACATCTATTTTTAGAAATAAATATTAAAAAATCAAGGTTTTAGGGTGATAAATTACCAGTATTTTGTTTGAATTATAAATAAAGATAATTTATCTTTCTTAATAATTTGATGCTGAAAAATTAGATACATGTAAATACTAAATATATTATAACCTTCATTGCAGCAATCCTCTGGACAAATTATGTCGTTAGTATAAAATTTGTTAAAATCATAATCAATAAGGATATTAGAAGATACAATTAAAATAGAATAAGTAATAAATTTAGCACACAATATGTATATATATATATATATATATATATATATATATATATATATATATATATATATATATATATATATATATATATATATATATATAGTATATATATATATATATATATATATATATATATATATGTATATATATATATATATATATATATATATATATATATATATATATATATATATATATATATATAATATATATATATATATATATATATATATATATATATATATATATATATATATATATATATATATATATATATATATATATATATATATATATATATATATATATATATGTGTATATATATGTGTATATATATATATATATATTTATATATATATATATATGTATATATATATATATATATATATATATATATATATATATATATATATATATATATATATATATATATATATATATATATATATATATATATATATATATATATATATATATATATATATTATATATATATATATATATATATATATATATATATATATATATATATATATATATATATATATATATATATATATATATATATATATATAGATTACAGTCGAAAAATTATGATTGGGAAATGTTTCATGAACTTTTATTCTCCCACAGTAAAACTGATTTAAGTTTATGCAGCAGATACGATTGATCTGAAAACTTATGGGGTACAATAATTTGTATAATTTGTGTATGTTATATGTAGAGAAGACAGATAACACTTCTTTATAATTTAAGATTATAAAATAATTATTTTTGAAAGTGTAAATTAAAAGAGATATTTGTGAATGTTTTCTTTACAGATGAATACTTGAATGACTATAAAAATATCCGTAGTAAGCAATAGTCTAAACTACGTAATTTCATTATAAAAAAAGACAAATAAGTTTTAAATATATTCGGAAAAATCCATTAATAAAATTTCCTTTTGCTAAATCTGGAAGAAGCTTTTATGATATGCATGCTGCACTTCAGTTTGCATAGTCAGTGCACATTTCTTTAACAAATAAAAGTTTTTAGGTTATGGTTTTTGAAATTTAGGATCAAAATTAAATCTAAATTTTTATAAAATGATGTCTGAAGTAAAGTATCATAAAACAGTTTAAAAATGTTGCATTAAGTCCGACTGTTTAAGCTTCAGTCAAATATATACTGCCTGAGAAAAAATAAAGTATTTCAATCAATTGCTAATAAAAAATATTGAATTCGATAAATTGGTATATGATGGATTTATCATATTGTGGTTTGAATGTAGACAACTTTGACTTTATAATTTGTTATCTTTTAATTTTTGAATACAAGATGAAGGAATAGGCAATTGCTCAGTCTTTATGAATATTAAATCTGGTATTCTGGTATATGGAGAAGTTGCTGCAATGGTGTTTCACCGTATATTACTTTGAATATGAAGTTTTTATATTTTCTTATGAATTTTGGATTTAAGAATTTTGGCCGAAAATAAAAGACAGATTTATGCATCTCTTTTACTTTTCTTAAAGATTAAAAAATTACATTTAGTCACTAATAAAAATATTAAATCTGGTATTATGTTATATACCTTATTTCCGGTATGACTATATATTACTAAAAAATTATAATTATTATTTCACGTTTTTTAGATTTAAATTTTAAAAATAGTCATGTGCTATGCCTAAAATAACTGGCATTTGTGTATTTATTTTTACTTTTTACAAAGAATAAAACATTTCATTTGTCGGGAGAAAAATTATCAAATCCGGAAATTTTTATATGGTGAATACAATGTAGTAATGTTTGTATGTACACTACGTTGAAAATAGAATTTCTTAGTTTTATTTTTTTAATATTAAGATTAAAAAATAGAAATTTGCTAGATCTAAAGTATTATTCAATCTAGTAGTTTATACTAAGACAGATTCACCGTAGTGGAGTTGAATGTGTACAGTTTTGGAAATATAATCTTTTAGTTTTTAATTTTAGAATTTAAGATTAAAAAATTAGCCATTTGTTATGCTTAAAGTAAGAAACATATGAGCATATTTTTGCTTTCCATAAAGTAGAAAACATTTAATTTTATCGTACCTAATAATATTAAATCAGATAGTTTATTATTTGATAGATTCCCTGTAGTAAATTTTATGTATATTACGTTGAAATTATACTTTCTTACATTTTGTTTTAGTTTTATATTAGATTAACTATTATATTATTTTAATATTAGATTTAATTTCAGCAAACAGTCATTTGATAGGCTAAAGTAATATTACACAAGTATATGATTTGACAGATTCACTATAGTAGAGTTTGAATATATAAACTTTGAAAATATAATCAATTAGTTCTTATTTTCTGAATTTAAGATTTAAAGCAAATAGCCATGTACTATACCTAAAATAACAGACACCTAAACATTTTACTTTTCACAAAGTAGAAAATATTTCATATAATAGTAACAAATAATATTAATTCCGGTTCTTTGTTATATGGCATATTTGCTGTAGTAATATCTGTATGTATACCATTTCAAAAATAGTTCTTATCATTTGTTTTTTAACTAAGAATAAAATAGAATCATTTGCTAGGAGTAAACTAATATTAAATGAGGTAATTTACAATATGACAGATTCGGCAGTGATTATAATGTACACTACGTTTAAATGTATAACACGATGAAAGTATAATTCCTAAGGGATTTTTGTTTTTATAATACATGAATAAAATACATTCATTTGCTAAGTCTAAACTCATATAAAATCCACTAGTTTGTAATATGACAAATTCCCTGTAGTGGGTTTTGACCGTACATTACTTTAACAGTGTAATTTCTCTGTTTTTCTTTTTTAAATTCAAGATTAAAAAAATAGTCATTTCCTAGGCCTAAAGTAAAAGACAGATTTGTGCATTTTTTTGCTACTCAAAAAGAAGAAAACATTTCATTTAATCAGTAATAAAAAATATTAGTCTCGACTGACCTGGAAATGTCTTTTAAAATAAAATGCCTTTGTGCCTCCGTGATAAATTGCGCAGCCTTTTAACTCTGCGTGATGAATTTTACTTTCTTTTGATTTCAAAATTAATTAAAACGGTTTTACTTTTGCTTGAAAACAAAAGAGAGTTTAGTCTTTAAAAACAAAGATACCATCTCAGCTGCCTGCAGAGGAACTTTTGTTTGAACAAGAAGTGCCCGAGTGATAAATGAAAGAAATCTGCCTTTTCTCTAATTTAAATACCAATTCTTAAAGTAATAATATGATTTATGTCATTTCAATTAATTGTTCTATGTATTTACAGTCAGAAATTATCATATATTACAAATACAATTAAGGGATGCCAGTCTAAGAGTGTGAAATAGCTAATAAATTATGTATATTTTAAATATTTAAAGTTTTTTAAACGATGGTATTTATATTCAAAATGCTAAGTATATTGTTTAATATCCTATAGTTTATATTTTTCTTTTATAAGTTTCTTTCTCTATCATGTCTAATTCATTCATTGTTTTACTCAAATCTTTTCATGAACAAAATGAAAGGTAATTATCTAGCCACTACACTTTTAACCCCTTCCCTGTTTTGCCCGTACGCCGTACGGGCACAGCTTTCGGGCCTTTACAATTTACCCTTTCGGAGTACGTGCAATCTGATTTCTATTATGCTTTCACTGTTTCGGCCGTATTTTTTTCAATTTTAGGAACAAATTATTCGTATAGAAATAACAATTATTCCTCCAGTAAATGATAGTTTGCAGTTTATTGTATTTTCTACTCTGATTGGTTCAAAAGCGCGGGTTTTTTCTCATGTTTTGGACCAGAAGACGAATTGTTATCTTTCAGTGTATAGCTTTTTGATTATATTTTACTAAACGCCTGATAAATTTATTGATGTAAGACTGGAATAATATATTTTTACTTTAAAATAATGGATAATTCAGAAAGTACTGAGCTGAAATTTAAATTTTTCTTTTATAAGTTTCTTTCTCTATCATGTCTAATTCATTCATTGTTTTACTCAAATCTTTTCATGAACAAAATGAAAGGTAATTATCTAGCCACTACACTTTTAACCCCTTCCCTGTTTTGCCCGTACGCCGTACGGACACAGCTTTCAGGCCTTTACTTATTTGCCCGTACGGCGTACGGGCAATCTGATTTCTATTTCGCTTGCACTGTTTCGGCCGTATTTTTTTCAATTTTAGTAACAAATTATTCGTATAGTAATTTATTCATCCAGTAAATGATAGTTTGCAGTTTACTGTGTTTTCTACTCTGATTGGTTCAAAAGCGCGGGTTTTTTCTCATGTTTTGGACCAGAAGACGAATTGTTATCTTTCAGTGTATAGCTTTTTGATTATATTTTACTAAACGCCTGATAAATTTATTGATGTAAGATTGGAATAATATATTTTTACTTTAAAATAATGGATAATTCAGAAAGTACTGAGCTAGTTTCTCGTGATTCGAACTGTGACTCGGAATCAAAAAACTGAATTATCTGTAAAGGATAGTAGCGAAAGTTTACTAGATGATATGGATAGTACTGACTCTGATAGTAGTACAGATGGAATCAATTAAGCAAGACATTTTTTTAAAAAGTAATTGTGATAATCCTTCGGATCCGCCTCCTAGATTTGCTTTCACTGGAATTCCAAAAATTAACTTGGATATCGATGAGACTAAAGGCAAACTTCAGTTCTCTGATGCTTTCATAGAAAGAAAAAAAAGTTGTAATAAATTTTTAAAAATATTAGAAATGTTAATTTTAATAACATATTTTTACTTAAAAATGTAAAATTAACAAAAATTTACAATAAAAACTGAATAACAGCCGAACGATGGCCGTATGGTAGAGCGCTGCTCTTCGAAACCGAAGTTCGCGGGTTCGAATCCCGCTGCTAGTATGGATGTTTGTAGCCGTTCAGAATCGGCTTTAAACTGTAGGTCACGGTCTCTTTAGCCCTCGTGTGCAAAACAGTATATCATAGCGCTCCAAACCAAACCAAAACCAATAAAAAAATGTGACATTTTTTTCGACGAATTCTGCTAAAAAATGAAACTGTCAAAGGGTTAATAGGGTAAATTTGTTTATCGCTTATACCCTATATAATAATAGCTTAAGTTATCTGTCTGTCTGTCCTCGAATGCATGGAACGTTTGGATCTGGAATGGATAGATGTATCCATATTGGATTCTTGATGAGTTAGAGTTAGCAAAATTCAGAGCAAGTAAAGTTTATTTTCTCCTATCGATCCGATTCTAAAATAAATTGGTATAAATATTCTTCATATCACAGCGAAAAATACTGTCGACTTCAAAACGTTCGAAATCCCTCCTCTTCAAAAATAACATTTTTTCTAGCATTATGACGCCATTCCTTCAACCATCTCCTTTAATCATTTCTTATTTTAAATAATTTAAATATCGTCTGAATCCTTTTCATACTTTTTTATTACTCAACTTCGATATTACGTAAATAATTTTCTTTGATATCTGGCTTAAATAATAGATTAGGAACACATGTGATAATTTTAAATTTAATCCTCGATTATATTTTGTTGCAATGACAATTTTATTACCGGTATTAACAACAAATTCTATCTATCTCAAGGTTGTAGTGGATATGATAGTGTAGTTTCTTTACTTAAATTAATTACTGTGACAAAAAAATTGGGAAAAACTATACGATAATTTCGAAGTAGCTAGCGACACTTTGAACTATCTTTCTAAATGAATTAAAAGCGATTATAAACTGCATTCACAGTGTCGGGAAAATTTAGAGGAGTATGAAGATAAAAAAAAAGATTATTGATCGTATACTAGATAATTCTCAGCGTAAAAAACCCAATTTTTTACCTGCCTCATAGGGTATTTTACGATTCTGGAAAATTAAAAATCTTACTGATCCCGTCATATGACGGGTGATATGCTAGTCTATTAATAACATTTTGAATAAGTATTCACTATTATAACACATTATTTACATCGTTTCGATGTTATCTTGAAACAATAAATATTTTCATCCCTAAAGAGACTATACAGGACCTAGCCATATGAAGTTGATTTCATATGGATATATTTATTTTTCATTTATAATTACTATCTAAGGAAACTTACAGTTTCAAACATAACATAAAACCATTCAGACTAGGCTGTTATTTTAACATCTGTATAACCTTTCTCTAAAGTCAAACTTTATTTTAGATCATTACAAAAGCTTTGAAGCAAGATTCACTCATTACTCCAAATTGAGAACAAGGAACAGACAAGGAGTGTTTCCTAAAAAATAAAATTCAAATTACAGTATAAATTGTTAAATCCTTGATATAGACTATTCTATAACACTTCCTTAGCGAAGCATAAGTATTCTGATATTATATTTAGCCAATTTGTATGTAGATTGAAGTTTTAATATTAATGATTTAGTCAGTAATGTATGCTAAGATAAAATAAATTTCGGGTAACTAAATAATTTATATGTCAGGCCTAAGACAGGGGTAGTTGGAAAGTACGTGAGTTATACACGATTTTAAACAGAGAACTCTTTTATAATAATAAAATAAATGAAAAAGACCCCCGCTCGCGTAAGCTTTTAGGATAATCCGTTCAGATGGAAGCATTTTGGAAGTATCTGATGAGTTTGTAAACAGATAAGAGTCAGTTAGAGCATGGAGATGGAACTGTGAAAACAATCTACGCGTAGCTTCGACGAATAAATGAAAATGGCTCAAGTTTTGCTTAAATGAAACGATGATTTAATAAACTTATTATTATCAAGAAAGAACTGTTTCCCATTCGCCTGAACACTGGACATTACATATATATTCCAGAAAAAAATATTTACAATTTTAAAAACAATGATTGTAATGTAGAAAATATTTGTTGCAATTACCTAAACACGTTAAAAATGCCGACAAATATTTTAATATCCATTGCTTCAATAGTAAACTTTAATAACTATTTTTAGAATGTTTGAATGTTATTTTAAAATAATAAATGTATTTCTCCATAATGAAACTATATGATGAAAACTATAAGAATAGAACTTTATACCTAATACTATACCTAAATCCTTTTTTTATTTTTATATACTACTTAAGATATTTTACAGATTTAAACCCAGTGTAAAGACACTAACTTCAGACTAATTTTTATCCCCACAGAATATATCTACTTGTTAGAATTAAATTTGAATCATCACAGTAGGTCAGACATAAAATTGACCCATTACTTCAAATTGAGTATTTCGCCCACATAATCCTTCCCAGACAAAAAATTTCAAATTACACTACAAATTGTTGAATGTTTTAACACAGAATACATTACAATAGTCTTATTCAGACACATTAATATACTATTACATTACACTAAATTGTTTACTTCGTAACATTTTAACACTAAGGATTCAGTCAGTACTGCCTGCTACAGTGTAATTCAAGAATCATAATAATACTTTTAGACATATCTTCAATAATACTGTTCTTAATATGGTAAACATTTCTTGCATCTACCTACACACATAAATCAAATAGAGAGAATTTTATTTTTCTTTAGTACAATATAAATTTTTAAATGGTAATTTTCTTATGAAGCCAGTCATACAGAGTTTTGCAGACTTCAACCGACCAGAGGGCTGATAGTAGATAAAAAAGTAATGAAATTAAAAATAGAATATGAATTTGCGAAGACATTTTATATGGGGAAAATCGTTAAAATAGTTGTTATGGGTGTAACCACTATTGAGACAAAAAATAATTCAATGAATTCTATAATATTATTTATTAAATGCGGATTGCAATGTAAACAATGAATAATGAAAAAATAACATGTTAAAAAATGGGAAACGAAATTTATGTTTTGCATGAATTGTTAAAATTTGGGGCAATAAAGCTTATATAACAACCGTAAGTGATGCAATGTGCCATATTTTTTCTCGACAGAAGAATGTATAATACATTAGCTGCTTCAGAACCTACAAAACATCATAACATGCATATTTTCTAATATTAAATTACCTAGATTTTAGTAATCAAATGAACTGTTGAAACGAAATTTACTCTCTCAGAACTTTCCGATAATAAAGATTTCTAGAAATAGTAAACACTACAGCTCTGGAGACCTGAAGAAAAAGTTAAATGAAAACATACTTCAGAAACGTTGAATTTTCGTCTTATGAGTTGATGAAATTTCATATAAGTTACGTAGTAGAAATTGAATAAAAGCTTTCCTTACAATTTGTGTTGTTATTTTCAAATTTTCTCATCGTCCTCTTTTTGAAGCTGTTTAGCTCTTTTGAGTGTTTTTACATTTTATTTCCATTTCGCGAAATATGTACTATTTAGATTAATATTCATTATTTTGCGTAATAATACATGTACTCTTCATAATACGGATGATAACATAATATGTAAGGTATATCTTAACTGTACTGATCACTAATTTCACTGCTACAAAATTACCTGCAGATTACTTGAAATGAGTAAGTCATGCTTTAAGGGAAAAGTGAACTATGAACTTTCAAAACTAATTTTATTTTTTGATTTATCTACTTGAAAATATAATAGGTAGCTACTAATATATATTTCTTGTTTAATGTCTAAAATTTTAAAGTAAAATATTTTAATAAAATACAAATTATTATTTTGTCTAAGAGAAAATTTAATTGATAATATTCGATAAACATTCCTTTTATATAATATATGGTAAATGTTAGTTGTTATCGCTAATATTCACCTGTAATTTAATAAAAAAGAAATAATAGTTAAAATTTTACCCAAAATCATAAGAGCATTTTTTTTAATTTCTATTAGATAGACTTTTTATTTTTGAAATACATTCATTTTAAGTATATTTTATACTCAACAAGGCAAATTGCTGATAAAGTTAGTAGACATATGACAGTTAATATGCACCTTGGGTGTTTCAAATACTTTATGGTCATTATTTATATTAGAAAATATTATTAGGAATAACAGGACTTTTTGTTGTACTAAAAATTGTATTAATTGTAAGGGGACACGGTATTAAAATATTACGTATAATCCTTATTTTTACATATAAATCACAATTTAATGAAATTTAATAATCAAGCTATTTCCCAGAAACTCCACTTCAGACTTCATTAATTATTCTAACTCCTGTAAGTTAGAATCTCAGAATTCTGACTCAGCTGTATTAAATATACGTTACTTCATTTATTAAACATGTATTATCTATTTCAAAATGTTTTATGTTTATTTTACAACATCGTTCTTGTAGCATGTAATCTAATGAAAAATTGATAACTCACAATAAAAATGATAAAAATGTAATTTAAACCTTTTTATTATTTAATTCTAAAGTAGTTGCTGCTCGTGAATATTTCATAAAATGTTGCTTGTAACTACTAGGAAATAAATATCAGCAATGGGGAAACGCCCCAATTTGGCTTATTTCCCTTATTTCTCAGTACGGGTATTTACTTCGAAATTTGATTTTCGCTTTTCCCCTTTCTTATTATCTAGGTTAATATTAGCTTTTATTCAATCATACGTGAACGATATCAGATAACGTAATTCTCGTCAAATGAAATGATTCTATAATAACAGTTTCTCTACTTTTACATGTACATGTTAATATTACATACCAGCATATATCCCGTCACATGAGGGAATCAGTAAAATTTTTAGTATTCCAGAATTGTAAAGTACCCTACGAGGCAGGTAAAAAATGGTTTTTTTTAGCTGTGAATTACCTGGTAGACGCTCAATAATTTGTTTATCATCACACTCCTCTAAAGTGTCCGGATACTGTGAATGATACTGTGAATTTAGAATCACGTTGAATTCATTTAGAAAGCTAATCCAAAGTTTCCTAAACTACTTTGAAACTATCATTACGTTCTTCCCATTTTTACAATCAATTTACAATAATTTTACAGTCTCACCACTCAAAACATAAATATATCTAAATGTATCCTTTACTCTAAATTGTGGATTTTTATTTAGGTAAAACTAAAACTATTAAAGAAATACTTAAAGGATAAATATTGCTACAGCTATAATAGTTATATATTTTATAATTTTACACTTTCATGTTAATATCACATTTTTTGTATGCACTTCGTTTAAAATGGATTTACTAGCTCTTTCTAAAACATAACATTTCCATTAATTAATTTGCTCTAAATTATGGACAGGATTTTTTTTTAAATTTGAATTTA
>CM063510.1:134658858-134698858 GCA_032207245.1 Pardosa pseudoannulata
TTTTTTTATTTTTGCAATTTTTTGGCACAACAATGCTCTATGTATTTTTTTTACATTTAAAAATATTGATTTTTCAGGCCTTTAAATAAAACTGTGTATTAAAGGTTTAAATAACATTCATTCAGTTATGTTATTTAGACATAAAATCTTAGAATATTTCATAAACGTTTGCTTGGGCAAATCTGAAAATATTACAGTAACTATAAACAGTACATATAGTGTAGTCTAATTTTTTTTCTATATATATTCTAAACTAATTTCCAAGCTCATGTTATATTAAATATCTTACACTTTCAATTCTTGTATGTTTCTGAAAATGTATTAAAATTACAGCTTTTGCGTTTTACGTTAATGAAAAATAATTTTAAAACATACAATTTTGTTTACCAAATCTTGGACTCTAAATAACATTTGTTTAATTATGTTAGATAATATCTAGTATCTTGAAATATTTTATAAACATTCTCTTGGAAAAATCCCACATTACTACAGTAACTTTAAAACGTTATCGATATTAATCTGATTGCTTTAATGTTTTTCATTAGTTGACAGTCATTATTTGGTAATTGTTGATGTACTATTACGATTTAATATTACGAAAATATACTTTTTTATTTCAGATAATCCATATAGAATCCGCTTGCTTTCGTTATATATGCGGTTTAAAATTGATATCCATACAGTTATTGAAACCTATGCACATTCTTTCTAAAGACATATAATACGAATAAATTTAAAAATACACTTGTTAAAAGTACACTTGCTCCTTATAATATATATATAATAATAATAATGTTGAATTTTCTTTGGGAAATATTACTATACACTATTACTATTATTATTTATATTACTAATACTACATTTTATAAGCGTTTGCTTGGGCAAATCTTAAAATATTACAGTAAATATACACATTAATACAGTATAGTCTAAATTATTTTATCCATATATTCTAAACTAATTTGTAAGCTATTCATTTTTACACTATCAATTCTTGTATATTTCTGAAAATGTATTAAAATTACGACTTTAGTGTTTTACTTTAATGAAAAAAAATTAAAAATATACAATTTTGTTTGATAAATCTTGTACTTTAAATAACATTTGTTCTCTTATATTAGATAACATTTAATATCTTGAAATATTTCATACACGTTCGTTTGGACAAATTCCAAATTACTACTGTAACATTATCGAAATTAATCTGATTGCTTTAATGTTTTTCATTAGTTGACAGTCATTATTTGGTAATTGTTGATTTACTATTTCCTATAATTTGAAGCAAACGTACATTTCAATACATTATTAAACTTATTTAACAAAATAGCTTTACAATACTCTTTTGAAGTCATTTGTGAAACGAAATTACTTCTCATTTAATAATAGAAAACGGAACAGAAGAGGAAATTCTTAAATAAATCTCTTAAGACAGTTCTAGCATTGAATTTAAATTTACCCGGGATTCGATACACTTGAAACGAAATGGTTTGAGTAGTAAAATATTTCAGACAAATTCCATTTGAATTAACATAGAAGACCGATAAAATAAATGAAGTGAAATGAAGTACTTGACATTTTAAATTCCATTACATAATATCAGGATATGCAATTAAATATGCTTGTACAAAAATCTATATTTTATAGTAATGTATTAAATAATAATAATTCACATACTGAAAATGATAATATAAACTCTGTAATATATATGTTAAAACTTAAAAAAAAATTTTTCAAAATTAAATTTTTATCCTAGGCATTATGCTTCTCTACCTTATACCAGAAGATGTATAAAAAGATTACGAAAAAATACTTTTTATTTCAGATAATCCATATCGAAACTATTCGCTTTCTTTATATAGACTGTTTAAAATTGGCAATCATACAGTTATTGCAACCTACGCACATTCTTTCTAAAGACATATAATACGAATAAATTTAAAAATACACTTGTTAAAGGTACACTTGCTCCTTATAAACTATATATAGTAATTATAATATTGAATTTTCTTCGGGAAATATTACTATTCTCTATTACTATTATTATTTATATTACTATTACTATATTTTATAAGCGTTTGCTTGGACAAATCTTAAAATATTACAGTAACTATACACAGTAATACAGTACAGTCTAAATGTTTTTCTCCATATATTCTAAACTGATTTCTAAGCTATCCATATTTACACTATCAATTCTTGTATATTTCTGAAAATGTGTTAAAATTACAGCTTTTGTGTTTTAATTTAATGAAAAATAATTAAAAAATTACAATTTTGTTTGCTAAATCTTGTACTTTAAATAACATTTGTTCTCTTATGTTAGCTAACATTTAATATCTTGAAATATTTTATAAATGTTCGTTTGGACAAATTCCAAATTACTACTGTAACATTATCGAAATTAATCTGATTGCTTTGATGTTTTTCATTAGTTGACAGTCATTATTTGGTAATTGTTGATTTACTATTTCCTATAATTTGAAGCAAACGTACATTTCAATACATTATTAAACTTATTTAACAAAATAGCTTTACAATACTCTTTTGAAGTCATTTGTGAAACGAAATTACTTCTCATTTAATAATAGAAAACGGAACAGAAGAGGAAATTCTTAAATAAATCTCTTAAGACAGTTCTAGCATTGAATTTAAATTTACCCGGGATTCGATACACTTGAAACGAAATGGTTTGAGTAGTAAAATATTTCAGACAAATTCCATTTGAATTAACATAGAAGACCGATAAAATAAATGAAGTGAAATGAAGTACTTGACATTTTAAATTCCATTACATAATATCAGGAAATGAAATGAAAATATGCTTGTACAAAAATCTATATTTTATAGTAATGTATTAAATAATAATAATTCACATACTGAAAATGATAATATAAACTCTGTAATATATATGTTAAAACTTAAAAAAAAATTTTTCAAAATTAAATTTTTATCCTAGGCATTATGCTTCTCTACCTTATACCAGAAGATGTATAAAAAGATTACGAAAAAATACTTTTTATTTCAGATAATCCATATCGAAACTATTCGCTTTCTTTATATAGACTGTTTAAAATTGGCAATCATACAGTTATTGCAAACTGCGCAGATGGTGTCTAAAGATATATAATATGAATAAATTTAAAAATACACTTGTTAAAATTTACACTTGTTCATTATAAACTAGTAATAATAATGATGAATTTTTTTTGGGGGGGGAAATATTACTATTCAGATAATTTAAGATCTCGATATTGCTAAAATGTTTCAACTTAAAGCTTAAATATTAAAGATTTTATTCTTAGAGCAAAGGGAACCTTTTATTATCTCTTTATATATCAATGTTATTTAAAAATTTCAACTCTTTCACATTATATAAAAAATGTAAGCCCCTATTTATTGCAACTGGTTAAAACTCTAGCCTGTTAAAGGTTTGGTGTTTCATTACATAGATTCCTCTGTATTCATCATAATTTCCTGTTTGAATTTTTAATTGAATAGTACATTTTATCGGATAATATTCCTTCATCTTAGTTAATATATAAGTACGTATGTGTTATATGTTAAAATTCAAAACTTCAAACTTCTAAAACGAATTAGAATCGTGTGGAAAATCAGGATCAAGCTAACCAATTTCTTTACATTACTTTATTTAAATAATAACAAAATTGTAAAATGATGGGTAAATGAAAGAGCTCAAGAAATTCTATCATAAAATATTGGGTATTTAAATTTCTATTTACCACAAAATTTCTGTCTACACCTTATGATGTCATGTAAATAAATATCATGATACAAACTGGTTGTTTTCCTGCAGGGGTGATACATATCTTCAACAATTCGTCTACGTATAAATTATAGGTCATCATTCTCAACAGCAGATTTTGCTATCATCACAACAAATAGATGTCTCATCCGTTAGGAACCGCGGTAGCTCAGTCGACAAAGGCAGAGACCTCATAGCTGAAAGATTGCAGGTTCGGGGCTGGAACCAGCATAAAATCTGCCGTGTTAGATAAAGGTGACTGGGGTAAGTAAAATATGTTCGTGGTAACAAAGTATTTAAGTTCTCAAACGTTACCTCTGAGGGTGGCAGGCCAAACCTAAAGGTCTTTTTCTTGGTCTCTGTTTCTAAATTAAGAAGACCTAGCGGGGATAATGTTGTCGTCATCCGTAGCATACATTAGGCTACACTTGTACCTCGGGTGGGGAAAAATGAGTAACATTTTCATAGCCTTGTTAAGGCTTTAGGATAATGCCTTCATTGCCTGCTGCGTTGGAAAAAATATTCCCGTTGACTAATAAACATATACTTTAGTCCATTTTAGTTTTATTGTGTTTTCTCTGAACTGTAACAATGTTTGTTAACTCTGAATTCAAGCATTCAGGCAAAATTGCTGCAGTGTATATAAAATATGTTTTACACTGAACCATTGAACTGATACATTTCTTTTTATATTTTTCTAAATTATTTTCTTCAACAACACAATCTTAAAATTTCTATTTCCCTGTCATCAGCTGATAGTGTTCATATTTTCCAATTTTTATCATTTTTTTTGTGGCAATTGAATTTTCTTAAATGTCTTCAGCATTTTGAAATGGTAATTTAGGTTTCCAAAAAAGAAAACTCACTATACATTTCTAGACTACACATTTCTTCTATACATTTCTTCAATTACTTTGCATTGCTTTCTCGGTCACCATTATATTATTTCTGCTATTACTATAAATTTATTATATTTTACCATCTTACTAAATTAGAGAACACAATAAAAAAGAATCAGTCAAATAATACGCTGAAAAATTTATTCAATCGCCAAATCTCAAACCACGCAACATTTGGCTTTGGGGGCATTTAAAACATCTCGTCAGTCAAAAACTAAGAAGGATACCCGATCTTAAATAAAGAATCGCTACATGTCCTTAACATTTTAGTTCAAAAATAATATTTTAAACTATTTCATTACGGGACATACGAGAAGTTTTTCAACCTACTTGCATAACATCAAAAAGCCAGATTCACCGAATTCTAAATGTGGAATATCAGGAAAATGCAATTATTAAATGCAAGTAAAATATATTCTAGTGCCTATGCTGATTAAAAAATACAAAAACAAAACACAAATCCAATATTTTAAAAGAATTGATAATAAGCGCAATTATTTTAAAAAGTCTAAAATATATTAAATACAAATTATCTAAAATATTTTAACTTATACAATTTAAATTTTGATGTAAACTGAAATATAAAAATTATTTAAATTTTGAATCAATTATTGAGTGTATAACTTTTAAATTACTAGTGTTGAAATGTTTTCCTCACCCATATAAGTTTCCGCATTCATAAACCCTTGAGTTGGATGTTGATGTGGGTGATCTAAGTTCTTAGCATTTCTCCGGACTCACTGCGTTCAAACATAGAATATTCTATCTTAGGATTTGATACAGACTCTAAGAATGCTAGTGGTGGGTGGGTGGGTGGGTCTAATGCTACTTGGTCAAACCAAGCCCAGATGATCGCTGCTCTTACGAATTAAAGCTGAAGTGTGCGCCTTTCGTTGTTCACGAGCACCGTTAATTTAAAAGTACGACTGGTCGAACTCATTCATACACTCATTCATCCATCCGCAAGTCAGAATTTAGATCCAAACCAGAGACCGACTAATCACTGATTCATTACCTCCAGAGGTATAATTTGGTATGGGAATTTGGAGGATTTTGTAGAAAAATGCTAGTAATATGTTGAACATGTCTTGTTGCAATTAATTTTAAAGAGTAAATGAGGACTAAATGTGTAAGTCAGGAAAAAAGGCCTCTGGTAGAGAAATTTTGAACTATTTTTCCAAACCAGATACCGACTCATCCCTGATTCAGTACCTCCAGAGGTATAATTTAGTATGGGAACCAGGACGACTTTGCAGAAAAATGCTAGTAATATGTTGAACATGTCTTCTTGAAATTATTTTTTAAGAGTAAATGAGTACTAAATGTGTAAGTCAGGAAAAAAAGGCCTATGGTAGAGAAATTTTGAAGTATTTTTTCAAGCCAGATACCAAATCATCCCTGATTCAGCACCTCCAGAGGTATAATTTGGTATGGTAACTTGGAAAACTTTGCAGAAAAATGCTAGTAATATGTTGAACATGTCTTGTTGCAATTAATTTTAAAGAGTAAATGAGGACTAAATGTGTAAGTCAGGAAAAAAGGCCTCTGGTAGAGAAATTTTGAACTATTTTTCCAAACCAGATACCGACTCATCCCTGATTCAGTACCTCCAGAGGTATAATTTAGTATGGGAACCAGGACGACTTTGCAGAAAAATGCTAGTAATATGTTGAACATGTCTTCTTGAAATTATTTTTTAAGAGTAAATGAGTACTAAATGTGTAAGTCAGGAAAAAAAGGCCTATGGTAGAGAAATTTTGAAGTATTTTTATACCAATATCCATAATTGTACCTCCAGAGGTATAATTTTCACTAAACTTTGCAGAAAAATGGTAGTAATATGTTGAACATGTCTTCTTGAAATTATTTTTTAGGAGTAAATGAGTACTAAATGTGTAAGTCAGGAAAAAAAGGCCTATGGTAGAGAAATTTTGAAGTATCCAAACAAATTTTTTCAGTATCTCCAGAATAATTGGTATGGACTGGAAAACTTTCAAAAAATTTATTGAACATGTCTTGTTTCAATTATTTTTTAAGAGTAAATGAAGACTAAATGTGTAAGTCAGTAAAAAAAAGACCTCTGGAAAGAAATTTTAAACTATTTTTATTAATCCAAATTTGTATGCTTACAAAACCCAGAAAATATTCCTAATCAACAATAGTTTATATCCAACATTACATATAAGATATTTTTTTACATTGTTTGAAATACTAGCAACAAATATTGATACAACAAATATTAATTTCAGACCTAAAGTATAAATTATTTCCAATAAATTTCCCCAAATTTTTACACATATTTACATAGAAGTGTAAACAGTTAAAAGAATAACCACGGGAAATGATATGTTTTATTCGTTACTACCAAAACAACTACACTGGAATGAATCACAAAAGGGTAATATAAAAAAAAGGTGAATATTTTTTCAGTTTTAATATAAACTGCGAATTGAATGGAAAGTTCGATTTTCTTAAACTGTATTTCTCGATGATATATTATTTTCTAAATGCCGTATAGAATTGGAATAAGCAAGAAAACATATATTCAACAGATTTTTGTATTCCAAAGAGGATTTTAGATTATTTCACTTCTTTCTTTGAAGGAACAGATCCCAGCATCATTTCACTACATAAATTATTTTCTATGTTCAGAATATGGCATCATACTTTATCATTCTTATTGTTCAGAATGGTAAAAATATTAAATGTAAATATGCAATTCTTCGCTTACAATCCATATACAAATATTTCACCCTTCAAACTTTCTGGCAGGGTATTTGTAAACAAATTCCTTTATAGAAGATTTTATGTATGTATGTATTTATATACGTTCGCTATGTGTTAAAAAAGGCTTGAGTGATATTGACGGAATTTTGGGTGATGATACAGATAAACACTACCCACATGTTAGGTTTTATGCTTGTAGATCAATACCATATGTAGACAGAACTTTTTTTTTTGGTCTAATTTTTGATTGTAGTCTGTAATTTGCCTTATTTCAAATATTTTCTTCTTGAATCAAGTGCTAATATACTTAAAATCTTTTAAGTAACTTAATTCATCTGATAGCGTTTAGCATATGTTTTCAGAAAATATATAGATATTTAATTTTTACCGTATTATCTTATCATACATTTTATTATTTTTAATTCGGAATATATCTGTCACTTTGAACCCAACTCCATGATTTTTATATATCCAATTTTTAGACGCCCTTGCTTTGAAAATTACGTAATGTAATTGACGTAAATACTGGAAAAATTTCAGACACATCAATTTTTTGTAGCTCAATAGACTGTACAGATACAATACTTTTTTTAATTTTAAATTGAGGGTTCTTCGAAATGTTGACGTAATTTGATATACTGGGTGTTCATAATTAAATTCACATAAATTAAATTATCCAAATTTGAAACTATGGTTCAAAATTTATATATATATATATATATATATATATATATATATATATATATATATATATATATATATATATATATATATATATATATATATATATATATATATATATATATATATATATATATATATATATATATATATATATATATATATATATATATATATATATATATATATATACTATATATATATAATAATATATATTAATATATATATATATATATATATATATATATATTATATATATACATATTATATATATATATATATATATATACTTATACATATATATATATATATATATATACATATATATATATATATATATTTATATATATATATATATATATATATATATATATATATATATATATATATATATATACATATATATATATAATATATATATATATATATATATATATATATATATATATATATATATATATATATATATATATATATATATATATATATATATATATATATATATATATATATATATATATATATATATATATATATATATATATATATATATATATATATATATATATATATATATATATATATATATATATATATATATATATATATATATATATGTATAAGGGGGATACCAGAAGTTCAATAGAATTGCCGGATTAATTATTTCGCCACATTAATTATTTCGTAGGCCCTCTTCCTTTTACTAAGAAACTAGACTATTAAATAATGTTGCAGTCGAACCACAGTAAAGAGAAGCACAATTTTGAGTTCAACTTAAATCTTTTTTTGAGGAGCTGCTAAAAAGACATCTTTGTCAGACAAGAGAATGATACTCAAAACAATGAATGATACGCTCAAACAGACGTGTACTTCAGAGAGAGGCAGATAGAATTTTCGCATGGAACAAGAAATTTAGTCATTGAAATTAACTCCTATATCAGGAGAAAAAGTGAACCATTCACCGGGTGCAGCAGGAAAATGTGTTTTATGGACAAAAACTTATATTTATTGGAGATAAATCTGTGGGAAATTTGTTGGAAGAATTTCAAGTCGAAGTCACACTTCTGATTAAGACCTTTTTTGGCTGCGAAAACAGATTTTAAGGAATTAGAATGAGAGAGAAAATGTTTTTAAAGAGGTATTAAAGTGAAATAGTTTTGATATATTACACACACACACACACACATATATATATATAATATATATATATATATGTGTGTGTATGTATATATGTATATATATATATATATATATATATATATATTTATATGTATATTTATATGTATATATATATATATATATATATATATATATATATATATATATATATATATATATATATATATATATATATATATATAATATATATATATATATATATATATATATATATATATATATATATATAATATATATATATATATATATATATATATATATATATATATATATATATATATTATATATATATATATATATATATACATATATATATATATATATATATATATATATATACATATATATATATAAATATATATATATATATATATATATATATATATATATATATATATATATATATATATATATATATATATATATATATATATATATATATATATATATATATATTATATATATATATATATATATATATATATATATATATATATATATATATATATATATATATAGATATATGTATATATGTATATATATATGTATATATATATATATATATACATGTGTGTATATATATGTATATATACATATATATATATGTATATATATATGTATATATATATATATATATATGTATATTTATATACATACATATATATATATATATTTATATATATATATATATATATATATGTATATATACATGTGTGTATATATATATGTATATATATATATATATATATATATATATATATATATATATATATATATATATATATATATATACATGTGTGTATATATATCTATATATATATATATATATATATATATATATATATATATATATGTGTGTGTGTGTGTGTGTGTGTGTGTGTGTGTGTGTGTGTGTGTGTGTGTGTGTGTGTTTGTGTGTGTGTACACATATGTATATTTGCACATTTAAGTATATATCGACTTTTAGGCATTAACTAATCTCTATTTTTACATAAACAAGATCTAAAAATATAGTATTTGTAGAATTATGTTATAAACTCCCTTACTCAAATCTGCAATAACTAAAATGTTACAAACAAACTTTTTCATAAAATTTGAGGGAAAATTATTTCCTGATTTGATCACTTTTTTTTGCCAGTGTCACTTCTTTAAATTCCTTTGAAGATAAGTTAAGCAGTGACAAGAAAAAAAATGATCATTTTAACATATGAGAACTTTATTATATACGTGTATCCAATAGAATTTTATTTTGGACGACAACTATCTTTAAAGGAAAGCCTTAATATTAGAATGAGATATATGTAAGGTTTTTTCATTACATTAGACATTGCTTGGAATATTCGGAAAAGATAACGGTAATGTATTTCCATTTTAAAATCTAGTATGTTGCCATCCACCCCAGTTCATATAATTCTATGAAAATTCTGTTTTATATTTTTAGTCATATTGAATGTATAGGCAGACACTCCGATGGATACATGAAGAAAAAGTATTTTTCACTAACATTTATTTCCATTTCAATTCGACTACGAATTGCTCCTTACAAATTGAATTGCTGTGTTGAAGTTTCTTTCAGATTCGAAACGAACTCCATTTTGACAAATGACTCACTTGAAATTTCAGAGTCCCTTTTCTGTACTTTATAAATTTGGTTCTTTCTTTTTTTTTTGTTTCTCCGAAGCTATTTATCTAATGTAATGTGCTAGTCTTATCCAACTCATGTTGAGGAAAAAATCGGTTCTTTATCATAAACTGATCCTTTTATTTTCGGAACAAAATTCTTTTAATAAATCATCCATTGTATGGTTTTTCAAGCATGGAAAACTAGTATTCAGTAAACCGAAATAGAAAACAATACAAAGTGGAATCTGGGATACGTGATCTTTCCATTTATTTCTTGTATTACCGGTACTGAAAAAAGGATTTCTCCAAAAGTGCTTTAATATGAATGATAAGGTTATGAATTGTGTTGCCAGAGACATAAAACATAATTCTTATTTGTTAATAGTGATGTATTATTTTATTATGTTTTTTTTTTCCAATCTCAAGATATTACAGCAGTTCTAGATGAAATGCAAGAAAATGCATGTTCTAACTTTTTATAAATAAATTCATAAAAATTTCTGATTCTTTTAATAAAAATAAATTTAAGTTTTTATTTTTCATACTTTTTAAAAAAATGTTTTATTTAGACATGTGTAGATAGAATACTTTATATTGTTAATTTTGCTTGAGGGCTGTATTTTAGCACTCAAGAAAAATTCTTTTTTTTAATATTGCTAAAGTAATCCAAATATTTTATTTAAATTTTTCATCTGATGGCGTGTAAATGTGTTTTCAAGTAATACATAAAATAAAATTTTAGCTCTATTTATACGACTTATTTGATCATTATACCTTTCTTTTGGATTCACTTGTAGCATTTTCATGTACCTAAATTTTAAACAGCAGTCAGTTCAAAATTTCGATTATTGAATAAATTTAAACCATTTCTAATATGTTTTTTTAAATTTACCTGCTAAACTAATTAACACATTTAACTAAATTTACATCAAATAACCCTTCATATAATGTTTACAATGCGTTTTCAGGTAACACAGTATTTCATATTCTTGATCACATTTGCTTGAGTTAGCTAATTTTGCAAATTTTTATTCGAAATATTTCTGTCAATTTATCTTAACTTCAGTAATTTTCTTATCATGTGAGAAATAACATACTTTATGTTATGTTTTAAACCTATCTCTATTTTGGGGTATTTTTGAGAACATTACACATTTAAAAGTTGCTTTTGTAGTATTTTACATTTCAATTAATATCATTGGCATATTATATGTTTTAAAAAAAGTGTTTTGATTATTATCTACTGTAGCAAAACAGTGATAATAGTATTAATAATAAGAAAGTTAATAATATAAAAGTGTTACATTTTGCATACTAAAATCTAAAAATTATGCAGCTCATTTTAATATTTTTATTAAAGAAGGGAACCTATAGATACATATGATTATTGCGTGTTTATAAACATATATATGGTGTTCATTCTAAAAATATAACTGATGACATTTATAAGCCAATACATTTTATGTTCTAGATTAGTAAATAATGTTTAAAAGGTTTAGAAAAAATATTTAAAGAAACATTTTAAATAAGAAGTTTCACAAATTTTAGTAATATGAACACATAAGTTCAGTGTAAATGAGCTGCCTTTATTTTAAGATAATATGTTAAAAATATTTATTTCTTTTTCAGTAGAAAAATAAAGAGTACAAAAGAAACGTTCACTAATAAAGCTTTTATTGATTTAAAACTTACAAAATGCTTCGATTGTTTTAATTGTAATAATAAATCGATCATTATTAACCTGTAGTGTATTAACCAATTTCACATTTATATAGTTTGACAGGGTATAATAATTAAATGATGTGTATATATATATATATATGTGTGTGTGTATATATATATATATATATATATATATATATATATATATATATATATATATATATATAAATATATATATATATATATATATATATATATATAATATATATATATATATATATATATATATATATATAAATATATATATATATATATATATATATATATATATATACATATATATATATACATATATATATATACATATACATATATATACATATACATATATATATATACATATATATATATATATATATATATATATATATATATATATATATATATATATATATATATATATATATATATATATATATATATACTATATATATATATATATATATATATATATATATATATATATATATATATATATATATATATATATATATATATATATATATATATATATATATATATATATATATATATATATATATATATATATATATATATATATATATATATATATATATTTATATATATATATATATATATATATATATATATATATATATATATATATATATATATTTATATATAAATATATATATATATATATATATATATATATATATATATATATATAAATATATATAAATATATATATATATAATATATATATATATATATATATATAAACTATTATAAATATATATAATATATAATATATATAGAAATATATATAAATATAAAAAAAAAAAAAAAAAATATTAGATCTCAAAGTTATTATACTAACGTTCGAGTAGGAAAACTTATCAAACCTAACTCTTAAATAAAAAGGATTTTAGAACCCAGAGCAACAAAATAAAGTAAAAATGCCCAAATGCGACACACGTTACGGATATATAACGGAAGTTTATTAGATTTTCCTACTCGGTAGTTTTCTGTTCGATAAATATTTTTCGCTTCAAGAAATTAGAAGATAACACCAAAACTTCATTCAATATACTTGTTGTACAACACATAATAAAGTTTTCTTGCCTATATCAAGAAATAAAACTGGAAGATTCCTCTAATTAATGGTGGAGGTGACTTAGTATACTGTCATTCAGTAGAATCGAGATATTTCAAGTTAAAACGTTGTTGTCATGACGGTAGACAATTTTTCCCCTTTTTATGCCTCATAATATAAGAGGCCATGAAAATAAAATGAAATAATACGATTTTAGAACATGTGTTTGAATAATAATAATTTAATTTCTAGTTAATAAAATAGTAATTATTCGAAGTCTAAAGGAGATAACTGGATTTCACATTATAGTTAATTTGATAACGGTAGTTGTTCATTTTATTTACGGATGCATTTAAACAACAGATTTTTAAAGATTGTAAAAAAAAAGCAATATATATATATAGACTCCGCTGATAAGAAAATATGGTATTTTTTACAAAAAATAATAAAATAATAGAGAAATAGGGATATTCTATCTATCGTATATAAGTTAAATTGTATGATAATGTTTGCGATAACTCAATATGCACATTTTGCAAAGCACTTAAGTATATAAAACTGTGTATATAATATAACTGTAAACCGCATATACATATACATATATATACATATATATATATATATATATATATATATATATATATATATATATATATATATATATATATATATATATATATATATATATATATATATATATATATATATATATATATATATATATATATATATATATATATATATATATATATATATATATATATATATATATATATATATATATATATATATATATATATATATATATATATATATATATATATATATATATATATATATATATATATATATGTTTGTGTGTGTGTGTGCGTGTAAACTGATGTATATAAATATATACATATAGTAAGTAATGTTGCTAATAATAACCAAATATAATTAGGTACCGTTTTAAATTTAGGCTATATATTATGCTAAGGCGTGCAATACAGTTCAACAGAAATTCCAGAAAAAACAAAACTAAGAATTACATAAAAAACAGAAGAAACAAAGTAAAACGGAAATGTTTTGATGCTACACAATTTGCAGATATGTAACGGAATTTTATTAGTTTTTCCTCCCCGGTAGTTTTCAGTTCAAATATTTTTCGCTTCAAGAAATAAGATGATAGCTCCTATACTTCCTTCAATATCACAAGCAAAATACTTGTTGTACAGCATATAAGAAAGTCTTCTTCTTTGTATTAAGAAATAAAATTTCACTATTCTTCTAATTAATGTTGGAGATGTCTTAGTATATTATCTTTGAGTGGAATTCAGACATTTCTTATTATTTTATTGAGACTGTGATAAACAAAAAAAAATTTACTTTTTTATGCCTTATGAAATAGGACGCCATGATATATAAAATAAAAGAATAGATAATGGAAGAATTGGTTTTAAATTTTAGAGAAATTAAAAGCTACTTAAAGAAATTAAGTCGTCCTAATAGGTAAGTGGAGATAACTAAATACCATTGGTAGCGTATTTTTTATTTAATCCTACAGTTAGTAATGGATATATTATAATTACCAAAATATAGAAAACTGACTATTAAAATGAGTGAGATACGCACGAGTGTTTACAGAAATACAAATTTCCTAATAATCGTATGTTTGGGAAATTTAAAGTAACTGCTTGTTATAGTTTTGAGACTCATTCATTTCTTAAAATATCCAAAATCACAATAGTGTAAAAAATGTTCTTGAAATGCATCATATTTTAGTACTGAGATATAACCATAAATCCTGTATTATACATTCATATGACCTAGAAAGTAGTGAAAACGAATAGAAGTATAACGAAATAAAATATTAAAATTCAAAGTATACCCTTATTTAAGCGAAAAACAGCTAAATCTACAAAGAATTTTTTCACATGTAATTTGCTGTAATAATTTTATGATCATTTATCAATTTTCTGTTTAAAAAATTAGAAGATAAAAACAAACTTTTCTATAAACGTTCCTTGAATGCTACAAGTAATGCAAGTAGTGTACTAAAGTAAAATTCATACTAAAGCTTTCTTTCTTGTATCAAAAATAAAACATCTTGATTCTGGTAAATGATAGTGAAGATAGCGACACTAATAAATATTGAGACATTTAGTACGATTATTGTATTGTCAGATCAATAGATAAAAATGTCCTTTCACGATATTTTGCCATCTAAATAGATCACCCCAATCTTTAGTTTAAAAAAATAAACTTTATATGAATATTAATTAATTAAAAATCATCCATTAAATTTAACCCTGGACCATATTCACCCCTAACAATTTGGACACAGGTCTCTAATACATAATCCATGTAGCTTAGAGCAGTCGAAGTGGTACTTGACATGGATAGGTGTGAGATCATCCAACAAGATGGTTGCTCAGACTATTAAACCTTCAACATCTTAAAGTTCAATTTTCCTGAGAGTGGTGGGCAAAAAGCTGGTACATGGTTCTTTCCATATGAAAGTACATCTTTAATTGTTTTAAGGGATGAACCAGGAAAATAGAACGGCCACTCAATGATCCATACTCCAATTGTTGTACTTTCTTCACCAATCTAAACTGACTTTCCTCTTCGTGGACGTGAGCTGGACGCAATACACGAGTCTTCTTGCAAACTACCCACTCTATTGAAACAGTCATCATTAAAACTCGGGTTTCTACGGTCGCATACAATTCGCGAAAGAGATGAGAAGCTGTAACGTACCTCTTATGAGTCACTATAAAAGACAAATGATGTCATTTTCTGCCATTTTGTCTCTTGCACAACCTTTGATGGAGCTTACTCACGATGAATCCAGTATCTTGCAACTGTTAACATTAGTTTCATCTGTATTATTAGTTCGTTGTCAGTGTGATAAATACAAGGCATGCTCGACTCTTATGGGTTTAAAAGAGGTTATCCCAAGGAGCAGTAAATATATAAATTTTAGAAGAATATTTTAAATTACAAAAATATTAAAATAGAAACACAGATTTCTTAAAAAAAAAATGTTTGGATTTCTTTGTAGAGAAGGAGATTAAATTAGTTTTATTGCAACATATTTTCGTTTTTATTTAATGATAATTTTGATAATATAATTCTTTTCACTTAAGAGAGTTTTAACATTTCTATAAAGAAATAAAATAAAATAAGATTTCAACGTCATTTAGGGTTTGATGATAAAGAAAAAAAAATAGTATGTTTTACAAAGGAGGTGTAAAGAATTAGGAATTTCTAAACAGAATAACACATTCAAATGCAAATTATAGAGACACGTCAGCATTCAAATGCATATTATAGAGACATAAATGTAAATTATAGAGAGAACTATAACACATGCAAATTATAGAGACATTTGTTAAAATGTTAGAGAAATCGGAAAGCATACATTTTTATCTTTAAAATTTAACCTTATCTCCCATAAAATCACTACACGAACATAAAGAAAGCAAAATTTCAAAAAAATTAAATATAGAATCAAATTTAGTTTATACTACATAACAATACTGTAGGATAAATTACAAAAATTAATCCATATTGAAAGATATATACTACTTATCAAACCTAAGTCCTACACAAAAATGTGTGTAAAACGAAATAAAGCAGAAGCGTTCAAATGCGACATTACTTGTAGATATACACCGGAAGTTAATAAGATTTCCCTCCGAGGCAGTTTTCTGTTTAATAAATATTTTTCGCTTCAAGAAATTAGAAGATAGCAGCAAAAATTCCTTCAATATCACTAGCAACTTGCTTGCTGTACAACACGTAATAAAGTTTTATTTCTTGTACCAGGAAACAAAACTAGAAGATTCCTCTAATTAATGGTGAAGATGACTTAGTACTCTGCCATTGAGGGAATCGAGGCATTTTCTGTTATTACTCCGTTGTCAAGACGATAGATAAAAAGGTATTTCGCTTTTTCATGTCATCCAAAATAGGTTGTTTAGAAAAAATAAAAATAAAATAAAGTATTTTTGAAAGCATGTATTTTAATTATATATAAATTAATATTAGAATTTGAAAATGGAGGACTCGATTGAATCTTTGGATGTGTTTGGGTATTTTACTCAAAATTTTTGGTTTCAATCTAATGGTGTATTTAGAGAATAGATTATTTATTATTGTAAAAAGTAATTGTGATATCGTTATGTTTTGCTGATAAGAAATTTATATTTTACAGCAGGTGTACATTTGTAGGAATTATATAATTATTGTTCTATCTGCTGATTTCAGATTATTCATAACAAAGGCTTCTATATATATTATAATAATAAAAAACATGCAACGAATTCTTTACAGAAATGTGCCACTACGTAAAAAAAAGAAAAAATAGCTCTCAAAGCACATTAACTTTCCTTAATAGAAATACTCTACATCTTTTATAGGATAGTCATTTATTAATAGAAATAATCTAGAAGAAAATCATATTTTCTGTTATCTAAATCATATATTATTAATGGTAACTATTTTACATTCTTAGTTTAACTGAGGAACACATTATCATTCATCTAAAAGAAACTAGAAATGTATCTTGTTTCTCTTGCTGTATTTACCATTACCTCAATTTATCTTACTTAAGGTTACATGCTGATTGAACATTGCCTCATATACAAGCATTGCCAACGAGCTCAGTGGTCGGTGCTCGCCATGGCGGTTGATCCAAAGTATGGATTTTTAATTTTAAAATGTTATTTATTGTTGCGTTATGTTCTCTAACTCTCTAGATGTTTCTTTTTTAAGTAAATTAGTTATTTCTCGAATATTATGTTCGGGTATAAAAGCTGATACCCACTAGCTGTAGGCAACTTCTCGATCTTGTAAAGTTGCGATTTATTACTTGCATCGTCTCTACTTTGCATCAAATACGTCTGTTAGGCTAAACGGTGTGTTCGTTCGAATCTCCTTGACGGGTGCTCACAGGTGGTTCTAAATAAGTTACATCTTCACATATATTGGACGAATTCTTTACAGAAATGTGCCACTGCATAAAAATAGAAAAATATAATCCTCATGGATCATGAATTTTCCATATCACAAATGTTTTAATTCTTTTATAGGCTAGTCATTTATTAATAGAAATAATCTAGAAGCAAATCATATTTTCTGTAATGTAAATCATATATTAATAATGGTAACTATTTTACATACTTATTTTAAGAATAAGAATTTAGGAACACATAATCTTTCATCTAGAAGAAACTAGAAGTGTATTTCTTTTCTCTTGCTATTTTTAACCATTACCTCAATTTATCTAACTTAAGATTGTATGCTGATTGAACATTGCCACATAAAGACACATTTCCAACGAGCTCAGTGGCCGAATAGTCAGAGCGCGAGATCCGGACACAAAGTTTGTGGGCTCCGTGCTAGACATGACGGTTAATCCAAAGTATAGATTTTTAATTTAAGAATGTTATTTATTGTTGCCTTATGTTGTCTAACATTCTAGGTCTTTTTTATTATGTAAATTAGTTATTTCTTGAATATTATGTTCGGGTATAAAAGCTGATACCCACTAGCTGTAGGCAACTTCTCGATCTTGTAAAGTTGCGAGTTGTTTCTTTGCTTCAATAAATTTGCTTGTGTAAATGGTGTGTTCATTCAAATCTTCGTGACACTTGTACCACAGGTGGGACTAAAAAAGTTACATCTTCACGTATATTGAATGAATTCTTTACAGAAATGTGCCATTGCGTAAAATAGATATAAATAGTCCTCATAGCTCATGAACTTTCCACAACAAAAATATGTTAATTTTTTATAGACTAGTCGTTTATTAATAGAAATAATCGAGAAGCAAATCATATTTTCTGTAATTTAAATCATATATTATTAATGGTAACTTTTTTACATTAACATTTTAAGAACAAGAAATTCGGCAAACCTTATCTAGAAGAAACTAAAGGTGGTTTTTTTTTCTGTTTTTACTATTACCCCGATTTATCTAACTTAAGATTGTATGCTGATTGAATTTGAGCAAAATAGGGCTAAAGTGACTTACAATAGCTGCTAACCACAAGGTTTTTAGCAGCGGAGGTAAAGAGCGAGTGGGGTAAAACAACATATATCACACATTATTACAGAATAATTCAAAATACTTTAGCAGAAAAGCATACAAACATATCAGTAATATAGTACATAAATACATACAAATTTTACAAACTATATCAATATACACATTTTCTAACTTTTATATATCAACATTAAATTACAATATTTAATAAATCAAAATTATGATACGATTTAACCATGTATCAAAAAATATTAAACATAGAAGTATTTTATTTCGGTCATTACATTTTTTTCATCTAAAATTATTTAAAATTTTGATGTATAGTTTTCTCAAAACAAGTGGTATATAAAAGATTTTTTAATTAGTTTTAAAAAGGAACTAATAAAGTTTTTTCTAATAAATACTTTGATTTAATTTTTCCATGGTCTATTAAGCTCTCAAAAAATCTTTAATAGATCTAAAGCAAAAGAAAGTATAAACGCAGTTGTGTTTCGTATTCTGAATCTTACTAGCAAATAGCCCGTCATATGACGAAATCAGTAAATTTTTCATTTTCTAAAATTGTAAAGTACTGTATGAAGCAGGTAAAAAAATGATTTGTTTTTTGGTTGAGAATTATCAGGTACACGCTCAATAATTTGTTTATCTTCATACTCCCCTAAAGTCTCTCTAAATTGCGAATGCAGTTTAGAATCACATTGAATTCGTTTAGAAAGATACTTCAAAGTCTTCTTAGCTACATCAAAATTATCGTTAACTTCTTCAATTCTTTTTGCAACATTAATTAATGTAAAGGAATGAAACTATCACCCCGGTAGGTATGGGCCTGGATTGCATGGACCGAGCCCTCTAATCCGGAGATTTCTTTCAATAAACACAAAAATGAAGGCGAGCAGAAAAATTAACAGCTAAAAGGTGAAAGGACACATAAAAATAGACGAGAATAAAGTTTAAGGATAGAAAACATGAAATGTTTATTTGGCCAGGGATATCCGTACTAAATACGTGAATTTAATATAATAAAAATCATAAAAAGTTGAAAAATAGCAAAAATATATTTTTAAAATATTAAAACAACTTTGGGAATAGGAATTCATTTATATATTAAAAAAAAGAATATATTAAATTAATTACGTTTAGAAAAATTTGGCAGCTTCGGGGACAGAACCGTTAACCCAAGGAGTACAACAAACAAATGAGCAGACACTCTACTGAGCTTGCCATGCCTACACATGGTGAAGAAACTAATTAGAATATATGAGGGTCGCGTAAGTGATAGAATAGACAGCAGTGGCTTTTATATTGACAGTGATTATTTGGTGGTATATATGAATGATATCCAAAATGATAAATTTAATCTTTTGCTCTTAACAGGGGAGAATAAGGCTTGAAAGAATACCATTAAACGTCCAAAAAGTGGTGATGGGGTGGATTTCGAAATCGCTGTGAATTTTGCTAACCATATGTCATAAAAAATCCAATATGGATTCCTGTACCCATTCCAGGTACAACCGCTTCATAAATTCACGGACAGACAACTTAGGCTATTATTATATAGGGGATAGAATTTGACACAGAATTAACGTAAACGTCAAAATGGCCACTTGACAAAATATTGGAAAAGCGTAGCCGCTTAGTGGGGTTTCCCTCACTTTCAAAACTGTAATAAATGTTACAATCACGGTAAACCTCAAACACATACTCAAAAATTTCATCGGCTGCGTACAACTCGCAAAATCCTCCAAAAGTTGAACATCGTAACATTTCGGAAAAATAAACTGCAGCCGAACTATAATTATGCCCATATTCATTATGTGACATAATACTAAAATGATCCCAATTTTGTACCACATGAGTAACAATTTTTTTTGAATGTCGCTGCTAAAAGACTGTGTTTCAAACATAACATAAGAAAGCGATCGAAATAAACATGATCCATCCCCAACTATAGGAACGACAGTATGAAGAACCATTTTACCATTTATATTTAATAAATGTTGTTCCATTTTACAATCAGACTGACTAAAAATTATTCGTATAAAACTTTACTCGCTTTGAATTTTCCTAACCCTGATTGATCAAGAGTTCAAAATGAATGTCTTATCTCGTATTACTACGATATTAAATTAATTATACACTTAGTTTGAGCTATATTATATTCTTATCCCCTAATCAGGCATAATAATCCAATTAAAAGAAAAGAAACCTTTTCCAGTCTTATTAGAACAAATTTTTTATTCCATACTAATTTTTATCAAAACTTTATATCAAAAACCAAAACATGCAAACGATAAACTTGTAACAAACTGCAAACGATTTTTAAACTAAAAATAAATCATCAAGTCTGTGCGACCACAGTCTCTTTACATTCAAATTTCGGCGCTACAGTATCAGGAAAAAATTACTTGTTTCGTTGGCGCCATCTATTCACTAATATATTAACTATAAAAAGGTCATATTTATAATAAAAATATTTCACATTCAGTCCACCATCCTTTTGTGATGATTTTAAAAATTTGAGTAATCATGTAAGATAGATTGGAAGCATTTTAAAAAATCCAACTGTAGAAGAAATTATAAATATTAAAGAAGGTTTACCTTTGATTACAACAGAAATCAATCAATACAAATTTTGATTACACCTATTGTAGCTGCAATAAATAAGATTTTTTTTATTTGTATGGTCTTTTACTTTTTTTTAAAATCATTAACAATAACTGGTAAAAATATGCAATAACATTGCATTATTCAGACAATGTTTATTCTCAGTTTATTTTAATGAACTGTAAATAGCCCAATTTAAGCATGAAACATTTACGCATTGAAATATCATTCAATATAGTAATTTAGAAGCTTATATTTTTCTATCAAAGAATATTCAGCAATTCTTTTTTACTCTTTACTAAGTGAAATAATTATTAAATATTGCTGTATACTTTTGAGAGGAATAGTAAAATTTAAACTTTTGAATATTCTTTGATAGAAAAATGTAAGTTTCTACATTATTATATTGAATAACATATTTTTAAAAAAATGTTTTATTTTTAAAAACCAGGCTGTTTATTCCCACTATAGAGAGCTTGCGGTATAAAGTTTATAATAGAAAACATTAATTTTAAAAACTTTAAAAAAAAGATGAAAATAAAAAAAATTTAAGTAAAATTAAAAATTAATTTTAAAAATTGTCAAAAATGTAAATAAAATATTAGAAATGAAGCAAACATTCTAAAGCTCATTTCTTAGCAAAAATTAATTTTATAAACATAAAACGACAAAAAGTAACAAAAATGAAATTTAAAAATTTAAATTTCAAGCAAAAAAAAATAAAATAAAGGAGAAAATAGAAAACTAAATTAAAAATTGTCAAAAATGTAAATAAAAAATACAAAAACTGTCCAAGATCATACAGAATCACTCGAATACTTTTAGTTAATATATTAGTAAATAGATGCCGCCAGTGAGACTGTCTCGATCCACTCATAGATCTTTTGACCACTGCGGAATGTAATTTGTTCAAAGATGTGGGTTCAGGGAAAACCTTAGTTTAAAAAATAATAAAAGAACTTTAAAAATAATAAAACAGCTGTAGGAAAAAGAATTTAAAAGAAAAAGCAAAAAATATAAAATGAATTAGACATCTAGAAAAACTTGGTTGCTCCGGGGACAGAACCTTCAAATCGACTGTTACGAAAATGAAACGGAAAGGCGCTTAAACCATCATGCCACGCTTTCACATAAGATAGATCCTAATTAAAGCATATGACAATTAAACTAAAAGAGTCTCCGCCCTTGTCATCCTATTAAGAATGATTTTAGTATAGAAATTCATTTGATTTTACTTTAAACATGAACTGGTGAGAACTCTTTCTATTTACTGACCGTAAGTTAGTTGCCAGCTTTAGTTTATGTTGTCATATTACATGATAGGATGGAGATCAGAGGTTTTAATATTGACAGTGATTATTTGGTGGTATATATGAATGGTATCGAAAATGATAAATTTAATCGTCTGCTTTTAACGGGGGGAGAATAAGGCTTGAAATAATAGCACTAAACGCTAGAAAAGGGGGGATGTCTTACATTTTTAACTCGCTTTGAATTTTGCTAACCCTAACTCAAAAAAAATTCAATATGGCTGCCTGTATCCGTTCCAGGTACAACCGCTTCAAAAATTTGCCGACAGACACCTTAGGCTATTATTATATAGGGGATTAGAAATATTTTACATTTTTATAGGATACATTTATTAAGAGAAATAATCTAGAAGCAAGTCATATCTTCTGTAATGTAAAGCATATATTATTAATAATAACTATTTTATATTCTTATTTTAACAACTAGAATTTAGGCACACATTATCTTTCATCTAGAAGAAAATAAAATTTCATTTTCTTCCTCTTGCTTTTTTTACCATGACCTCAATTTTTCTAACTTAAGATTGTATTCTGATTGAATTTGAGTAAAAATAGGGCTAAAGGGACTCACACCCGCTGCCAACCATAAGGTTTTTATCAGCGGAGGTAAAGATCGAGAGGGGTAAAACTACATACACCATTCTTTATTAGAGAATAATTCAAACTACTTTAACAGAAAACCATACAAACATATCTGTAATATAGTACATAAATGCATATAAACTTAACAAAGAATATGAATATACACATTTTCTAAATTTTACATATCAACAATTAATTACAATATTTAATAAGTCAAAATTATGATTTATTTTTATCCATGTATCAAAAAATATTACTTTTCCTAAACATTGAAGCATTTTTTTAATTACATTTTTATTACTAAACTTGTTTAAAAGTTTGATATACAGTGATTTCAAAATACGTGGTATATAAAAGATTTTTTAATTAGTTTTAAAAAGAAACTATTAGTGATTTTTTTTTCAAATGAATATTTTGATTTAATTTTTCCCCGGTTAACCCATATTGGACCGCTGTCCTATAAATAGGACAGCAAATAAAACTTATTTAATATTAAAGTTATAAATATTTTTTGAGTTTTTTATTTCTTTTAACACCTATAAAATAAACTCACTTTAGTATAGAAACTTAAAAAAAAGAAGAAACCAAATTTTATTGTATTGTAAAATTTATTTTCAGCAACCCCTTAAAAATTGTTATTTTTATAATCTTTAATTTTATGTTTATTATTATTATATTTTTTAAACCTTGTGGAGGTTACTTGTAATTTAAATATAGCGCTAATAATGTAGATCAAAATTTTTGTCCAAAAAAATATTTTGCACGTGTATTTTATAAGTATAAACAAGGTGTCCTAAAATTAGGACAACGGTCCAATCCCGATTATTTTTCCTCGAACGCTATTGCACTCCTTGCGCACATTCTTTTCTTATCTTTCAATAAAAACTAGTTTAAACACCTGTTCACACACCTGGACTCAACAAGGGGTACATAGATGACTATTGTATTCAGGAAAACTGGGGATTGCAAGATAAACGTGTTATTACTTTCACGCTAAGCTGATATTTTTATAGTGTTTAGTGCTGCGTGCAGCTCTATACTTTTCTGCTGAAAATTTGGATACCTTACTCCGCATTTTGCTTCTGTAAAAAGCTGTTAGGCTTTGAAAAAATCTTTAATAAATCTAAAGCAAAAGAAAGCAAAGAAAGCAGTTGTATTTCATATTCTGAATCGAGACACTTTACATTTTCTCTGAACCCCTTTTAGCCATTTTCCATAAACTGCTTCCTTTTATTGGAATCAGTCACTTTCGTTACACCTATCCTTTTACTCTGAAAGTCGAAAGGCCGTATAAAATCGTAAAACAACCTATTGTCTTTTTAGACAAGAGAAAAGATTCATACACAGTTATGCAAGCGAGGGATTTTAATATAAGCTGTGATGCTATGGAAGAAAGAATATAATGAATAAAAAGCTCTCCAGACATTCTAGCAGAGAAATCTGCACAAGTTGCAAAATTTTACCTTGTAGCTATTTTGAAAATAAAATTTGCAGCATTTTCTCAAGACATAATATAAACTTCGCTATCAGAATTATTATACTGGGATGGATTTAATAAATTTTTCGTTTTATATCTGCTATATTTAATATAAAACGGAGCATGTTGCAGGGTAAAACTTGAAAATAAATTTAATATTTCTATTTTATTGAATTATAAGAAAATAACTAAAATTGAAAACAAAAAAAAAAGCAAAATTTTTTATTTTAATGATATTCAATCTCTACATATGTAATCAATAATATTTTACATATAACTAAAACAATTTATTTGTAATATTAATTTAAAAATAAATAATTGAACAATGTTAAAAAAAAACTATCTTTTTATTACATATGATATACTTTGAAAATATTTCAATCTGCGAATTTCTAATTTTAATTTCCTTTTTTTTCCCTTTAAAAAAAACTTTTAAATTTTTTTTCAATTATGGTATATATAATATCAAATATAGTTCAAACTATACATTTCAAATAAAAACATATACCTTAAGTATAGGCAAAATATTTTAAAAACAAAAAAAAACCAAAGATAATTATTAAAAAAAGATAATCTATAGATAAAAAATGATTATATTTTTTTATATGATAAATGTTAAAATGTGAAAATGAAATATAATTTATAATGCTATCTATATAATTCCTAATTAATAGTTCTATGAAAATTAAAGTAATTATACATTAAATAAACGCACACACAAAGATTATATATATATTTTATAATATATAAATATATATATATAAATATATATATATTAATGTATTATATATAATATATATATATATATATATATATAATATATAATATATTTATATTTAAAAGTCCTGTATTTATATAAATATTACAGAGTATATAATTCTTTTTACAAATGTATTTTTTTTTAACAGATTGGATAAAGTTTTTATTAATTAGTTAGAAAAGTTCTTAAGGTCTAATGTATAGGCACATTATTTTAAAAATTTTTTCTTGATATTAAATTACAAACATTGCTATAACTTTGTAAGTACATGTGTGTAGGTATATAATTTCAGATAGGAATAAGTAATATATTATTTCATTTTACTACGAGTTTTTGTAAAAAATATTATTATTTTAATGGGAGTGCATTTTAAAAAATGAGTTTTAAAAACGCTTTTAAATATATTTCTGTAAAAACACATAAATTGTTCTATTTAATAACTAATGCTTTTGTGTATATTTTTTATCAATAAATATAAAATTAACATGATGTAATTTTTATTAAAATATATTTTAATTATTGTTATATATTGATTTTTTATAATCTATTAAAATATAGACATTATGAATAAACCATAATGGTTAAAAAAAAAGAAACAAACTGTATCAAAAACAAAACAAAAAAAAAAATTCTTTGTATATTTTTAAACAAAAAATATTTTGACCTATAAGTATTTAGGATATTGTATTCATTTTTTAAAATATTTTTTAAATAAAATTGAAAATAACTTAATAAATTGTTACTATTAACGTACTTGGATATGTGAATTAAAAAAAAATAAAAATAGAAATATCTATTTTAATAATGTTGCAGAAAAATACATATCTTGGTAAATAAATTATTAATTTGATTTTATAAATATCTATAAAACTTACTCATTGATAAAAATAATAATTACTAGTTTCCTCTGAAATGTCTATTGAAATTTTATTTTAAAATTCTATAAATCAATTCCTAGTCATTTATTTCTATAGATAGTCAATGACTAAGAAAAATGACAGTTTTACTATTAAATTCAATAATAAATATTAAAATTTATTAGAGAATTATTCTATATTTTTTTTTGTTCTAATAAATTTTAAAAAAATTTAGAAAACAATGATAATAAAGATGTGAGATGTTCAGTTTTGTAAAAACGTTGAGTACAATGAAAATTAGAGTAGAATATAATTAATTTCGTACAAGGATTCGTTGACAAAGAAAACAGATTAATTTTGAATGCAGAAGTAAAATTCCGGTTTCACAGTGTATTTCATGCTTAAATATTTCAGAATCATCCGATCACTTTTTTCTTAAAAAAATTACAAAATAAAGAGAAAAAAGAAAAAAGGGGATGACAAATAAATAATTAACAAAACCAACCATCTAACATAGGAACACATTTTTAAAGTAGTATATGAGAAATAAATATTTTTTATATGTATTTGTATATATATATATATTATACTAATATATATTATATAATATATATAATATATATATATATATAGAAAATATATATATTATATATATATATTATAAAATATATATATATATATATATATATATATTATATATATATATATATATATATATTAGATATATATATAATTATATATATATTATATATATATATAATATACATTATATATTATATATATAAATATATATATATATTATATAATAATTATATATTTTATATATTTTATTTTTGTATGTTTATCTATATGTATTAAGAGATGATCGAAGCTTCATTACAAGAAAGTAACTTAGACTCAAATAAAATTCACTATATACTATTTGAAAGATAATAATTAAAATATTGTTTCTCATAAGTGAATTAATTTTAGAAATAGATTTAATTTGAAAAGAATATATTGTTAAATTATATTGTATTATATTTTTTTGTATTATTTTAAAAAGAATTTTTTTAAGTTTATATTAATTTTCTTAATTTTTATATTTTCCTCATTTATATTTGCTTTTATGTGAAAAAAAAGAAGCAAGGTTTAATACTTTTATTATAAATATTATTAAAGATGTTGCGTGAGATTTATATTAATTTTCCTCATATATTTGTACTTTTATACTGTAAAAAAAGAAGCAGGTTATATACTGTAATTTTACGAAAAAAATTATCATAGAGATTTCAAGTATAATCAAAAACTAAATGTAACATTCTCTATCGTTTCTTTTAATTGTTTGTTATGTATTTGCTCATATTATAAATAAAATGCAACAGAACAAAGCGCATAGATACTTTAAGAATATTTTGAGAACACCAAATATATTTTTAGTTACATACAGTTTTATTAGCTACTAGATATTTTCAATTTTAGTAAATTTGCTTCTTGAAAATGCCTATTATTTCTATATAAAATTCCGACTGGAAATTTTGCAAGATTTGCCACAAATATTTCACTCAATATGTGCAACACACCTTGATTTGTAGGGTTTGACCCAACTCAGAGAGCCTTTTCTATCACACAAAGTTTACAATTATCATTGCATGTACAAAGTTGACTGAGTAATCTCTGGCACTGAAAAGGAATAGTTTATGGTGTTGAGAGACAGCTATGAGCAGTGATCTTTGCCTAGATTTAACGACAGACTGTTTTCGTGTACATGTAGGTAATTTTGGAGTCAGAAAATCGTAGATATTTGAAAACATTAACTCGGAATGCAGGAAAGTGATAGGAAGTGACTCCGGTGGAAGAGAGAGTTGAAAATTAAAGTGTCTTGTAATACTGAGGGCAGCAACTGAAAAATATAATCGGTAACCATAGAAGCAAGACACACAGAGCTTGTGTTAAAAAAAGCCGAACCAGAAACTTGTCTGAAATTTTTATTCCAGAAGAAGGATGCTAATAGAGCTCAATCTGAAAATCGTCAGAACTTTTAATTGACCAGGAATAAATCCATATATCAAAATAAAGGAATAAAAATAAATACAATACTTAAATATTTCATTTCTATGGTAAAAAATATAAACGGAAGAAGATAAATTTTGATCAGATCTCGTTATTTTTATTGTAATAACAAACTAATTCTTGGGGAAATATTTGACACTACTGGATACAAAATATCTTCAATAAAGATGATTGGATAGAAGAAGAATAATACAATTAATGTTTCTTTAAAAATTTATCATTATAATAAACCACAACCCATGATTTCTGAATGCTAAATTAGACCTTTATTAACTGCTTAGTTAATTTCACATGATCACAGATATCCTTGTAATTAATTGTATTCCGTCTTGTTAAACCCAATACTGACCTTAATAGCATGCAGGTATCATTGGGTTTCCGGTTGGCATCTACAAGTTCCAGTATTGCCCAAATGGTATTCTGAATGGTTGCAACGTAGCCTTTGTACTGTAAATTGAATTTGATTTCCTTTCTTGTTTAACATAATTAAAGCATCATTGATAGATAACATCTTATTAGAGCTTTAAAATATTTGATTTTTTCTTATCATTTTACATTTTCTTAAAGGTATTTAAAAGTATATATAAACTTGTTTTTCTTTAGGCCAACTATTCCTTAGTACTATTATACTTTTATTGATACCTTTTCAATATTTCGTATAAAAAGTGGTGGATAAGTTGTGAGGACGCATAACGTACTCTTTATATTGCCTAAAGTATAAAGTGTTGTTGGATTCCAAGTGAATTAAAACATTGTCAGTATTCTAAGACATTACAACAGCGATAATGCATTGGGATCTGAAATGTAGAAGACTCTTAAAAATGTTCATTTTGTGCTTAATGCAGAAAAGTGAAAAATGCATCCATCCTACTCAGGATTTTGGTGTAAAATGTCAATACGTGATAGTACCTCCACTTGGACAATACGAGATTCAACATAATTACAATAATTTATTCCATTCTTCTATAAGGGAACAGATGAGGCTGTGTTTGTTTATAAGAGGCCATTATTGAACAACAGGAGTCTTTCTCTAACATTTTAAAGGAAAAACACATCTGTAGATCATGACAGATATATCATGTATAATTTTTCAATTTATAAAAATTTCAGGACATTACTCTTTCGACAAGTGTTGCGTTGTCTTAAAAAATATCACTAACAGTACAACGTAGTATGGAAACATCAGGAAAATATTAATTTTTGTTTATCATTCATACTCCAAGACGGATGTACGTAGAGCGACATAGTGTCATTTATCATTATTTCACTTCAGAGAATGATAATATATGTGGGATAACGATGCCTCCTCTACATATGTGTCAGACTATATGAGAGTATCCCTGCACATTGAATCGATTGTCGTCAACAAATCCAAGAATGACTTAACCTTTCTCTCATCTGAGAATTTTACAAGTCCCAAGTCTTGCACGATCCATATGCTATGCTGTTAACAGCATAACAAACGGCTGGAATGGTGGCGCATAATGCAGAAGATGCATAAAACAGGACGGTGGGAGAGTAGTACTTCATACAAATGTTTTCCGGAAAATTCGCATAATAATAACTGCAAGAAATAAATTTGATGCCTCAGGCATTGTGATGCTGCAATTGCCTTTAACTCTTTAAGTGGTTCGCACGTACAATTTCCCCAAACCGATGATGTCTTCAAAGCGGTTGTCACTTACAATATTTTCCCCCATGGAGTTTTGCGATAGGAGGGTCAGGTCGATTGTTTAGGAACTGCAACCCTCTTTGACTAATATTTATTCAAGAATGCATCCCTATCCTCTGAGGCACAAAGACGCTGATAGCTTTTCCTGGCTTTTTAAATCTCTATTTCGAAGCATTTCGTTTGCGGTAACAGATGTATCTCTAATTGCACCACTTAAATATTTTGGATGACTTTCGTAAAAAATATAAATAAGTATCTCAAAGAATATTTTTATTTGTACATGTAGAAACCATTATTTCTTATGTGATGATCTTCGAGAATTGACGAGCTTTATGTGTATTAAAAGTTAAAATCTATAATATCTATTTATATCCGGAGGTAAAGGGATAAGGGTCTGTATCCCGTATTCTATTCCAGTCGACTAAGGGTGAAGTAAAAAATCATAGAACGCTTTGGCCACTGACACAGTAAACATTTAACGTATTTTTGGAGACTTATTTTCCTTGATGTGTTCCACTCGAGGGTTAATCCTTCCATTTTTACTACACCCATCTTCGGCAAGCATCAAACTGGGAATGCCGTTTCTCTGTGATGTTTCATAAACATTTTATTTGTCTGAAATGTGTTTGAAATCCTTTCGACAACGCTGTGGTTGATATGAAACTCCCAAAAAACTTAAGTTTTTTTCAGCTCTTTTCCGATCATAAAAATAATATGGTAATGCATAAAATCATTTAAGTAATATCATAAAGGCATATCCGAAACTACATGCAAATCAATTTATTATTTCCCGTTAACTTTTCTATTAAACAGCAACACGGTAGACATTTTCGTCATTAACCTAAAACTTCACTGTTTTATAGACGACAGTATATTTCGCTGTGATATTAAACATATTTATACCAATTTATTTTGGAATTGGATCAATAGGATAAGATAACCTTTACTCGCTTTAAATTATGCTAAACCTAACTCATCAATAATCCAATATGGATACCTCTATCCATTCCAGGTCCAACCGCTTCATAAATTCGAGGACAGACGGACAGATAACTTAGGCTATTAATATATAGGGGATTTCTAAACGAAAATATACTGTGCATGTTATTTTCAAATTACCCGTTTTATCAATAGAAAATCGTAATTTTTAAACTTTTTATTGCACTGAGAATATAATGAGTAATTATCATTAAATGGATATAATAATTATTAAATGTGGAAACAATTTATAAGGTTTATTTAGGTAGGTGAATATATTTTAGATAGGAGATCAAATAAATCGTATCTATTACTTCTCAATATGTAGCAACTTTAAAAGTAATATTTTAAAGTAAAAATAAGATAAATGTACTAGTACGATATGTTCCCCGCTAAAGTGTCAAAAACATACAAACTCGAATAATTAATTATATGCGTTTAAAACATATAAGGTGTTAACAGGTGGTTCCAATTCAAAAACACTGTCCTTTAAATTGTTAAGGGAATATACCCGTAATGACACAAAATTCTAGAGAATTTTACTTTTATTCCTTTCATTATAAAATAAATATTCTGCTCAGATTAAAATAAAATTTCTACCAGTACATCAATAAAAATATAATTTTATATTTAAAAATATACTATTTAGCTTTGTATATTTCAAGAGATTCATTTTTATTAAACCCTTACAAACACAATGTAAAAAAATAAAATTTGCTTACCTGCGAGATAATTTTAGAATAAATGATTCGGAAACTAAATTTTAGTATGAAATTTATGCTAAATTTATTTATTTTTAAACCTCAAATATCACTAAAGGAGTATTATATTTTCTAACAAAATAAATACATTCATACGTGCTTTAAATTATATTACAATTTTTATTTATTTAAAGTGAGGAATTTTATCTATAAATAAAACTCTTCCAATTCATTATATTCGAGTCATAATTCAGTTATTCTGACTAGTTGAAATGTTCTTTTATGTATCGAATTCAGCAAAAGCACATTGCATAAGGAATAAATAATTTTTAAATATGCAGTAAAAAGTCGAATGCTACATTTCCATTTAAAAAATCAACGAGGTGTGTGAGCTTTGTTATTTATCTAAACTACTTACTTAATTTTATTCTTGCTAAACTAACTCCACTTGAACATTCAACATTGGCATTTACATCAAATAGGCGTGAACGCAATGTTTGTTTAGAAGAAGTAACACAAATTATAGAAAAAAAAGTATAATTTTTCTTAAAATTCATTTAATGAAAAATTTAAATAAGAGAAAATAATTTCGGTATTCATAATTTTAGCTAGTAATTGTTATTTAAATTTTCTTGATTCTATTGTATTGCAAATCAACTTTGGCAGTTTTATGTTCTGAATAATTGAATTTGATTAAACACATAGAACAATAAGATTTCAAAATTACAAAAACAAATATTTGTCTTTTTTCTACAAAAATTGTAATATTTTAAATAAATAAAATACGAAAGGAAATTTATTTAAACAAAATTTTTATGTACATAATTAATAAGTTTTATTGACTATTTTAAATGAAAATAATATAGTAAATATATGAATTTTAATGACTTTTAAATTTTGATTTATATATATATATATATATATATATATATATAATTTCTTTCATGGATATGGAGTAACTCTCGAATAATACTTTTTGCTAACAATAAAGAAATACCGAAAAATAATTGAATTTTTTATAAAAGCTTATTATTTGTTCTTATATTTACAAAATATTATAATATTTTAATAATTATGAACAGATATTAATACATATTTTAATTAGTTGAAATACATTTTATTAATAAATTGAAATGATTATTCTGTTTAAGGATAAGATAGTAAACTTATTTAATATAATATCTTCCAGCGTATATGTATATATATATATATATATATATATATATATTATATATATATATATATAATATATATATATATATATATATATATATATATATATATATATATATATATATATATATATATATATATTATATATATATATATATATATATATATATATATATATATATATATATATATATATATATATATATATATATATATATATATATATATATAATTATATATATATTATATATAATATATTTATATATATATATAAATATGTATATATATATATAATATATATATATTATATATTATATATATAAATATTATATAATTATTATAGTATGTACATATACATTTTAATTTAAATATGTTATTATAAAAATTAAAAGATATAAGAACAATAAATATATCAAAAATATAAGTTAATATTTTTTTAAATATAACGACTTTGTTTTCGATAGAATAGTATAAATGTGTTTTTAAAGATAATTTGAATTTATTTATTACTGTAGTAATATGTATTAAACAATTTCCTAGTTTATTAACAAATATTCAATGCACGTTAAACTTATGATAAAATACATTTCTCAGTCAATAAATTTCTAGAAAATTAAATATTTACTTTTTATTGGTGATAATCAGATATTAGACTACTTGATTTAAGAAAATTTTATGATAAACATTACATCTATTTTTAAAGGTATATATTTTGATATTTCGAAAACAGGGTAAATATATTTATTAAATAATATCATTTTACCACTTAGACTTACATTTAAGCTTATATATTTACTGCATTTCCAGATAATAACATTATAGCATTTATTGCCTAAAGTAAACTAATTCTTACGAAAAAGATATTTCTAATGGAGTATTTCGATCAATGGTTTTTTTCGGTATATTAACAGAATCTTATCGTATATAAAAGTAAAATCTAATGGATAACTCCGATGCAGCATTTATGTTACTTTATTCTCTAAAACGAATAAAAAAATACGGAAATAAAAATCATTTGGTTTCTTCAGTTACACAGTTTTGCTGTAACTGTTTCAAAATATTGCCATACAGGTGTCATTAGGCTGAAAGATATCATATTAAAATACATTTAATTTAAAATATATTTTATCTGAGCTCTCAAAACATCATGTGACTTTATATTTTATGCATTAGTTTCTTCCATTGTTTATTTTGAATTGTAGATAAACTTATATTTCTGCTCATAAATTTACTGCATTTGAAGATAACAACATTATACTATTTGATGCCTAAAGTAGTATAATTCATATGAAAAAGATATTTCTAATGGAGTATTTCGATCAATGTTTTTTTTTCTGTATATTAACAGAATTTTTATCGTATATAAAAGTAAAATCTAATGGATAACTCCGATGCAGCATTTATGTTACTTTATTCTCTAAAACGAATAAAAAAATACGGAAATAAAAATCATTTGGTTTCTTCAGTTACACAGTTTTGCTGTAACTGTTTCAAAATATTGCCATACAGGTGTCATTAGGCTGAAAGATATCATATTAAAATACATTTAATTTAAAATATATTTTATCTGAGCTCTCAAAACATCATGTGACTTTATATTTTATGCATTAGTTTCTTCCATTGTTTATTTTGAATTGTAGATAAACTTATATTTCTGCTCATAAATTTACTGCATTTGAAGATAACAACATTATACTATTTGATGCCTAAAGTAGTATAATTCATATGAAAAAGATATTTCTAACTGAGAATTTCGATCCATGTTTTTTTTTTCCTGTGTATTAACAGTATTTTTATAATATATAAAAGTAAAATCTAATGGATAACTCAGATGCAGCATTTATTTTACTTTATTTATCCCCTAAAATGAATAAACAAATTAGGAAATAAAAAAACATTTGGTTTCTTCAGGTAGACACTTTCGTTGTAACTGTTTCAAAATATTGACATACCGGTTTCATTAGGCTGAAAAATAAGTTTTATTTTCTGAATAATTGAATTTGATAAAACGCATAGAACGCGAAGATTTTAAAATTACAAAAACCAAAATTTGTCTTTTTTTTTTTTACAAAATATTGTAAAATTGTAAATAAATAAAACACTAAATGAAATTTATTTTGGTAATTAAACTCAAATATAGTCAATTAAACTTATTAATTATGTACATAATTAATAAGTTTAATTGACTATTTTAAATGAAAATAATATATTAAATATATGTAATTTGATGACTTTATATGTTGGTTTATATATATATATATATATATATATATATATATATATAATATATATATATATATATATATATTTATATATATATATATATTTATATATATATATATATATATATATATATATATGTATATATATATATAATTTCTTTCATGGATATAGTGTAACTCTCTAATAATACTCTAGATACTCTGATAATACACATTAAATGGAGTACGTTTAATTCAAAATATATTTTATCTGAGTTCTCAAAACATGTGTCTTTATATTTTATGTATTATACCTATCCATTGTTTACTTTGAATTGTAAAAACGCATAAGTATAACACTTAGAGAAAAATGAGTAAAATTATTCTCCGACTGACTTAGTTGAGTAAAATGTCAAACAGAAAGTAAAGCGTATTTTAACATTATTCATCATCCTTATTTATACACGATGCGAAAACTCTCATTTTAAAGTATTGAACCTGGCTTAAACACTCATTTCCTTGAAAGATTTTACCTCATGTTTGCAGAACGATGCTGCAGTATATTCTCCTTATTAAAATATCCCAAACCCAATATTTGCTAAAACTACACTTTCTGGGTGGTTTCCGTAAGTTTGCAGGCAGTGAAACTGTTTAAAGTTTCATCATGCATTGTAAGGAAAAGATACTGTAAATATTATGAGAAAACGCTGAAGTGTGACAGAATCTGAACATAAATATATATTTTTGAAATTATTCAACTTAGCAAAGAAACAATTTAATTCATTATGTTAATTAAAAATCACTTTGGGTATCACATGATTAAATCACATAAATACTTAATATGGTATGATTTTTATTTATGTATATAATATTTTTCTTTAAATGTATTGTGTAAAAATAGTAGAAAAGTTATAGAAAATAAAATAAAAATAATCTAAATAACTACATATTTTAAAATTAAAAATAAACAACTTTGATTTTAGAAGAACACTTTAAATGCTTTTGTAAAAAAAATGAAAATTGTTTATTGATTATATAAATATTATACAAAAATTCCTTTTTTAATAACTAAATATCAATATATCTTGAACACACGACAAATAAAAACTAAAACCATTGATAGAAAATAAATTATTTATCTTTTGCTGATGTTACTACATATTAAATTGCACGTTATAAGATGTTTTTGTATTTATGTATATAATATTTTACTTTAAATGTATTATGTAAACAAATTAATAGTAAAGTTATAGAAAAGAAAATAGAAATAATCTAAATAACTACATATTTTAAAATTAAAAATAAACAACTTTGATTTTAGAAGAACACTTTAAATGCTTTTGTAAAAAAAATGAAAATTGTTTATTGATTATATAAATATTATACAAAAATTCCTTTTTTAATAACTAAATATCAATATATCTTGAACACACGACAAATAAAATCTAAAACCATTGATAGAAAATAAATTATTTATCTTTTGCTGATGTTACTACATATTAAATTGCACGTTATAAGATGTTTTTGTATTTATGTATATAATATTTTACTTTAAATGTATTATGTAAACAAATTAATAGTAAAGTTATAGAAAAGAAAATAGAAATAATCTAAATGACTAGATATTTTAAATTTAAAAATAAACAACTTTTATTTCAGAAGAACACTTAAAATACTTTTGTAAAAATATGAAAATCGTTTATTGATTATATAAATATTATACAAAAATTCCTTTTTTAATAACTAAATATCAATATATCTTGAACACACGACAAATAAAATCTAAAACCATTGATAGAAAATAAATTATTTATCTTTTGCTGATGTTACTACATATTAAATTGCACGTTATAAGATGTTTTTGTATTTATGTATATAATATTTTACTTTAAATGTATTATGTAAACAAATTAATAGTAAAGTTATAGAAAAGAAAATAGAAATAATCTAAATGACTAGATATTTTAAATTTAAAAATAAACAACTTTTATTTCAGATAGAACACTTAAAATACTTTTATTAAAAAATTAAAACTGTTTATTGATCATATAAATTTTATTCAAAAATTGGAATAAATTTCGAACATATGACAAAATAAATTCTAAACACATTAATAGAAAATAAAGTATTTACTTTTAGTTGATGTTACTATATAATAAATTGCAGGTAATAAAAGTGTTTTTTTAATTTATGTATATAATATTTTACTTTAAATGAATTGTGGAAAAAATAGTAGAAGAGTTATAGAAAAGAAAACAGAAATACTCTAAATGACTACTACATGTTTTTATTAAAAAGAAACAACTTTGATTTCAGAAGAACTTTAAACATTTTGTAAAAAAAATCAAAACTGTTTATTGATTGTATAAATTGTTATATTTTTATTTTAATAATTTGCAATATATCTTGAACGTATAACAAAATAAATTCTAAAAACATTGATAGAAAATAAAATATTTACATTTTATTGATGTTACTATATATTAAATTGAATTTCCCGTTATAAGATAGACTTATATTTTTACTTTTATAAACTGGATAAATATTTTCTTCAGTAATATCATTTTGCCACATACATTTATATTTTAGCTTATGAATTTGGGGATAAAAATTTTATAGATTTCGATGTCTAAACTAGCATACTTGAAACGAAATAATACATTTCTAATCGATGATTTAGACTGTATAACTTTTTTGTATACTTAGTATATTCTTTGGCATAGTAAATAAACACTAAATGATATCTCAGATTAAAATATTTATATTTTTTATTCCCTCAAATGAAAATATTATTAGCAAAAAAGTGTATTTTCTTTCCTCACTAATTTCAATTTTATTGTAATTGTTATAAATTATAAAGATTCTTGTGGTTTTAGACTCCAATATATTATAAAAGAATAGGTTCAATGCAAAATTCTTAGCATTTTCAGTGCCTTTATGTTTTACATATTAGATAATTTTTATATACTAGATTTTATACATTAGATATTCATTGTACTTTACAGAAGTAAAAATATTACATTTGGTAAAAAAGTAATAAATTATACCACAACGGTATTATTTATGTCAAATAATGTGTTTAATATAATGTATTTTCACATTTATCAACACCTTTATATATACACCTAACTGAAACTCACAATATAAACTATCGAATGAAGCATTAGAACTCATTTACTTCAAAGATTTCAATTAAAGTTTCCAGTCTGTATTATCTTCCATTAATAAAATATCCCAACAAAATATTTGCTAAAACTACAATTTCTAAGTGGTTCTGCAGTTCTAAGATTGCGGGTTATGAAATTATTTGAAGTTTCACCATGCAGTGTAAGGAGAAGTCATTGTACATATTATGAAAAAACACTAAAAAATGACATAATCCAAACATAAATATGCACTTTTCAAAATATTAAACCTTATCCTTTTGATAACTCGACATCAATCGCAAGGAATCAAATATTTCAAACATGTAACTAATAACAAATGCTATATTATTTATTTACAAGAATGAAGTTTTACTTAAAATATGTTTTTTTAAAGAAATATTAGAAGAGTTAAAAGGAAACTAAAGTAATCTAAATGACTGCAAGTTCTATGATGAAAAAACTTTGATTTTAGAACATTTAAAATAATTTTTGAAGATTAATTTTTAATTTTTTAGTTTTTAATTTTTTTTATTTCAATAAAATTTTATAAGCAATGTTATACAAAATTTATTTTAATAACAAAATTCCAATGCATAATGAACTTGTTACAAAATGCATTATTCAAATATTAAATTCCTAGAAAATTAAATATTTATATTTTCTTGTTTTAACTAAATATTTTACTTCGTGTGTTCAGGGAATTAGGGAAAAACATTAGAGATATTTTTGATAGGTATATATTTTTAATTCTTGGAAAATGGCTAAATATAGTATTAAATTCTATTATTTTGCCCCTTAAATGTAT
>CM063510.1:134701358-134718858 GCA_032207245.1 Pardosa pseudoannulata
ATATATATATATATATATATGTATATATATATATATATATATATATATATATATATATATATATATATATATATATATATATATATATATATATATATATATATATATATATATATATATATATATATATATATATATATATATATATATATATATATATATATATATATATATATATATATATATATATATATATATATATATATATATATATATATATATATATGCTTGTGTATGTGTGTATATATCGTATATCGTATATATTATTTCGTCCGAAGAAGAAAAATTTTATCGCGTCATTTACAACAATAACCAGTTATCACTTTAATGCAAGGTTACATGCGCATGGTTATTTACTGGTCGGTTTACTGAAGAATAACTTAGATATCACAGCACTAACTCCATGCAGTTCTGATCAAGAACAGTGGAATTTTCGAATATTTCCTTGAAGCAAAAAAACAAGACATGGTAGTTATGCCCTAAACACCAAATCGTAATAAGAGCTTTGAGGTGATTTTCAAACAACTCTAAATAAATGCAGTTTCTTGTTTTAGAAAGAAGTTGTCATAATAGTGGAACAAACGCGCTCCGGGTCAAGGTAGTTACTTCGAAAAATACTATGTAAATAAGGACTAACTACTAAGGATAATATGTTTTCTTCATAAATAGAATCTAAGAACTTATTGAAGAGTTCAATTACATATGTACTGGGTGGCCATAATTAAACTGACAGTGCTCACAGTGTTCTGTAGCGGGATCTATTTGCGAGAATGATGCCACATTTTGTAGGAAGATTAAACAAGACGGGGAACGGATTCCGCGAAAATAATTAGTTCCAAAAGTCATCGCTAGGGGAATATTTGGCGCTGTGTAATAGAATATAGATTGTTAACAAATGAAAATTAATACGGATCAAAACTACATTTTATTATGCACATTTTCTGATTTAGTTCAAATGCAATATGGCAACACTTTTAAAAAAGCGTAAAATCTACATAAACACCGATAAAGTCTCGTGATCTGTAATATCACGTTCGCTGAGCAGAAGTTCTTTATTCAAATTTCAAGTTACATCCATTGGCACAGTGCCAGAAGGTAATATCCTTATTGATTTGCATTTGTTAAGACTCTATTTTCTATTACATAATGCCAAATATTCCCCTAGCGGTGACTTTTGGAACTTTTTTTTTTTGCGGAATCCTTCGTCCCCCGTCTTGTTTAATCTTCCTACAAAATGTGGCGTCATTCTCGCAAATAGATCGTGCTGCAGAACACTGTGAGCACTGTCAGTTTAATTATGGCCACCCAGTATATGAATATGAGTTTTAGTGTTCTGTCACTCACATCTTTCTAAGTCTTGATTACAGTAAACGACACTCGAAGTGTGGTATTTTCGAAATGACATATATAGAAACAGGACAATGTAGTATATCCAGTATAAAAGAAAATTTCCCATTCGGCTAGCTAAATATCAAAAAAAGGATCACCAGAAAATGATTTTGTATTTTTCTCATAAAAACTTTATCTTAACCTTTGAGCCAATGTCTGTCATTTGAGGTGATGGATTGACTGAAATCTCACGGAAGTGAACTCAACTTTTATAAATGATATGATCCAAATATTTATCAAAACGAAATAGTATTCGGTGAAAGAAAATACATCTCAATTTATCTCTGCAAAAAATGAACTCATAATACTTTCCTGTTTTTTTTTTATTTTGTTCATCTGATGTAGCAATTATAAAATATTTCATACGTCGAAATATTACGATTTATTTTGTGTTATGTAGCTGTTAAAAATTTCTACTATGAAAATGTTATATTCTTTAAAATAAATTCACATCTTTGATTAGTATCTTTCTTATTAATCAATGACATAAAAATTAACCCATACCATTTTAATGTTTTACCAATAGAAATTTAGGTTTATTTCAGAAAAAGTGTTAAAAATTCTTTTAATCACATATTATAAAAAAATTTATATTCCTAGTTTATTTCTTTAACCTGTGTTTTTCTATTGCTATAGCACTTTTAAGATATTTTGCATGTTATATTCTCTAGGTTTTTTTATGCTGAGTAAGTTTTAAATATATTATTTTAATATTATGCTTTGTTAATTTTAATTATACAAGTAAGAGTAATATTGTAAAACTAAAAATATATGTAGTTAATGGGGTAGTTAGGTTTGGATTTGAAGAGCTACGATGTACTGTTTTGCTTACAGTGGCTATTGCTAACAGGGCTATCTATTTAAAGTAAATTCTGAAGGACTACGATCACTCATGCCAGCAGCGGGATTCGCACCCCAAAACCTGATTTAGAATTCTCGGATCCGATTCTACGCCCGAACCGGATTCTACACGACTTTTTTGCGGATTATTAAAGAGTAGACACGTTTTTATTTGACTTATTCCTTTGTCTCGAACATTCCGGAGTATTTGTTTACAGAAAATGGCTAATATATACGTTGATGTAGTGATTAAAACAAATTACCAGAAAGCAGAAATTAGATCTCATAAATTCGCATCGATATGTTAATTCAGCATTGAATATATTTGTATGGAAAATCGCATAAACGAATGGTGCGTAAAATATAAAAGAACGTTGTAAAGAAAAATAATTTTTATTTTAATTAAAAAATGATGGTAAAGAATACAAAAATATCCAAAGCATAACAATAAAGATATATGTAAATATATCAAAAGCATTAAAAAATTTAATCAAAATTATTTTTTATATTAATTAAATAGCTGTAGTGAAAAATACAAAAATATCCAAAGTATACCAATAAAGAGATAGGTAAAAAATATAAAAAAAACAAAAATTTACACAAAACAATTTTTATTTTAATAAAAAATTATGGAGAAAAATTCAAAAATATGCAAAGTATCACATTAAACAAATTTGTAAAAAATATCAACAACATCAAAAGATTTTCTCAAAATAATTTTTATTTTAATTAAAAATTTTGGTAAAAAATACATGAATACCCAATGTATAACAATAGAAAAAAATCAAATTATAAAAAAATTTACTCAAAATAATTTTTTATTTTAATTAAAAAACTGTAGTGAAAAATACAAAAATATTCAAAATATAACAATACAGAAATGTATAAATATATCAAAAATATCAAAAAATTTGCTCAAAATAATTTTTATTTTAATTACCCATTTGCGCCCAGTGATCTATTTTTAGATCGCTAAACGTAGTGTAGGAAACTAGCTTTTAGGTGCTCTACCCATTCCACACTGCACAGGGGGCAAGACAAAGCATGCATCGCCAAAATTAATTTGGGCGTTAATGGGTTAAAAAAATATGATGAAAATTACATAAATATCCAGAGTATAACAATAAAGTGATATATAAAAATATCAAAATCATGAACAATTTAGTCAAAATAATTTTTAATTAATTTAAATTTTTTTTTAGGAAAACTACATAAATATCCAAGATATAACAATAAAGAGAAATATAAAAATATCAAAAACATGAAAATTTTACTCATTATTTATTAACTTGATTGACCCCAAATGAATACAAACAAAAACAACTTTAGAAGTTATGTGCTCTAATATAGCGTCACTCTTTAGGAAATATCTGTAAGCAGATCTTTGATGGATTACAATATAATATTTATATCACTACATGTTTTGCGCTTCATTTCTTTTAAATGTAATATACTAAAGTTTGAAAAGTTAGTAAAATAAAACGAAAAAGATGCTTTGAAGTTAAATTTTATAAGCGTGAAATTAAATTTCAAAATCCAAACTTCGTAAAATGAAATTTAACAACTTCAAAACCAATTAAGCATAAAGTTGATAAAGTGTCTCAAACACACGGGAAAATGTTTGAAGGTAATTTAAATCAATAGATTATTTTTAAATCTCACATTATAATATAGGACTAACTATAATAGGGTGATCCATAATATAGCTGTTCATGAAGATGTCATATTATTTATAATTTTTTCTTGAACTGTTTTTATATTAGAAAAATGAAATAAAAATATTTTACACCGTAATTTAACATTTTGTTGCCCAGGAGTCTCAAATAAAAATTGCTTCTTTAATGTAATATATTACTTCAAACATGTAATAAAAATTTATAAATATTAGGCCTAAACATTTGTTTTATTATTAAAAAACTGAAATAAAATGTTTTAGATTTTATTTAACATTTTGTTATTCAGGAATCTCAAATAAAAGTTACTACTTAAATGAAATATATTACTTCAAACAAGTAATAAAAATTTATAAATCTAACACCTAAACATTTGTGTATTTTTTTCATTAGAATATAAAATAAAATATTTTAGACCTTAATATTTTAGACCTTAATATTTTGCCTAGGAGTCTCAAATAAAAATTGCTTCTTTAATGTAATATATTACTTCAAACATGTAATAAAAATTTATAAATATAAGACCTAAACATTTGTTTTTCATTAAAAAACTGAAATAAAATATTTTAGACCTCAATTTAACATTTTTTGTCCAGGACCTTCAAATAAAAAATTGCTTCTTAAATGTAATATATTACTTAAAACATGTATTAAAAATTAGATATCTAAATCCTAAAGATGTTTCATTTTTCATTAAAATATTGAAATAAAATATTTTAGACCTCAATTTAATATTTTGTTGTCCAAGATTTTCAAATAAAAAATTACTTCTTAAATATAATATATTACTTAAAACATGTAAAAAAAAATTATAAATCTAAGATCTCAACATTTGTTTTTTTTTCATTAGAAAAATGAAATAAAATATTTTAGACCTTAATTTAACCTTTTGTTGCCTAGGAATGACAAGTAAAAGTTATTTCTTAAATGTAATATATAACTTCAAACATGTTATAAAAATTTGAAATCTAAAACCAAAATATTTACAATAATTGGCAAATTTGTGGAGTATTTGCAAGTAAAAATTAAGTACTTTTACGCTATATATTGAGCTGAACTAAGCGATTCTGATATCTGACTGGGTTTAAATAAATGTTTTTGGAGAGAAATGAGAAATTATTTTAATTAATTTATTTTAGAGAGTTTAAAGTTAGTGTTCTAATTGTTATAGCTTAGAACTAGAAATTCCAATCAGGCAAGATGGAGAGAACGACAATTAACAACAACACATATATTCAATGTATTTACATACTGCCCAGCGAGCTACTGCGCTTTTACTGACGAATAGCGCACGACTTCATAAAACTTTACACAAACTATAGATCAAAAAGCGAACACACCTATATTTTTACATCGTTACAAAGTTTTAGATGTCCGACAGATTTTCGGAGATCGTTGCTTAGTTCATAATGTACTAGGTGCAGAACTTCTACACACCACAACCGAACGCATATATATATATATATATATATATATATATATATATATAATATATATATATATATATATATATATATATATATATATATATATATATATATATATATATATATATATATATACATATATATATATATATATATATATATATATATATATATATATATATATATATATATATATATATATATATATATATATATATATATATATATACATATATATATATATATATATATATATATATATATATATATATATATATATATATATATATATATATATATATATATATATATATATATATATATATATATATATATATATACATATATATATATATATATATATATATATATATATATATATATATATATATATATATATATATATATATATATATATATATATATATATATATATATATATATATATATATATATATATATATATATATATATATATATATATATATATATATATATATATATACAGAGAGAGAGAGATACAAAGATAGATTGAAAGCACCGCTAGGTAGTTCAAAGTGCACCATAGATTATATCATAGTTATATCACATATATAACTTATCACTTATACCATTATACCAAAGTGTATCATAACTTAGAACATAAACGACCAAGGAGAAATATCTCCAGTCTTGCCCTCCTCCAGATGTATCGTTTGACAACGATCTTGGAGGAGATTGTGAACACGATCATACCTTGAGTGTTCCAAGTACCCTTAACCATGTCTTCGATATGAAACGGAAAAGAAAACCAAAAACTGAAAAGAAAACGGTTTTTTGGTCGGACAGAAAAAGCAGAACTGGACCGACAAAAATATTGGTTCGTTTTGATTTGATATATCTTCAGTCATTATCTTACTATAACCTACTTATCGGTATCTGGTAATTTAACCTCAATCATAAAATTATCATTATTACATGTACATTACTTCTCTATTTCTCGATTTGATTATCACTATTAGTTTTCTGTTTCACCAATATAGTTTTGTGTAAGGCAAATTTAACGAACAGGAGATCTTAAACCAACCCGACCTCCATACCCTTTACCTTTCAGTTACGTGATCGTTGCCTTTTCCAACTGAGTTATCGCGGCTGAAGGTTTTTATTATACATATATACTAAGAAATAGAGTTTATTACTCGGAATGTGATATATTATCTCTCTGAATCGGAAATACTTACATGCGTACATCAGAAATACGTCTTTGATTTGGAACTTTGTTAGTTATAAAATTAAACTGATATTTATATATAAATTTCTTTTCTAATTTTTTTTTCCTTGACATTAATTTTATATACTCGACCGTAAGCTAAACACAAGAGTAGATTTATAGCCAATTTTTGTGGCATAATAAGATTTTTGTAGACTTATTTACATAACTCTTATTTGACATCATTGTTATTTGATCTCTATTTGACATCATTGTTGTTTGATCTCTATTTGACATCATTGTTATTTGATCTCTATTTGACATCATTGTTGTTTGATCTCTATTTGACATCATTGTTATTTGATCTCTATTTGACATCAATCTTATACTAGATCATGTATTATTCCCTTCTGTTATATATTTTCTTCACATATTTTTCTACTTCTATTTAACCCAAAATGGGTGAAGTTATAAAAGCAGGTTAGTATATAGAGAAACATGTGAGGCATTTTAAAGGCTTTAGAATTACTCGACAATGCATTTGCATTATAATACCAAAAACAGGGAATGAGACTATATCCATAGGAAAAATAATTTTCCGAATTGTATATAACTACTATAATCCGAAAAAAGTTAATTTAATATTTATATCTAAAATAAATGTCTGCATTTTATGGAATACATGAAAAGTGTGTGAAGCTATTCGAAAACCAGAATGCATTTTCTTAAAGTATTCCATAATTATATTCATATGTTCAAATTTATTTACTGATAGCAGCTAAAGAGAAATCAGACTCAAAGATAAAACTTTCTCGGAATTTCTGAATTCCTGAAATTCTTTAAAAGAGAAATATCTTGTGATAAGTCATGTGTTTGATAAGTGAGATATTATAATTTACTGTTGGAAAAAATAAAAAGTAGTGGAAATTCTGTCAAAATTCTGAAGTAATGCGGAAAGAAACAAAATTACTTTTCCTCCAAACATTTTATATTTTCTGATATATATTTTTGTTTTAATTTTAAAACTGACAGTCTATCAGTAAGTCTCTGTAGAAATATTATCTAATCTATTTGCTGTAAGAAATAAGAGAGTGGGAAAAATTTGTAAAAATAAATTTTTGTAAATGTCTTTATCTATTTTGACTATGTTTGTACTTAAGTGTAAAAATGAATGCTATGGAAAATGTAGTAAATTTGATTCGATAAAACTGTATTATTTTGTAAAACAAACATTGTAGTTGGCCATGGTTGATACTAGCTAATCACCAATTAATCATCATGTAATTTTCTGATAGCTATTTGCAAATTAGTTTTAGGTTGTTAAAAGTGGATAAAATTACCTGCATGTTGTGTTAATTTAATTTAATTACCAATTAACTGTTACAGAGTTATTTGGTTGTAAGACACTGATTATCTTTTCGATACTATGGGAAAAATTTAAAATATATACTTTCAAAATCTAATATAGTTGGTGAAAAATGGCATAAAGTGTTACAGGATATTTCACCATTAATTGAATTAAAATTCGATTTTATTATAACTCAACCTATGTATTTTTCACAGGAATGATTTATTTTTAATTTAAAGACCCTGGAAAGGGTAATTTTTATTTTTTAGCAATAAATTTCAGAGTTTTAGCCGTGGTATTATTTTTCTACTATTTATAAGATGCCAAAGGTAATTTAATTCATGTAATGATATCAAATATAGTTCATAGGATAATATTATATTTCATAATAACCTTAAATTTAAATCTAAATATAGTTTAAAATATTTTTTATAACACAAAGTATTGGTTTAATTAATTTAAAACATTTTGAGGATACTTTTATTATTATTTTTTTTATTTTAGAAAATATAATTTTTTTATTTCCTTTTAACTAGAAGTTACAGTAAAAAATATGGTAAAATTGAAATTATCCGAGGATAATTAGTAGTGCTAATTATACCCAAATAATATTTTTCTCACTAAAGTGAATACTTCATTTGTGAAATAAAAATACGTACTTTTATGTAAACTGATATCACAAACAAAACAAATGTAGGATTTTTTATATTTATAACATGGAAACTACAAGAAAATAAAAACAAAATATGTATTCATATATTATGGCAGAATACTACAAATTTACAACTTTCCCCATTTCAGAACAACAAATATGTTTTTCTTATTTAAAAAGTATTTTTAGGACAACTAAATAGTGCTAATTATACCCAATTGAAGTTTTTCATACTAAAGTTAAAACCTTATTTGGAAAATAAAAATACTTACTTATATATAAACTGATGTCACAAACAAAAAACACGTGAGATTTACAAAATTGTTTTCTGTATTTATAAGAAGGAAATTAAAAGAAAATTTGAAAAAAATTATGTATTCATAAGTTTTGGCATCATAATACAAATTTTAATATTTTCCCAATTTAGAACAACAAAAATTTTCTTAGTTAAAAAAACACTTTTCTCAGGATAATTAAATAGTACTATTTATACCCAAATAATATTTTTCACACTAAAGTTAATACTTAATTTGGGAAATAAAAGTACTTACTTATATATACACTGATATCACAAACTAAAAAAATATTATATTTACGAATTTTATTTCCTGTATTTATAACAAGAAAATTAGAAGAACATTAAAAAAATATGTATTCATAGATTATGGTAACACACAACAAATTTACAACTTTAACCATTTTTGAAGAATAAAAAAGATTTTTCGTAGTTATAGCTTACATTTAAAAAATAAAAATGATCGAACTGTCTTTGAAGTCATTTTGCTGTCACTCTTTTGTAAATATTTGACATTTATGAAAGGTATTACTAAAAGCTACTACGTTACATTAAAAGCACCGACAATCATTGAAAATTGCTTTATTAACTAGAATGTTATTTATATTATGGTAAACATATTTTTTACTTACATTTTTTAGGAAAAGGATTTACCGCTCATTATAAAAACGTATAGATGAAAACAATGTATATAAATTAATTTACCATATTAAATTTTTTATGTTTCATAAAAAGATTTTAAAATTATTCATACCAATCCCTCTTAATTTAAAATTATTATACTGATAAAGGATCTGGAACTCAAATTATCATTCCGTTTATCAATAAAATATTATACTTTACAACAAATAATAGAGCTCGTTATCCGTTTCGGAAGGATTTATTTTTTATGAATTATAAAAAAGAGATTTAGTAATCGAATTTTTTTTCATACTTAAAAATAATCCTGTAACATTTTTTGAGTTTAATATAGTTGTTTGTTAGGATCAACATTTTTTTTATCAGCAGTGCAGATAATTCTTAAAATGATTGGATAGATTAAAACATGAAAATATATCCAAACGTTTAAATGATTTCTATATATTTTGCAACACGAAACTCAAATAAATATATGAATTTAATGATTATTTCTCTGATGAGCTAATACAGTTTGCTCTCAATTATAGATTCATAATTTACTAAAATCGTGTACATTTCAATTATAATATAGTAAACATAATTAGTTAGAGTATTATATTTTCAACATTATTCTAAACTTAGTTATAGATGCAGGACATACTATATTGTACTTTGAACAGCATGCACAATTCGATATAAAGGCACTAAATATAATTAGTTTAATCTATTATATTTTCAACTCCACTCTAAATTCCAATCTAAACTCAGTTTTCAATGGATAACTTAATATGTAGATCATTGTACGTCATACACTGCTAAATTTTCCGATATGAAAAGTAATTAGATTACTCTATTACTTTTTCAACTCCACTCTGAACTCTAGAACAACTTAATAATAAATTATTGCTCTGTAAATGGCATTGACCCCTCATCTTTGACATTTGTTACTGAAAAATGTATCAAATATTGTAACATTTTTCATTGATAATTTGTCCAAATATGTAAACTAAAAGATTACAAAACATTAGTTTTGGAAGATAAAAAAATTTTAGATGAATGGAATAATGGATAATTAATATTTTGACATATATGTGAAAATTCAATGATACTTACTTAAATTTGAAAATGGCAAAATCAGCCTTAAGGCCTAACTCTATTTCACAATCACCAATCTCAGTTCATGTTTTCATTAATCAAATGAGTTTAATTTTTGTGGAATAGATGCTTTTCTCCTGCTAAAAGCCAGTTTGGGTAATAGAGATGTTGAGTAAATGAGCTACCCAAACTGGATTTGGGTACAGCTGGCAAATTAATAATTTAAGAAATGTTAAAGTAAATAAAGAGTTTTGCAAGATTATAGTTATAAAAACGTCATAGATTAGCCGCCTACTTAATTGAAGAATGTCAATGCTGACTTTATCGTTAGCAATCAACACAATAGTTTAATTTAAAAAAAAATGAAAGATAGAAAATATTGACGTTACTGGATGAACATCTATCAGACAGTCAATATGAAGCACACCATGGTTAAATGGTCTAAAAGTTTGATGGCATTAATTTCCGATAATATATGTAAACTCAAATTTCCTTCTAGGTTCCGGGAAATGTTTTATGTTCAAAATTTTATGTAGAAATGTCCTTCTCTTGTTACTCTGCTTTTCACAAAACCAAACAATTTCTGTCCTCTTCAGCCACGGTGATCCACCATAACCTTGTCTCTTAACCTTCACTTCTATCACGTGTTTTTTATGTTTAGGCAAAAACACCTGCTAGAGATTATCTAATATTCATCTGTTTGAGGATATGTCAATTTGGTCCTCAAAGGCAGCTATTTTGTAAAAGAGGAGTTACATGATCAAGGGTCAAGCCGTCCAAAGATTTCCTTATTTTTACGTATGGGGCAAATAATTAAGGTTCATGGTCGTAAAACCCTTTAAATTTTCTAATGAATGTTGGAGACCAAGCCCGAGGTCTCTGATTATAATTTAAGTAGCCACACTTAAGTTTTAAACAGCCTTCAGGACTTCTGGTTTATCGTTTAAGTAATGCTGCAAATTACCCATACCATGGAGCAGTCACATTTCTGATCGAGTATATTGGATCAGGTGATAGGCTTTCCAACACCAGGGGAATGACTAAAAATATAAGTTATGCGTCTGTAATAAGCAATTTAGAGTTTATAAAAAAATTAGAAAACCATTAAATTAATTGAAAGTATTTGACACAGTTTACAATACATAATAATTCTGTAAACATGAGGGTAAAATTACATTCTTTAGATGTGTGACTATAAATTAATATGAAAAAAAAATAAACAATTACTATTCGTTTATTTTTTAATCTAGAAAAATTAAACTTTGAGACTCTAAGAAACATTAGTATCTACATGTTCTTAAAGGTATCCTTTAAACTCAAAAATAGAAAAACGTAAGATAAAAAAGATTTATCAATATTGGAAGACTAATTGTTCAATTCAATATATGTAACTAGCATTGAACATAATATTATATTGCATTATTAAAAAAAAAGAAAATCTTTTTCATCATTGGAAATAAATTTTATATAATATAACTAAAATATATAGATTATTTATCAATATATTCAATAAATTATGAAATATAATATTGCTATTTTATTAAATATCTTGTTATTAATGCTTAAACCACTGCAGAAAGATATGTAAAGAAAATATAATTATAACATCAGATTCTTCTGAAAAAATATATTATAAGCTGACTCTAATTCACAAGCACCACATTATAAAGAATTGTGAATAAATTTCAGATATTTAACAACTATGTGACAATTGCTATAGAAAGTGGAAGTTGAAAATATAACTGTCACTTAAATGCCAAAAGGAAAGTAAGAAAATAAAATAGTTATAGTCTTTACATTCTGACGTATATATCAATTTTGTTTGTAGGTAATATATATATCTAGGCAGTTATAGAAATATAAATTATAAGAAAGACGCACTTACAGAAGAACATGAAAACTGAATTTAAAGAATGTTTTGAAATACCGATGATATTATAATTTTAAGATTAAAACATGTAACACAGTTTTCCTAACACCGATACAAAATTAGAATTCTGTTACAAAATAGGTAGTTGAAAAGTTTGGATGATAATTTAATGTATCTCAAAATAGTTCTTATATTAGTAAATGCCACAATTTTTAGATATTTTTATGACTATTATTTGAGATCTGTGATTCCACTTTTGCTTGCGTCTTTATCAACGTTGGTTCTTAAGATTTATATATATATATATATATATATATATATATATATATATATATATATATATATATATATATATATATATATATATATATATATATATATATATATATATATATATATATATATATATATATATATATATATATATATATATATATATATATATATATATATATATATATATATATATATATATATGTATATATATATATGTATATATATGTATATGTATATATGTATATATATATATATATATGTATATATATATATATATATATATATATATATATATATATATATATATATATATATATATATATATATATATATATATATATATATATATATATATATATATATATATATATATATATATATATATATATATATATATATATATATATATATATATATATATATATATATATAACAATAGGAATGCAGAATGTTCCTTAAATACTCTTAAAATAGTTTCATGTTTTGTATGTCGCATAGATTAACGTGTAGGGCTACAAAATGATCATAACACATATCGTAAGATAAAAATGAGATAAAACTTGCAGCATTCCCTCTCACTCATATATCCATAGTTAAAATATTTTTGACTTATTAAAATAATAGCCTCCTATGTGTGTTTTTTACATAAAACGGACTCAATAATTTTCAATACATTCATAGGTATTTTTAAAGTCTCAATTATATATAAAGGAATTACTGCTTTTCGATAAGAAATTGCAATTTCATTTGTGATCGAAGCTTTAGTGAAATGTCCTCCAAAGCGACATTACTAATCGTTCATTAGTTCGTACGAATGTGATACTTACTACGTATTAAATTTGTCTTTCTATTTCTATCTACCTAACTACATCTAGAGCTATATCACAAACTATCTCTTCATAAAAAATAGGCCTTATTACTTTATATAACAGGCTTGCAATTCAATCACTTTTTTCACTTTTAGTCATTTTTTTTAAGTAAACAGTCACTTTTTTCATGACGTATCACAGCAAAAGTCTTATTAAAAAAAGAAAATCTGAATTAATAACAAAATATTTTAATAAAAGACCAAAAATGGGCTGTTCTAATCTTATTTTTCTTATTAAAATGTAATTCGTCATATGTTTCCAGAATTTAGTGATTTTAAAAAGTCGTAAAGAAGTTCCTAAAATCTACATTTGTACTGAAATGTACATTTAATACATTAAAGTAATTTATGTTAAAGCACAAATTTCTCTTTTTCTTTTTCTTCACAATTTTTGTTTAGTTACTCTAATCTAGCTATGTACATATTTCAAAACATCATTAATATATCCTTAAAATTGTGATTATAAAATTAATATATTGTATGTATTCAAATCTAATTTAAAAAATTTCTTGAATAAAAAACAATGTTGAGTTGTGTTAAACAAAATTTTTAACTTTTTTTTTTGTATTTGATTCTAAAATGTTTGCCAAGAGTCATTTGATTTAGAGTTAAAATAGATAGAAAAATCTTAATATAACATCTGTAATCAAGAGGGGAAAAATAGTCACTTTTTGGTCACTTATTCTGTATTATTTGTCACATTTCTTACCTTTTTGAAAGTACCTCAGCAGTTGCAAGCCTGTATAATCATACTTCTTATATCAAAAATCCTATTTATGATAAATAATCATAGGCATTTTGTTTAAAACAATTATGTCTTAATTAAAAATTCACAAATTAAGTTATCTTCTTGTTTTTACTGGTAAAAAATTGTAAAATTGGTATTACAGTTTAATATTATATTAATGAGTATTATTCCTAGAATGGGAATCTTCCTGAAACAGAAAATATTTCATTTAATCTAACTGTATACATCTCTAAAAAGCTATTATTTTAAACGATATTTGGCAAATGTTGCTGTAGAAAATGCCTGAAGTAGTAAAATTCTGATTTTACAAAATTTATTATTTTTCCTAACTTTATAAGGCATTTAAGGAAATGAAGCTTGCGTGTAAACTCGTAAGTGCTGTAGTGACGTGGAATAATAGAGCGTAATTACACGCTTTAGAAATTATAGTTTGATGATTAGAGTGTGACCTACAGTTAATAACGTGACTGAAATCATAGACTGGGGTACAATATTTCTAAGTTTTCATTCTTTTTAAGTACAATTTGTTTAATACCTAGTTAAAACTCCAAAGATTTGATGTATTTCGTAATAAGACTTTTGAAAAATGGAAAAATTATTTATGAACTAGTTAATACAATGTGAAACAAAATGCAATCATTGTAATCTTTTTACGTGAAAAATATAAGAAATTATAACGTCAACTAATAAGAAAGGGTTTTGCTAAAATTTGGAAGCAGCACTTTGCTCTTCTATGCATATTAATACGGTTAAAGAAATGATAAATGCAAAAGAAAGAACTAAAGTATTATTATCATTGTGTTTTTGTCATAATGAAAAGTTTCTTAATAAAACTGAATCAACAATATTACGGTATCTTAATTAATATTTAGCAAGTATATCTGTACAGTAATGTGGTTCGACTGCTAATCTTTTATTTCTAAGAATCATGAAATGCATTTCTCATATTTTATGTTAAATATAATGGACAGTTTATCTTTTAAAGAAAACAAAAAATAAGATAGATTTGTTTTTCATTTTCGTGTGAACGAGAAGATACAAATATTGATGACTCTGAAATCTAAAAAAACTGTAGCCAACATATGTCGGTTTCATAATAAAACTAAATTAACAAAATTAAGGACGCTTACTTAATATTTAGCAAGTATATATTTATAGTAATAGGATTCAACTGCTAATTTTTTTATTTCTAAGAATCATGAAATGTATTTCTCATATTTTCTAATAAATGTAATGGACAGTTTATATTTTAAAGAAAACGAGAAAGAAGATATATTTGTTTTTCTTTTTCGTGTGAACGAGAAGATACAAATATTGATGACTCCGAAATCTCAAAAAAAAAGAACTGTAGCCAACATATATCGGTTTCATAATAAAACTAAATTAACAATATTAAGGTATCTTACTTAATATTCAGCAAGAATATCTTTACAGTAATGGGATTCAACTGCTATTTTTTATTTCTCAGAATCAAGAAATGCATTTTTCTTATTTTCTACTAAATATAATGAAAAGTTTATATTTTAAAGAAAACAAAAAAGAAGTTAGTTTTGTTTTTCTTTTTCGTGTGAACAAGAAGATACAAGTATTGATGACTTTGAAATCTAAAAAAAAAACTGTAGCCAACATATATCGGTTTCATAATAAAGCTAAGTTAACAATATTAAGCTATCTCACTTAATATTCAGCAAGTATATCTTTACAGTAATAATGAGACTCAACTGCTGATTTTTTTTATTAGAATCATGAAATGCATTTCTCATATTTTCTGTTAAATATAATGGAGAGTTTATCTTTTAAACAAACCAAAAAAGAAGATAGATTTGTTTTTCATTTTCGTGTGAATTAGAAGATACAAATATTGATGACTCTGAAATCTCTCAAAAAAAATCTATAGCCAACATATATCGAAATAAATCGATTTTCTACAACTTTGCTGCTAAGTGTCGAATAAAAATTTCAGTAGACGAATTTCAAGAAATCCAATCTCTAAAAAGAAAAAAATATCTAAGAGTTACCTTTGTGCTCCAATAAATGCTTTGATAATAAAAGAAAAAGTATTTTGTAACTGATATTGCGGGATAAGGTATTTTTTAAAAGATATATATTAGTACTACTGATGTAAATAGAAAGAAATAAAGAATGGCCTTGACTTAAAAAAAATCTACAATATATGGTATTAGTAATAATTTAATTTATTTAAAGTATTTGAACAGTCACGAGAAAAATATATGAATTATACTTTTACATTCACATTCAAAGCTCTTTTGAACAATTAAGAATTATAATAATATATTAAAAAACAAAAAGTAAACAGTATTTTGTTCTACATTCGTAATTCATTAACAATGTAGAATATCTGGTTTCCGTATTATTCTTACAAAGTAGAACAATCAACCTGATTATATTGAATTTGCCACTAACTATACAAAAAGTAAAAAATAAACACAAATAATTTAAAAAAAAAATTATTTTATACATCAATTATATTTTTATTACCTCTCACAAAATTAAGCAACATCCATGATTTTATTTCAAATTTTTATACTTTCTTGAAATCAGTACTATTATGATTTTTTCTTCATTTTTGAGATCCGACATACCTTTTGCACACAAAAATAGAAAAATCTTGATTTAGTGGAGACGTAAAACAAAACTTTCAAAAACAATTTTTACTTTTAAGTATTATACAAGCTAGCATTAAAATGTCAATAATTTTCAAACTTTGCCTTTTTTACTTGAAAATTTTTAATCAATTTGTATACATATTATGATTCCATGCTTTAATTACACAACTTCTTATTTTTAATATAAGATAGCATAAAAAAGTCATTGAATTTCAAATCTTACCATATTTCGCTACAAAGTTTTAATCAATTTTTCTACATATAATTTTAATCATCCTTTAATTATACAACTTCTTAAAAAGTTTTTATATTAGATAGCATAGAACGTCTTATATTTAAAAAGTTCACGATATTTGGTCACGATATATATATATATATATATATATATATATATATATATATATATATATATATATATATATATATATATATATATATATATATATATATGTATATATATAGCAACCCAATGGCCTTAACTTTAAAAAAATCTACAATAAATGGTATTAGTAATAATTTAATTTATTTAAAGTATTTGAACAGTCACGAGAAAAATATATGAATTATACTTTTACATTCATATGT
>CM063510.1:134721358-134733858 GCA_032207245.1 Pardosa pseudoannulata
TGTGTTCAAGTTGTCAAAAAAATTTATATTTTAGAGAGCGTCCAAAAAACCCTTATTCTTCTGGTAAGAAACATTTTATAATCAATGTAAGATCGTAAATAAAATCCCCATTTAGCTACCCTGTTTACGCATTACAACTTTTAACGATAAGTTAAAATACTGTATTCTGGTTAAGTACTATACGCACGTAATATAATATACTTAGAATTTGTAACTTGATAAAACGATTTACTAAGTTCATAAAAAAATTGTGTTCTCAAGATTTCAAAAAATTTTATATTTTAGAGATATTCCAAATAATATTACTCTTCTGGTAAGAAACATTTTATAGGTAATCTAAGATTAATAATAAAATCCCTATTTAACTACTCTGTTCACACATTACAGCTTTTAAAGATGAATTAAAATAATTGCCTCGATAAAACGACTGTATCCTCGTTAGATATTATGCGCTTTTAAAATAATACATTTCTCATTTGTAAATCCGTAATACCCTTTACTAAGTTTATAAAAAATTCAGTATTCAAGTTGTAAAAAAAAATTTTATATTTTAGACAGCTTCCAAAAATCTTATTCTTCGAGTAAGAAACATTTTTTATACAACTGAAGATCATAAATAAAATCCCTATTAAACTACCCTCTTTACGCATTATAGCTTTCAACGATGAATTAAACTACTCTATCATCGTTTGGTAATACCCGCTTTTAAAATAATATATTTCGTATTTGTCATTTAATAAAACGATCTACGAAGTTCATAAAATTTCTGCTTTTAAGTTGTCAAGGGTTTTTATATTTTAGAGAGCTTTAAAAAATCTTATTCTTGTAGTAAGAAATATTTTATAAATAATATTATATTATAAATAAAATTTTCGTTAATCTACCCTTTTTACGCATTACAGCTTCCAAGAATTAGTTATACTACTATATCCTTGTTAGGTACTATGCGCACATAAAAAAATTTATTTCGCATTTGTAACTTGAAAAAAATATTTATTAAGTTCATAAAAATATGTTTTCAAGTTGTCAGAAATTTTATATTTTAGAGAACTTCCTTGCAGAAAATCATATTCTTCTGGTAAGAAATATTTTATAAATAATATAAGATTATAAATAAAATCCTCACTTAGCTACACTGTTTAAGCATTACAGCTTTTATCTATGAGTTAAACTAATTGCATCAATGATTAAAATACTATATCCTCGTTAGATACAATGCTCTCTTTAAATAATTTATTTCGTATTTGTAACTCAATAAAATGATTTAGTAAGATTATAAAAGAATTCTGTGCTCAAGTTGTCAAAAAATTTTATATTTTAGTGAGCTTCATAAAAAATCTTATTCATCCAGAAAGCTATATTTTATAAATAATATAAGATTATAAATAAAATCCCCATTTAGCTACACTATTTATGCATTACAGCTTTCACCGATGAATTAAACTAATGTATCCCCGTTAGGTACTATGGTTTCTTAAAATAATGTATTTCGTATTTGCCTCTCGATAAAATGGTTTACTAAGTTCATAAAATTTCTGTTTTCAAGTTGTCCAAAACTTTTTACACTTTAGAGAGCTTCCAAAAATCTTATTCTTTGGGTAAGAAACGTTTATTAATAATATAATATTATAAAAAAATCCTCACTTTGCTATCCTGATTCCGCATTACAGCTTTTAAAGATGAATTAAACTAATTTCTTCGATGATTAAACTTATGTATCCTCGTTAGATACTGTGCGCTTTTATAATATATTTCGTATTTGTAACTCAATAAAATGATTTAACTAAGTTTATAAAAAATAATGTGTTTAAGTTGTCAAAACATTTATATTTTAGAGAGCTTACAAAAATGTTATTCTTCGAGTAAGAAACATTTTGTATATAACTGAAGATCATAAGTAAAATCCCTATTCAACTATCCTGTTTACGCATTACAGCTTTCAACGATGAATTAAACTACTGTATCCTCGTTTGGTACTATGCGCTCTTAAAATAATATATTTCGTGTTTGTCATTTAATAAAGCGATCTAGTAAGTTCATAAAATTTCTGCTGTTAAGTTGTCAAACAACTCAAAAGCAGAAAATTTATGAACTAAGTTTTTATATTTTATATTTTAGAGAGCTTTAAAAAATCTTATTCTTCTTGTAAGAAACATTTTATAAGTAATATAATATTATAAATAAAGTCCACATTGAGCTACCCTATTTACATAATATAGCTTTCAACGCTTACTGTAAGAAACATTTTATAATTAATATAAGATCTTAAATTAAATCCCCATTGAGCTACCCTATTTACGCATTACAGCTTTCAACGATGAATTAAACTACTGTATCCTCGTTAGGTACTATGCACTCTTAAAATAATATATTTTGTATTTGTCACTCGTTAAACGATTTAGTAGCTTCATAACATTTCTGTTTTCAAGTTGTCAAAAAATTTTAGGTTTTAGAGAGCTTCCAGAAAATCTTGTTCTTCTAGTAAGAAACATTTTATAAATAATATATTATAAATAAAATCCACATTTAGCTTCACTGTTTACGCATTGCAGCTTTCAACGATGAATTACACAAATTGCTAGAATGAATTACACTACTGTATCCTCTTTATGTATCATGCATACTTAAAATAATATATTTCACATTTGTAACTTGATAAAAGGATTTACCAAATCCATAAAGAAATTATATTTCCAAATTGTCCAAAAATTTTATATTTTAGAGAGCTTTCAAAAAATCTTTATTCTTCTGGTAAGAAACATTTTATAAATAATATAAGATTATAAATAAAATCCCCACTTAGCTATCCTGTTTACGCATCACGGCTTTCAAATATTTATCCAGGTTTAATGAAAATGTTGGCAATACATTTTAATATATGTCATAATTAAACTTGTTTGGACGAAATTTTTTATCCTTTATGTTGCTGGCATTTTGAATATTTTTTTTCTTTTAAAATGTTCTTCTAAAGTAAAATTCTGGCAGAAAGTTACTTTTTCTGGGATAGTAAAACTTTTATGAAAAAGTTCAGTAATCTTCACAAATTATTTTTAAAGGTTTTAGAGACGAAAAAAAATACTTACACCACCCTAGTACATTTCTTTTTGCTTTCTTATTTTATTAATCTTTATTATCTTATTCTAATCTTTATTTTTTTTGTATTAGTTCCCGAAATACAAAAAAATATTCTTTAAAATAATACTTTATAATATTTGAATTAAATATTTGAATATATTTTCAGAAAGTTATTAAATAACTAAGAATAATTTTTGATCTTTATGACATTATATTTGGGATTTAAAATACTTTTTTTATAAAAAATACAGTAAGGACCAAAAAATAAAGAAATAAAATAGCAATCAATTAATAATTTTAAATAAAATAAACACCAACTAGCTTTCGAAAATACATTATAAACATTTTTATACTCACTGTAAAAAATACAATTGAAATACTTTTAAAAAATGTAAATAAAATATAAAAATAATATTATTTATTTCTTTATAAAATTTACATGTCTAATAACTAAGAAAATTCAAATTTATAGCATTATAACTGAAAAAAAGAGGAATTTTGCTTTCTACTTTAAAAAACTGGATTATACAGTTACCTAGATCTATAAATGTAGAAAATATTATTTAAATTTTAATATATATATATATATATATATATATATATATATATGTGTGTGTGTGTGTGTGTGTGTGTGTGTGTGTGTAATTTTTAAAAGAGTAGATAATTGGAACTTAATTACGGGAGTTTAAAATATTCAATGAACTTAATACCTTTTTCTCTACTTTCCACTTATATATAACAATACCTGAAATCTCCATCCATGCAAGAAACTAAAGTATTCATTAAATGACAGAAATGTACTTATTACTGTTTATGGGAAGAAAAACTGTAACTGTTTGAAAAATATCCAGATTTTTTAGGACAAATGTGTTATATCTATTAACAAATAAATGTATAGTTTGTTTTTGATTTGGTGATAATATAAATATATAATATTAAAAAGAAGAATATTTGATTGATAAAAAATGTGATTTTAAATTAATTAAAGGCATACAGCTAAGTAGAAATTGCAAATTATATAGGAAATGAATTGTCGCATGCTTTTTAAGCATAACATCTGAAAGGAAATCGAAACGGATGTACCATGTTTGAATTTAAAATAAAGAAGTCTGATTAAAGAATATATAAAATATTACAATGATCACTCAAAGAAATTCTCGATTGACTAATACAAATAAATTCAAATCCATATAAATAAAAAAACACGAAATATTTTAAATTGATTGTTATATGCGCGCCGAGCGGTCCGCGAGCGTCCTATCTCCTAAATCGTCAGTCAGTTGATTATGACCTGCATGGGTCTCGAAAATGGAGCAGGAATGGGAGACGAAAATGAATCAGCAGAAGGGAGAAGTCCAAAACTTAACAACGTTGATTTATTCACCAACTAAAAAAAACATTTAAAGAAAACTATCGGTACAATCGTTGAGAGAGGAGCTCATTCTCAGCCACCTTCTCAATTTGCCAGTCTACTCGGGAGTGTCCTTCCCGTCTTTTTTTGTTCCAACAGGAAACCTCGGTTCCAGAGGAGAGTGACACCCCCCCCCTTTAACCTTCGCTCTTGAAGAAGTCGAGTCACACCAAAAACAATTTCTTCCTTTGTCGGTCGATGACAAAACGGCAGATTTGACACTTCTAAAAGTCCGTGTGTCAAAAGGACCATTAAGCCGTTTCACAATTGTTAGGCGCTTTGAAAATGGTCGGCACCTTACAATGAACCAAAAGAATAAAAGTTCGCCCGACCATCGACAGAGACGGACGCGACTATTACACGCCCCACCTAAGTTTGAAATTTGCTTCCAAAGAGCTAATTTCAAACCCTTTGAGCGTCCGGCTCAGTGATGTACTGTAACCTGTTCCCCTCACCCATTGTTTCCCTGGTTTGGGTGCAAATGCCTTGAGACTTAAAAGTTATTCATCTTTGCTATGCTTAACACAGCACTTAGTTAAAAAAAATAACCTCTTTAATCACAGAATGAGCTTAACCCCATTTTAACCTAGGTCCTTGCATGTAACTATTATACATTAAACAAACAAAAAAAAATTACGGAGCTGGGAGACAAATTACAAGCCTGCAAACAATTCTTCTGCAATTAAATGCAGCAATATAAAAAAAAACTTAACCATTTAGTACTGGGCGCCTAAATTTAAATTTGAACTTTAATCTGATTCCATAAATGTGATACATAATAAAAAAAAACAGAAAAAAAATTACACCAATTATATACACAAGACATTAATCAGATCTTAAACAAAGAAATTAAACATCAATTCCACGCGCATTTCAGCTTCGCAGGTTGGATGTGTTGCCCTGGCTTGTGAAATATTGCCCCATCCTCATTTCTTAAACCCTTTATCCTAATTCGTCCAGAATTAACTTTTATTTCCTCTCGCACATCCCGTTTGCATTTCTTGATAATGGGATCCATGAATTCTCCAAAATTCTCACTCCCTCTTCCCATTTGGTTTCCCGGTTGTTCTGGAAAATCAAATGCCTTAATTTCCTTCCAATTCAATTTTTGTGTAGCTTTTGCCATGTGCCTACATCTTATCCGTAAAATACCTCTTCCTCCTTCTCCTTTAGAAGAAATATACACCTCACTAGCCCTACATAAAAATTCTTTTATCTTATTTTTGTGGATATGTCCAGTCAACTCATCCCTCAGATCTATTATAATAGACTGCGACTTAAAGTACCTTTCTACTTTTATGAGTCCCTTCAAATGCGTGCCAAAATGTTTGGCGGACTTCCGATTTAACACCACCGTTTTTACCTCTACGTTTACGTTTTCTCTTAATCTTAACTTGTTAGAATGAGCTTTACGTACACTTTGTAAGCGAGCTATTATTTCCCCTTGCTCTATCTCTTTTGTAATCCTCCCCGAGAATCGGGTATCTTCGTTCTCCCCCTTTCCCCTGTTAGGGGACAAAAGGAACCCTCTGAGACCCGGAAAGCTTAGTCCGAGTTCCCTCCGGCGTTTTTCGCATTCCTCTTGGCCGCTAACACTGGCCCCTTTGTTCTGATCGTGCGAAAGAAATTGATCTTCGCGCGTTTTCTCTCGGTCTTGGTTATCGTTGACCGATTCGTTACATTGAGCGCGTGCTTTATCCCTGATCCATCCATCAAACCTTGACACCTTTTTACTTACCCGGGCAGCGTGATTACATTTAAAAACAATAGAAATCCATAATGCTACATTTTTGCATCGTAACGGACTCCCCTTACCTACCACGATCCGTTCAACTTTTATCCTCGAATTTATCATAAAATCAGGTGTTCCTTTAAATGGCATTAGGTTTTTAATAATGGGTTGTGTATAAAGCTGCACCCCCGCCTTCTTTTCCGTTCCGGTTATTTTTGATACGTACATGGGTCTTTCTGGTGGCCTCCCATGTACAGATTGTATACCCAATATACCCGTCGTAACCTCCATTAATTTCCTACAAATTCCCGGTAACTTCATGAACCACCTTCGCTCACTTCCCCCATCAAAGTGGTGAATAATTTCTCCATGAGATCGCTCAAATCGTCTAACGATTGAGTCCCATTTCGTATGCATTAGAGAGTAAAATTCTAGATTTTCTCCCAAATTTCCTTTAAGCCCGTTCAAAGAACGTAAGATAGCATCCAATCCGTCATCAGTTGTGAAGACTCCCAGAATTCTTCTAAAGAACCCACTTAGGTCCACTTCGGTCAAGCTATTCGAATTTGAATTTTCATCAAAAACGAATTTCGCCCATCTTGTGTATTTCTCCACTAACCACAAGACATCTTTGTGACCCTTCGAACTATGTGCTTTCTCTGGTCCCAACACTCCATTCATATACTGATATGAAAATGTTGACCTATCCATCCGAACTTTTAATTCAGCGAGCGAATATTGTGCCTTAGGTGCACAATATTTCTCCCCCTCCTTAACTCTGGTTTCCCCGAAACCCAAGCCCCTTTGGTCTTCCTGATTTTTCCGGTCCTGACCACTACCCGGTATAAGACGGCCTAACTCAGAAATCTGCGCCAAATCTGGGCATTCTTTCTGTTCCGACTTCGGTAGCACTGGTTGCGCAATATCAACTCCTAGCACCTTATCTGAGTAGAATAGAAATCTTATGCTAGACACAAAATTTTCCTCATCAGTCTCTGCAATCCTCGAACTTTTAGTTCGCCTAATATTACTCTTCCGTTCTCTCACCCCGGCCGAAATACTAACTTCTTTAGTTAACGTTTCTGGAACCTTTGGGAACAATAGCCCTCTCGACGCGGAAAATCCCGTTCCGAGTTCAACCCGAGAACTCCCGTTTTCCGTGTGGCTCGCGAGGCGTTTGCTATTTTTCTTCCCCCCGCCGGTCGATAACTGGTCCGCTCCGGACTGTTCGCAGCTTTTTTCCCTATTCTGAGAAAAATTGATGAGTTCTCTTTTCTCTCGCGCGCTACCTCCGTCTAAATTCCTGCCTTGGCTGTTCTTTCCCGTCATTACCTGACGACTTCCTGTGTTGTCTTCTTTCAACACATCCCCAACCTCCGGCAATTGATCCTTTATTAATTTATCCTGATCAACCTCACTTCCCTCGGAAAAAAGACTTTTGGTCGGATATATTCTATTACTTTCCTGAAGCCATCTAAGTTCTGCCCGCAATAGCTCTAACTTATGCGCTCGTTCCTTTTCTTTTTCCTCCCGCTCTAGTTTTTCTTTCTCTAAACGTTCCTCCAGAATTGATTCTAGCAAACCTCTTGCCGCATCCTCAGCATAATTTTCCCCCTGTACTATAAGATTTATTAGCTGTGTTTTGTTCATTTCCAGAGACATCTCAATCCCAAAATCACAAGCCAGCTGCACCAAATCTGCCTTTCTCACCTTATACAAAAACGACATTTTGACCCTCAAAATATCCGTTAAATAAGCACCAAAGTATAAAACAAAATTCCCTAGAAACAGCTCCCAGCTTATTCCTAGCCTAGCAGCTACACACTAATATCTTTAGTTTACAGTGAATAAAATATATTTTATGCTAACCTGAAGATTAATAGCACTTAAACTTTACAGGAAAAAAGAAATAACATAGGGAAAAAAATCATAACACATTATATCATAGAGCAATTGATACGATTTAGACGAAACCTAAATAAACCTGACTCCCGCGCGCACCTTTGCACCCAAAACAGCATTTACATGAAACCAGGTAAGGGTAAACAAGTGCCAAAATATCACATCCTACCTTGCCGGACGACATCAGTATCAATGGGCCTTCCGAAATCGCTCTTGTGTTGTCAACACTTGCTTCCAATTCGAACACTTGTAGACATCCCTCTAATTCGGATCAGCGTTCGGGTTCACAGGAACTGCTGCCTTGTAGCCTCCGCTGTACTCAGCATCGCCGTCCTTTCTTAGGTTCGCGCTGATTCGGGCTTGCTTCGGTCTCCTACTTCGGTGTCGCCTCCTCTTGCATCCAGTTGCTGCTCCACACCATGTTCCTGATACCACTGTTATAATCGCGCCGTGCGGTCCGCGAGCGTCCTATCTCCTAAATCGTCGGTCAGTTGATTATGACCTGCATGGGTCTCGAAAATGGAGCAGGGAGACGAAAATGAATCAGCAGAAGGGAGAAGTCCAAAACTTAACAACGTTGATTTATTCAACAACAAAAAAAAAACATTTAAAGAAAACTATCGGTACAATCGTTGAGAGATGAGCTCATTCTCAGCCACCTTCTTAATTTGCCAGTCTACTCGGGAGTGTCCTTCCCGTCTTTTTTTGTTCCAACAGGAAACCTCGGTTCCAGGGGAGAGTGACACCCCCCCCTTTAACCTTCGCCCTTGAAGAAGTCGAGTCACACCAAAAACAATTTCTTCCTTTGTCGGTCGATGACAAAACGGCAGATTTGACACTTCTAAAAGTCGGTGTGTCAAAAGGACCATTAAGCCGTTTCACAATTGTTAGGCGCTTTGAAAATGGTCGGCGCCTTACAATGAACCAAAAGAATAAAAGTTCGCCCGACCATCGACAGAGACGGACGCGACTATTACATTGATAATAAAATGAAATACTTTATCTTATTTTCTTATTTAATTCTAGACTGTAATTTTTTATTATATTTTCAAAACTGTGATAGAATTTTGATCATTTAAATAAAAAAAAAATGGATGAATGCAGAGTGAAATTGTTTGTAATTCCTGATTGAAAGGTTCAAAATACTTTAAGTGTTTCTTTTTGCGGTATTTTCTTCAATATAAATCACATAATAAAGTGGTTAGACCTTTATATTTCTAAAAAAAAAGGAAAAAATATTTTCTTGAAATTAATTTCAAGAAAATTAAAAATGTTAAAACAAATTTATAGGTCCATAAATAAAATAATAGGATGCGAAAATATAACAAAACGAAAATATAACTATACGAAAATATAACTAATATAATAGGATACGGTTATATAAATAAAATAATTGGAACGAAATAGTAGAAACAATTTGGGACAGAAAAGTTGAAAAAAAGTCTTAACGCTTAAAGGATTAAAGTCTTGAAATCAAATAAAATTTACTCCTATACAATAAACGTTGAAATAAAACATTTCTTGAAATCAATTTAAAAGAATGAAATCTTAAAATTAAATATTTCAAAGATAAATAAATAAAATATGAGATCAAAACAAAAAATATATATAAACAGATTTTGACAGGAAATCTGATGAAAGTCTGAACAATAAAAGGGTTAAAATCTTGAAATGAGACTCAATCTATTTGGTCACAAAAGAAGCTGAAAAAATTGTTATTAAAGTCATCCATCTAAATTGTAAAAGTAATGCTGAAACATAATGTAAGGGTTTGTTGTAACTATAAACTTAAAATGAGGGAAAGTAGAGCAGTTTTACGTTTGAAATCTTACTTTTCAAAGTTGTTTTTTTAGACAGTATAATTTTACCACTTTACTTGTCTGCTGAATGAATATTTGATTTTCAAAACATTTTTTAATGTTGCTAAATAATACGTTTATTTTTTTGCGTGTAATATAGCTAATACGTTTGAGGGATACTCAAATATTAAAATTTAAACCATTTCATTTGATATATTTTCCATAACAGCTGAATTAGAAAAATAATATTTTCTCGGAAATTACGCATATTTTTATTAAAATACGGTTATAAAAATTAACAAAATTTAATGCATAAATACATTTCTCTTTTATTAATAAAAAATTCGTAAAATAATACAAATCAAAGTTTTGAGTAAAGAAATAGTAAGAACAATCTAAATATTCAAGATTATCTCAAACAAAAGGTCACATACCTTTGCGAACAAAACAATTCTGAAATAACAAAACTCTTCTTGAAGTTTAAAAATAAAATAAAAGTTATAAAAATACTAAGCCTGAAAATAACAAAAATGTACTTTATCCTTTGAAATGGCAATTTTTGATTATGCTGCCGTACTATACAAAACTTATAATAAGGCTGAGTAAAGATAAAAATTACTAATTAGAGCCGTATAATATTTTATTTAATATTTAAAACTATATTATTGCGTTAATTACGTGGTTTATTATTAACACAACTTATAATTAATACTAATTTACACTAAACTAAATATATAAAGCTATTTTAAAAATTTGCATTAAAATTTTTAGATAATCGGATTTAAATTAATTTAAAAGCGTAAAAGATGAAAAAAATATCAATTAACAAAAATTTAAGTATTAATTTGCTTTGAGATATTAAAAATAAATTTGTAAGATTTTAGAAATTGTACCTCATTTTTCATTTTTGTAAAGAAATGTATGTTTGCAGTTATTTGTTTTTTAAATTTAATACTAAAGTAGTTATGATAATTATCTCCTTAGGGTGTTGTACTATTTCTGCTTATCATGTTCTATTTTAGTTAAAGATTAGAAATCCCAAACCATATTTAAATGAATGAAAGTGTTTTAATTTTAAAGATATTTACTATAAGCTGATTGCTAAAGGGAAAAGAGATGCATCTGAAAGAGTTGAAAAAATCTTAAAAGACAAAAGTTGTATAATGAGTTGAATGATAAATCCAGTACTTCGGAAAATATCTGTAAAAATTGATCATGTTTTTAAGTAATAAATAGAATTTTAATAATTAGTGATTTTTTATAAGGAAATCATTGTTTTTAAAATTATTGCAGCTTGTTTAACTAACACAGAAATTAAAATAATCAAAATTTCTTGACAAAGAAGTTGAAAGCAATATGATAGATATTTACAATAAAATAGAAAGTTTAAGAATGTACGTTTAAAAGTACTTAAATATAAAATCAGGACTACAAAAAGTTAATTTATGTAAGCAAAAAGAAGTGAAAAATAAAATAAAAAGAATCATTCGTTGTAAAAATTATTTTAGATTTAATTAACACGGAAAAATAAATAGGGAAATTTTCTTATTATTAAACCAACTTACATTATAACATAAATTTTAATCTTACTGAAGTATTTTTAACCCCTTAACATTTTATTTTCTATACGAATTCGATCCAAAAGATGTCACATTATTTTATTGCACATTATTATTAATTTTGCACTTGCAAGCTGGGAAATAATATTAAAAGTAATATATCTAAATATTTTGAGCATGCATAGTATTTTTTCTACAGGCAATAAAGTAATATTTTCCCCCGAAAGTTGTCTTTTCTTTCTCATGTATTCCAAACAGGGATGTTACGTTTACAGTTTTGAATATAATAAATACAAATTTTTTCCATTACCATTACTACACAATTATTTTGGAATGCAATTTCTACAAATACATTTACTTAACCTGTTTTTTTAAGATTAGATTTAGTGTGATAAATCTTGAGAGAGGGCAAGAGGCATAATCCAAAGTCACAGTCCGGAAAAGTCTCATTTCTAATTCTTACTCCAAACAGGGATGTTACGTTTACAGTTTTGAATATAAAAATACAAATATTTCCCATTACCATTACTACTCAATTATTTTGGAATGAAAATACTACAAATACATTTACTTAACCTGTTTTTTCAAAGATTAGATTTAGTGTGATAAATCTTGATAGAGGGCAAGAGGCATAGTCCAAAATCACAGTCCGGACAAAGTCTCATTTATAATTCTTTTGCCGCTGTTATTTTAGCATAGCACTGGTTTGTAGGTCTTAGTTTTTATTGTCTGTAGATGGAATTACCTCTTAAAAGGCTCTCTGGTTCAGTCTCCAAACAAACTCAAGTCAAAGTCAAACCAAAATCTCAATGATAAACACAAGTGGATAAAAACCTATAAAAAAGCCAGTGCTTTTAAACCGAACAGGATATACGTCGAAAACTAACATATTGTGGACATCTATACGACTAATTTGGCATTTAAAATACAAAAGATACTGCTAAAACAGTGAGAACGACAAATAAAATCTGATTGCCCGTATGGCGTTAGAGCAAATCATTAAAGGCACTCTTACCGCCCCT
>CM063510.1:134738858-134743858 GCA_032207245.1 Pardosa pseudoannulata
AGCGCTGCGTGTACATGATCATTTATGTAAGAAATATTAATCTCTACTGTAGAATCAAGATGAGAATGAATCACCTAAGGTGTGGTTGTCTCTATCAATGCTCCTCCCACCTCGTGTGAACTATACAGATACCGTGAGTTGCATACAATTTATGATGATCAGGAAGATGATTCTTGCACCTCTTATGAAATGACTAAACACTATCATTCTCATTTTAGGATATCCGGAATACCAAATTCTAGAAAAATTTTCTTTATTTCGTTCCCAATAAGAATAATTAGTTTTATTATAAAACAATAGAAAGTTTTCATTATACTGTTGAATCTACAACGATTGTGTACAATATTACATCTTTATTGTATGCTAACTGCACATTTCACGGTTTTTTTTTAATCCGAGAATGTAATTTTATGAAGCATTATCAGCTTGAAATTCATGTATCTCAAACTTTATTCAAATTACTTTTTTTTTTAATTTTTAGATATCCTTTAGAACATTTTCTTTGTAATGTCGTTCGAGATTATTAATCGGGTTAGAGAATTAAAAAATATATTCTCTAAAACAAAAGATAATCCTTTAAAAAGTAATTGTTTTTGTAATACTGTAATTAAAACCATGCAAATTAATCGCTTTCTTACACTATTTTTTTTCTTAAAAGGGAAAAAATTCTGTTCAAATAGCTCTATTGGTTTAAATTAAATTAAAATCCTTAACATTTTAAAATTAAAAGTGAATTTTAAAATTAAAGAAAATTCACATACGCAAAGTAATGTCTTTATCATACATTAGAGAATATTAATTTAAAATATGTGCTTAAATACAAAAAATTGGGTTTTTTTATTATCAGAATAGTTTTTCAGCTTTATTTCTAGTTTATTTCTATTGCAACATGGCATTATAATGAATAATGTTCATTATTATCAATTATATAAACTCTGTATTATAAAAAATAATCATTATAATTTCTTCATTCAAAAAATATTATGATTTGCTAACACATTACATCTTAATTATAATGATGCATATATACGGTATTTACATTTTTATTTTGAGAATGACACAAATTCAAAAATAAAATAAAAATCAGTTTAATTAGCTAAATTTAAATGAAAAAGATAACATAATTTATTGAAGATACGCACATTCCCTTGAGAATGCATGCAGTATGGAAGGAAAATGAAGTTTAAATCATTAATAATTACGTAATATTTTGCATTTTTTTTCAGAAATATTTTTTACTTAAAAATATTACAAAAAGAAACACTTAAAGTGGTTGGATATCATGGTAAACTGGTTATTTTTCAATCATATTTTGGATTATATTTTTAAAGAAATCTATATAATTTAATTAGTTATATGTTCATTTTTAAATGTATATTCGTTTAACACATATAAGAAATATTATGAAATTTTGATGATATGTCATTATTTTCATCCATGAAAACAGGATCTTGAATTTCAAAGGTAGCCCAGAAAACCTTTTTGACAGTTTTAAGAGGTTATTTTTATGCTTAGTAAATCGATAAGCACTGTTGATTCAACACCATTCGTTTTTACCACGTCAGCATGCTGAGTTTTTTTACTTGTTGCTGAATCAGAAAAACATCTAAAATTTTACGACAGAAATAAAGAAAAAGTAAAATGAAATATTTCATACGCAATTGTTTTTAATATACCAACTGAAAGTTATATTTTCGGTCTTATTTCATAATGATTAAAGGTAATAAATTTAATGAATGTGTGTTTTTAATTCAATCTATAGAAAGTGTAATTTAAGTTATACAAGTTAATATTTACTGACAATATCTTTCAATAATTTCTACTCAACATTTCTACTTTCTATTGAATTATTAAAATAAATTTAGAATGAATTATTAAATTTGAAATGTTTATTAAAATTCAATGTAATTCAATATTTTCCCACATTTATATCTTATAAAAGAAAAGGTATTCAATTTAATGAAAGTATAATTTTAATTTAATCTATAGAAAATGTAATTTAAGTTATAAAAATTAATATTTACTGAACATATTATTCATTAATTTGTAATGAATATTTATATTTTCTACTGTTAAAAGTATTATATTTTCAAAATGTCTGTAAAACATTATGTTAGAGTATAATTGTTTAATGAACTATAAAACTCTGTTGAAACCAATGATTAAATTACAAAAGTTTAATGTTCGTTTTTGTCAAACCCAAAACCAAATATAATCATTTATAATCTCTAGGAAGGGCAGTTTAAATTATTTAAATTATTTAATGACTATTGGTTTTTTACATTATTTAAGTTTTTACATTTTTTTAAGATTTTCCCTACAGCAAAATTGTTAGTTTATTTAAATATTTTGCGTGTTTTACAATCTGTATATTTTTTTATTTTTTTTTCAAACAGGAAAATTACTAACTTCAAAATATGAAAGTACAATTACTCTTTCAATTATTCGTTCAATTACTCTTTCAGGATCACATACCTAAAACCTAATCAGTCTATTTATCTACCTCTTCGTCTGAACATTCTGTCTTTTAAAAAGGTAAAATTTATCTTGAGGAAACGTTTTAAGGTAATTCAGGTTAATCCTTAGAGAATATTAGACATATCAAATTGAGCGAAGTACATATCCATATTCTTTTGGCAGATGTAGTTGTTTATTTACTCTTTTCCTCGAACATTAGAACGCAAGCAAAATATCTCTGATTTCCGCTGAAAGTACATTGATAATTAGTCTTTCAGCTATTGCCTAATCAAGAGTTATCTTTAGGTGTATTTGATTTCATATGGTATATATCAGGCCAGCTATTGGGTATTTATATAACATTGGTAATCGATATTTTTATATACAATTTATAGTGTTATTTATTATGTTTATAACACGATTCATAAGTTCTATGTTAATTGTCAAGTGTATATTCAAGAGTTTTGTTTTTTTATACTTGTTTTAGCATGTTATGTACTAAGCCACATTTACGCTATTGATATAATAATTTTGATAGCTATAAGTTAACCAACCCTGCAATTACTAGAATTATTCCCAGGCATTAGTAATTTTTGAAAATAAGTATGACACTCTATCTACTATCTACTTTAGCTATTATTAATTGTTATTTTCTATTATTATCATTATTATTATTATTGGTGCTTCTTCTCCTTACTCTTTTATTACTATAGCATTGTATTCTCATTGTTATACCCAGCACGTAAATAGAACATATCTCAGAAGTTTTCATACAGTATCAGCGTTTGCTTGCTATTGACTGATAAAGTAAAATAGCTTATTTTCTATTAGTTCTAATTCTTTTTATTTTAATATTTATATATTTTTAACTTTTTTCATTACTATTTATTTATTTATTTATTTTATTTTATTTAAAATTTTATTCGCATTGTCCGGGGAGACTCTTCCCCAGAACAGCACATTCAAGCCGTACACCCAATAGGGTAGGCTGCTCCCTAAGGGCGCTAAAGTTTTTCAACTAAAATAATAATCATTGGTGCAGAGAAATATACTATTTTAGAAAGGATTTTGGATTTTCTAGACTGTATCATTTTCAAAACTTATATAGTACTCGTAAACTTTATTATTCCCAATGTTAAGTCACATCCTATAGCTTGTAACAGGGGATTTTACCATTATAACAACTCTTAACCAATCCCTTTGTTCTATTCTCTAACCACTCCATCATATCTTTTGAATCTGATGAGTGTTATGTCCAAACATGCGTGTGTATTAACCGATGACCGTGCATAATACAGGTCAAATAAAGTACAGTAAATTGGACAGTTAAACAGCCCTTCTTTTGTACTCTATAAACCTATGTTTAGTTTAAACTTCGTTAAAATCTGCCCGGTAGTTCTAGAAATAATGTATCAAATCTCATTTAATTTTTAAATATTAAACGTCATTAAATATGAAAAAGATAATTGTTATATTTCATATTATTTTCATTAAATTTTGTTTTTGTCAAATTGAATTGACTTCCACCATTGAATTATTTCTATTTTATACTTTTATCTTATCAGACATGAGAATAATTTCTATATTTTAACATTAGAGTCTGTTGGATAAATCTTAATATTCGAATGCATTTCAGTTGTAAGGAACTAGAAAAAAATTTTTTTAAATAACACCTTGATCAACTAGCATTCATGCAAAAAAAAATGACGGTTGCCAACAACTAAAGTATGCCTGAAATTTTATCTTTAAAATAATTCCGAAAGAAAGGAAAAAAGAATATTTTTTAGCATAGCGCAAATGAAGATAAGACATTTACAAGTTCTGAGTTACAATTTCATAAATTCAAATACATAACGGTGTTTGATGTTGCGTATTCTAAAAATATGAAAGAAAATTTATGTACTTTTCAAATAATACCTTTCAAATTAAACATATATGCATTATGTTGTCAAACTATGTATAGAAGTTTTCTTTAGATTTCAGATTTCTAACAATTACTGATGATTTTTATTGGCTTAAATATCAACAAATGCCTTTCTTACCTCTAAAAAGGTTATTAAAATAATTTTTATTTTGTTTTTTATATAAATTTAAGCTCTACCGGTTTTCTGATCTGGAGTATAACATAATACAGAAGCATTTGACGACGACATTTGATGGCGAACTCTGTAGAAGTTTTCAAAGATGCTCTATAGTGCACAAAGTGGCAATTAAGACTAAAAAAGTAGAAAGAGTAACACAATGGGAACTGATGCAGAGGACATTCTAGGTCTTATCATGTGAAGAGTATGCAGCCGCTGTGCGAAATGAATGTGAAAGACTTAATTGATATTTAGTTTTGAAGAAAAAAGGAGAAGATTTATAACTGATTTTTCTGTAAAACTTCATCTTCTCATTGGTAAAATATCTGCTTTCTCATTTTCTCCGACACTACTTGAGAGATCGATTACTAGAAAAACATTTTGTGTGGAATTCCCTGAAGAAGTGAATGCCTACATTGATGAAAGCAAATGTCTTTTGTATGTATTGGCATTGGAATTGGC
>CM063510.1:134748858-134758858 GCA_032207245.1 Pardosa pseudoannulata
AAAAATATTTAATGTGGTTTTAAAAAATTTCAGTGTTAAACATATCCTGAGTCAAAGAGAAACTCTAGCACTATTTGATATTCTCATCTATGGCTCATTTTACGCATTTTTTATTGCATAAATTACTTTAACTACTATGCTGCACTATCTCTTAGTATAAACATACTTCAAAGCTATAAATAGTCTTTCTAAAAATCACTCGTCGTTTACTTAGAATATGTTTAAAAAAGAATCAAACGTGAGTGTTCCTCAAAACAATAGATGAAAAGAGTTTTTATATAAAAGCAAATATTTAATTGTACAAAGATTATTTAGTATTCTACACCTGCTCCCATGATGTTTAATGAGAGAGAAGAAGTAACTACAGTGCTCCCAGTCTATACTAAATTTTAGATTTATTTGTGTCTTGATGATTATTTCCATGACTTAAATACAAATTAGTAATTTCTGTTTATTTTATGATAATATATGCAATCGATATCATTTTGTGCAGTCTCGTTTTAATTAGCCAAAATATTGGAGAAACGTGAGACTTAAGAACTGTTATAATTATATTAGGTTTTTCAAATTTATTCCTTTACGAAGAATGTATTTCAATACTTCAGATGTTTCTGTGATTTCATGTAGAATAAGGCATCAAAATAAATTTTATGTTACAATCATTATGTTATGTTTATTTTATGTTCTATTAAATTTTTTTAAACTTATCGTATAAAAACGTATTCTTACGTATTCGTATAATTATGCTTATTTTTTTTTCAAAGATATATTTTTTGTGTTTTTTATACAATATTGGGATATATTTAAGAAATATAATTATATAATATAAGTTTGGCTTTATCTGACGTTAACGAAACACTAAGAAAACTTTGTCATAAGACATTCGCAGAATATTCAGTTCGTAACATATCATCGAGTAGGATGTAGGAGATTTTTAAGAAATATAATTATGTAATATAAGTCTGACTTTATCTGACATTAACGAAACACTAAGAAAACTTTTTTCCCAAGGCATTTGCAGAATATTCAGTTCTTAACATATCATCGAGTAGAATGTAGGAGTTTTTTTTTAAAGAAATATAATTATGCAATATAAGTTTGACTTTATCTGACATTAACGAAACAGTAAGTAAATATTTTTCATAAGACATTCGCCTAATATTCAGTTCGTAACATAGCATCGAGTAGAATGTAGGAGTTTTTTAAGAAATATAATTACGTAATATAAGTTTGACTTTATCTGACATTAACAAAACACTAAGAAAACTTTTTTCATAAGACATTCGCAGAATATTCAGTTCGTAACATATCATCGAGTAGAATGTAGGAGTTTTTTAAGAAATATAATTACGTCTTAATTTGTTATCTGACATTACTAAGTTTTTTCATAAGACATTTAGTATTTTTGTACATATCATCGAGTAGTGTATTATTTTTTATAATTATGCAATATAAGTTATTTTATCTGACATTAACAAACATGCTTTTTTTGACATTTATTATTCAGTTCTAACATATCACGAGTAGAATGTAGGTTTTTTTAAGAAATATATTATAATATAAGTTTGACTTTATCTGACATTAACAAAACACTAAGAAAACTTTTTTCATAAGACATTCGCCAATATTCATCGTAACATAGCAAAATTATCTTTTTTAATTTAAACAAAAACTTTATCTTGACATTAACACTCTTTTTTCATAAGTTCCTTTTTGAATATATCGAGTTTGATGTAAAATTTTTATGGTATACAGTTTGCTGCTTTAGTATTTTATGTCTTCTGTACTTTCCCTTTTATTATACTGTCTATGTTTTTTAATATTTAACATCACATTGCTTTCTTTGACATTATTAAATAGTCTATCTATACCAACGGAAAGAGAGTGGTTTACTTTTATTTCATCCCTATTTTACCACGTTAAAAAATAATGTTTTTCACAACTAATTCATATAACATTATAAAAAGACAGTTAATAAGCTTATAAACAAAACAAAATTATGAAACTTCTTTTAATTTCCTTTTTTAAAAGTTATCCTTTATCTATAGCGATGGTAGAATCCCTTGCTGTAAATTTCCTACGTCTGCTTTCCTGGTAAACATCGTTTTCCTTGACACTGTAAAATCCATCGATACAAAGTCCTAGATCCCACTTTTAGCATGAATTAACATGTTTTCGTAATGTTTCTGATGATGTGTAGAAAAATTTTACTTATTTTATTTTCTCTAATTTTTTTTTCTGTAAAGATTTGATTGTATCTCAGTAAAACCAAAAAAAAATCACACGACATAAAAATGAAGATATACATTTTGTGCTTTGGACAACTTTCTGTAATAAATTGATATTTATAAGAACTCTTTGGGATAATGATTTATTTACCTAATTAATATTTTTAGGATTGTTTGAATTCGGATCAATAACAATGGTATTATGTGAAAAAGACAGCAATCTAAATAGAAAATCATCCAGAGATTATATCCGAATATTATTAGTATCCCCTTCATTTACATTTTGCATTAATGTTTCCCAAAATGGTGACCTAGTTTTTATCAATACTTAAATATTCTGACTACATACTAAATTTTTGTAAAGCTTCATTTGTCAACTTAAAAATTGGACGAACTTTAATATAGCTGTGTGAATCAATGGCAAAATTATCACTGCAATCTACACAAAAATATCATTTTCTTGACAATTCTTGAATATTAAGTTTTGATTTTGTCACTGAAGCACTTATCCAATATTTTTGTTTTTTGCAAAATGTGATATCCACTATGAAAATTAACTTAATTTACAAAGAAATTCTTATCTTTTCTCAGAAAAGGGTGTCCATAGTATGAGATTTCATAAAAATAGGACTTTACCATTTCCTGTATTTAAAACAGATCACAATAATACTTAAATTTATTATAAATAAAGTCATTCAGATTTAAAAATCTGAGCATTCTGAAGCATGTCAAAAACCCTGTGGATAGTGACAACAATTCTCATTTAAATACCAATTACCACAGGAACAGATAACATACCTTATCTTCAGTTTCATAAAGTTGCGTGGACAGTATATCTAAAAGTGCGGATCCTATGCCGAATTAATAAAATGTTGTTCCTATTTACAACTACTGTTCATTTCCTGATTAGATTTGAGAATGATTATACGTGTGTTTTATAACAATAATTTAGTTATCCTTTGTGTAAGACATCAATATCTGCATAAACCAAATTTTTTAAATATTTTCTTCAGTATTTCTAGAAATATTGGAGCAAATATAAGTTTTATCTTAATGATGAATTCCAGTACAGTAGTAACAACGTGTCTCACTGAAGTGAACAGTATATTAGTCCTAATGGCAGTCTATCAATCCCCCCATTTTATATAATCAACATATAACCACTCCCTGGTGTATGTAATCTTTGTAAGGTGTTTGGACCCATGACCAGTTTTTCGCAGCTGCGCTCCCTTCAATATATCTGAAGTCAAACCCACTGACCCCTCCACCCGGCGTTTGTTTGGGAAATATGAGCTGTTGGCTAACAGGATGATAAGTTTTCAGATGTGTCCCTATTTTGCAGTGCGGAAGTGAATCTAAAATCAGGATTCCTTTTTCGGAAGGGATCAGCTTTCTAGAAGCTGACCCCCGAAGAAAGAGGAGAGGAGAGTCTGCAGTCAATTCAAAAAGAAGAGAGTACCCTGAGAGCCTGCTCATGAACACGTCTCTCGTTGTAGGGAGGATTGTCTCACTTGCAGAGCAAGAAGACGCAACGCATCTCTTTTATATGTAAAGTCCACTCTTAAAGCTGATTATGGTTGCAGATAAATAAGGTTCCGGGACTCTGACTATGATTTGTCTTTGAAATTTCGTTATGTAATATTATAAATACATTTTCTGGACAACACGTTTACACCAGAAAATGTATTTATATATTGTTATAAATACATTTTCTGGACAACACGTATCAGATGTAATTTTATGCATCTCAGATACACCTGAAAGTACTGGCTCCATTTAAGTAGGTGGGTAAGTCACACGCTGGTTTCATAGCACAAAACAAGTGCTTTACAATTTTCCTTATAAAAAAAACGTTTGCTATTTAAACAAATTTTAATAAAACAATTTAAATTTTACAAATCATTTCTATCGCTGAATAATGTTTAATCAAGGAGTACTTAAGAAACAATGCAAAGCCGATGTAAGTAAAAAACAACTAGAGAAATAAAGGCCCATCTGACAGTTCCGTTGTTTAGTTCAATCAACTAACTTAAAATTAATTGTTTTTATTTTTATTTATTTTTATTTATTTATTTATTTATTTTTTGATAAATAGAATAAAAATAGAACAATGTTTCCCAGTTTCATTTTATATTTCTCTCATTCCGTACATACGATTTTTATTCTCAAATTGTTGCCCATTGGCTTTTGTGTGTGCTGATTCGGTGCTGTGACTCAGTAAGCATTCCTGTAATAGCTGTCGGCTTCCTGGCTCTCACCTCAGTCTGCATTTACAAATCAATTTTTGCGAATGCATTTCATTTGAAATTTCTTCCGAGCAATGCAACAAGTCTAAAAAAATATTGAAAATCTTAAATTATATATAGATATAATACAATCTTCAAGCCAATTAAATTAGTTTAGGTTGTTTGGAGCTCGTTAAATGTTAGTCGTATAGCCAGTGGTGAACGATGTATTAGTCCTTAATGCGTCTCATTGGGATATTATACATATGCGGAAATATTTTGATGCAGAGTCATGAATTAAATGCAATAAAGTATTTGTAAACCATTTCCTTGGTAGTTTAAGAATTAAAAAAATATGAAAGCGAAAAATAAAGGTAAGAAATATTTCTGGTTAAATATAACACTATACTTCAATTATTAAAGAATACTTTATGGTAAGTTATACTACTAAAGAAATAGAAAGAGGGTATTTACAATTATTCAAAGTTTTAATAGAAACAATACACAATGCGGCAATAATTGAGATAATAAAGAATACGAAAATTAAAATTAAACTACTAAACAACATGTGAATCAAGGACTTGTAAGCGTCATCGTGGCGCCATCTATTGACACGGAGGAGTTATGTTCAACTTAGGAATTTGGAAAAACGTTAAGCGAAAATGATTTATGGGATCATGGCCGCTATAAATATTCCATAATCAAATATTTAAATAATTCTTTAACTATAGGAAAAAGTTTTTAGTTGTAATGACAAAATGCATTGGAGCACTTATGTTTTCACAAATGTTTCAGGCACATCAGAAGAACTCATTGTGAGTTTAATATCATTTAAAAACCATTCTGATAATTGAGAATGGTTATAATGTATGCTAGTAACTGGATAGCCTAACTAATTCTAATCTAAAACCATATAACTGAATTTCTTATATTCTATTATGTAAATGATTCTATGATTATTTTCAGTTTAAAATGCACTTCCAAAAGGTAAAAAAATTATAATCTTGATATAAATTGAAAATTGCATCAATTCGTAATCCCACAAATATTAACTTAAAAAAATTGAGAATTAAATAGAGAACAAGTTTTTTTTTCTCATATATGCATTTTAAACGTACATAAACAAGGATAATCAAGCAAAATAGAATAAACGATTATTGAACAATCATTGATTACGTACTAAAATGTACGTTGTGAATGAAACAGAAAAAAAGATTAAACATAGTAGAATGTATTGTAAAATAAAAAAAAACTGTTCTCACCTAAATTAATTAAAAAGTAAGTTACTCCGTAACTAGTTTCTTATGTGGTGCAGAAAATGCTAATTGTTTTAGCAGATCGTTACTTTCAAATTAGTCAAAATCTATGTTGCTATTGTTCTGTTGCCCCTTAGTCAAACCAAGCACTTTTGATCCACACGGTACTGTTACTAAGGCAAAGGGGTGAGCATTTCGTTTTAACAAGCATTCCTAGTATGAGAGTACGAAAGTACTCAATGAAGTCCTCGTAATTTAGAAGCAGGTAATAAGAGCTAAAATCTATTAAATTACATTAGCATGTTAAATATAAATCATGGAAAAAATAGTATCAGTATTCTTTAATAACTATCTAATTTATATATAAAAAAAAGAATATGTGAAAACATTTTATAAATATATTCAAATATAAATATAGATAAATAATACGAAATGCTTCAAATAATCCTATTGTTTTTAGAGTAGAGTTTAGGCAAAATATTTTCTTATGAATTCAATTCAAACCTTCTAAAATCTCTCGTAATCTCTGCACACAATTTAATGTCACTTCAAAGATCTTTGAAAAAGTGTTCTTTATAAACCGCTTATCGTTGATAAATTTTAAAATATTGTAACTGACTAAGAAATAAAAAGTTTGTTTATCCTATCTAAATAGAAGTATTTTTCTAAAATATTTATGTATTTTAAATCTCTTTTTTAAGGTTCATCTTGAATCTTTTTTGGTTCATTGGTACAAATAGGATATATTTGAAATATATAAGATATATAAACGTTATAAATCTATTGAAAAGAGTATTTAAATTTTGCATTTTTACAAGAGTCAAGTTACAAGAAAATGAAGAAAAATATGAGGGTTAAAAAACATATTTAAATTATTTATTAAATCTATAGTAAAATTCCTTTTGTGTAAGTTAAGAATACGACAAGTTATTCCTTATTGCTCAAAGGAATTTTATGCAATTTTTTTTACCATTTGATACATTGTAGTTTTCAAATTTTTCGAATAAATTTCCTTATGTAATTTCAGAATATAATACAAAAGCATTACCACATATTTCTTAAACACTAGTAAGAACGTCTGTTTGGATTAATTCAACATAATAATAAAAATTTATTTGTTTATTAATCTTGCACTGTAGACTTTTGGTGTAAATTTTATTTCCATCTGTTAAAAAATAGCTTTAATTATTTACAATGTATTGTAAATAAAGCTGTACGGTGGGTTTACAAAAGTGACTTACAAATGAAACCCATTTGGATTCCTGTTAACTACCTCAAATTTAAATGGTTGAAAGTAAACTGTTAATGACATATTCTAAGATACCACGTGACTGGAAGGTTGCGGGTAAGTGTTTGAGCCCGCCTAAGATTAGTCTGTTTCTTTAAAGGTGAATGGGCCATGTAAAATATGCTCGTGATCGTATTGTTCTCAGCCGAAAGCTGGCCGATTGGTTAGGGCGCTGATCGTCGGTACCAGAGTTCGTGGGTTCGAATCCCACTATGGCATGGATGTTCGTAGCCGTTCGAAATCGGTTTTAAGCAGTAGGTCCCGGTCTCCTTAGCCCTCGTGTGCAAAACAGTAGTCCGTAGCGCTCCAAGCCAAACCAAACCAAATCACATTGTTCTCCAAAATCTCAAACAATACCTCTAAGGGTGGTGGGCCAAGGCTGGGTTCCTTCAACTTCGTCCCTGCTTCTAAATTTCGAAGACCCAGAGGGGTTAATGTTACTCACGTCAGTAGCATTTACTAAGATACACGTGCTCTCGGGTTGTTATTAAATTGGTAACAGGTTTGCAACTTTGTATTGTGATAAAGTCACATATTGCAGCATTTCCAACTGCGTTAAGGAAAAAGACTAAGCTATTCAATTTATCAAATGAAATCTTGCCTTACGGTATGTTGTCCTTGTAGATTGAAGGTACTTGGCACCACATGAGTTATTTTAATATTTAAGAGTAAAATATATTTGTTCTATTTTTATCTGTATAATTATACATATGTATATGCAGTATATTAAATATCAACTGATTAATGACTGAAGTATTCCATTGCTTAATGAAAATGAAGTATATTCTGGAAAAGCAAAATCTTAACTTTACTATGACAGAAAATCCCTAACTTGTATATATATTTTACTCGTAATATCTATAATGATTTCATGAGATTATACAAAATTTACCAACCATCCAGTCTATTGGACATGTACGTGTTCGGTTAGCAATCTACTTCTGCTTTTAGAAATGGTTAGAACAGAAAAACCAACGCGAGTTCTTCGTTTCACATTCATGTCGGACATTGAAATTACGTCACATAATACTTAGTACAGGTCCTAAATGAACTTATTTGATTTCTTATAAAACTAACTTAGTTCAGAACTTATACTTTTTTCCTTAAAACCATTCTTTAGAAGTTTAAGAACATTTAAACTAATGGCAAACCAATGTATCTAATACGTACTTAAATTATATATATATATATATATATATATATATATATATATATATATATATATATATATATATATATATATATATATATATATATATATATAAATATATATAATATATATATATATATATATATACATATATATATATATACATATATATATATATATATATATATATATATATATATATATATACATATATATATATATATATATATATATATATATATATATATATATATATATATATATATATATATATATATATATATATATATATATATATATATATATATATATATATATATATATATATATATATATATATATATATATATATATATATATATATATATATATATATATATATATATATATATATATACATATATATATATATATATATATATATATATATATATATATATATATATATATATATATATATATATATATATATATATATATATATATATATATATATATATATATATATATATATATATATATATATATATATATATATATATATATATATATATATATATATATATATATATATATATATATATATATATATATATATATATATATATATATATATATATATACATACATATATACATGAGACTCTTAAACCAAAATTAAAACAAAAAATAAACTTCTCCATACTAGGTATTAGAACAATTTACTTATCAAACAGTATCTTTCCCCCAAAAAACCAATGAGTGACGATAAAAAGAAAAATCTAATGACAGATGCGGAAATCTGTATTACAATGGCCGGATGTCACGAGCGGAAATAAGGAAGTCCTTTTACAATTTTCTTTCTATGTAAAGGAAGCGTATGCAAGATGATGATGTCATTTCGTTCACGGCTGTTCTGTTCATGTACCTGGTTACAAATGGGGAAAAATATAAAATGATTAGGAATATATTAAAGTCCCGGATAATTTGCTTTAGTCATATATTACTTTTCATATCAATATTGTACTTAATTTTCATCTGTTTGTGTATTTAAGGCTACGTCAATTACTTTATTTCGTTTTTATGCTCCAGTGCACTGCTAGCTCTAAAAAAATGACAATATGAAAACATTTATGGCATCTACTTCGGTAAATACTAAAATATTATAGAATACACAAAATATTACTATATTTACACCATCTGTAATGCCTTTAGTTTAGTTTGGAACGATACGGTCTACTTTTTACAAAACAAGGGCTAAGGAGACATCAACCTACTAATTAAAGATATTTCCGATTAAAAGGAATTACAGTGATTCATGTCATTTGAGATTCGAAAACTCGAACTCAAGTGACAAAGAACAGTGCTTAAATCAGTAATTGGCTATAAAGGTGATTTATTGGAAATATCGGAAACCAAATGCAAACACTTTGGACAAACATCGACAATTTATTAAAAAGTCTTATAACCTAAATACAATGAATATTACTAGAAATCAGTGGATTAATGTAGTATTTAATATCAGCGTTGTATATGTAAATCATTAAAGTCCCTATTCCAAGAGCCGGTAATTTTACTCTAGCGAGGAGCAACCTACCATTCGCAGGTCAGCTGAGGCCCAATTTCATGTTCTATTCGACAAGTCACAAATTTAGAAAAAAATTATTTAAAAACATTGATATCAATGTTGAAAACTTTTGTTAAATAAAATCTCTAATGTTTAGGCATGTTCAAAATGCCATCTAATTTTTTATATGTAAAATAATTGTTCTGTGATTTTTGGCAGATAATATTTTAAAGCATTTTATATGGTCACCTACTTCATTTTTTATTTGAATTAAAGAAATAGACACCAGATTTTCAAAGAATTTCCAT
>CM063510.1:134766358-134776358 GCA_032207245.1 Pardosa pseudoannulata
TTTACAGCAAACATTTAATATACAGAAATGATGAGAGTGCTTTTAAATTTTTTTAAAGCAATAAATATTTTAATAAAGATAATAAATATTATTTTGTATACTACATAAATTTTGACTCATAGTAAATTTTTAATTGAAATAAATTTTACACATAGTTTCTCTAAAGCATTTTATGAAAAAATCTTATAAAAATTCAAATAATATTTTCTATATTATATGAAATGCAAATCCGTAGTAAAATCGAAAACAAAGTAAATTTTAATGCATAGTTTTGTATTTATATCAACATGATACAATAGAGTTTAATTGGATTAGAAGTTCTAAACACTAAATAGTTGATATTTCAACATAAAAAAATTACCTTTTCTAAAATCCTAAAGTAGCACATGGATAAAGTAACGAATAATAGCTATGGCAAATTCATTGATATTTTTTTAATAAACTATAATAAGTTCATTCATAATGTGAATGTTTATGAACAACCCAGTAAAATGCAACTTAATAAACATTAATATTTTTGCATGCATCAGATGTTTTGTTTCCTTTACAATGCCCAATCTCATTATTTACACATAGTTTCACAAAAATATTTTATGAACAAAATTCAAATATAAAAATTATCAAAAAATATTTTCTTATTATATTAAATTCAAATCCTTAGTAAATTCCAAATCAAAGTATATTTTTAAATGCATACTTTTGTATTTTTATCAACATGATTCAATAGAGAATTATGTTTAAAGACAAAGTTAAAAACTAAATATTTGGGAATATACTTAAAAAAGTATATTTTCTAACATCCTACAGTAGGATATGAATAAAAGTAACCAATAATAGTATGGCAAATTCAGTGATATTTTTTAATCACCAACATTCATAACATTAATAAATGTGAATGTTTTACAAACAACCCAGTAAAATGCAACATCTATATTTACATTTGAATATAAAGTGTTAGATTAAACGATATTTTTATATCTTTATTCTTTATAAACATTAAATTAAGTTTACTCATTTGCCACAAACAATCTCATATAACTGAATTTTTGATTTTCTCATTTCTTGTCTAATATCTTTTCGGTATTTTCTTATTTTCCAACTAAACTCGTATTCTTCTTTTTAAAACTTTTAGTTAAGGATAATGAAGTAAAATAGTTATATGTTGTCATATTTCTTTCTGTATTCAGATACGAGTTTACAAGCCACATTGTCTCATTTTCAGGTACACTATCACTTTTGATTCTAGAGATTTCTTTCATAAGATATGGGAAAGCATTGCACATACATATTCAATCTATATCAACAAGCATACAAAATTTTGTACTGAATTTGTCAGATTTATTTCACATTAAATTGGAGAAATTTAAAACTGGTTATCGATGAAAACAGTTGTCTATAAAGAACTAGGTTTATATGAATTACCACAATTCTCTATACATTTATTCCACAATACCTAGAACAGAGCAAACTTCTCAGTTTCTAAACTCTGATTTGTAATTGATTTTAAGTCAAAGGTTTGTTATTTCATAATATTTCGGCAATGATTTCGAAGCATTGCTTTTAAAAAACACGAGGACCTCATGTATTGTGAATGTTGAACACTGAAAATTGTGTTTCTTGTTCTTCTTGTTACTACTTCGTCAAACAAAGCACGATTAGGCCATACGCTAGCTACTCGTATTAAGACAAAGAGGTGCGTCTTTCGTTTTAACGTACTAGGGTGAAAGTATTACTTGTGTTTAGATTTGATAATTAACAAGCTAGAAGCCGAGTTTTAGTAAAATATGTTGTTGAGAACAGAAGAAGGCTTAGAAAAATATGTTGATGGTCTTGTTTGCTTCTGCAACTTGGTCAAATCAAGCACGATTGAGCTATATGCTACTCTTATTAAGACAAAGGGTTGTACCTTTTGGTTTTAAAGATTACCACAAGTTACAAATGTTTGGCCTACCACCCCAAGAGGTATTGATTGAGAATTTGGAGGACATTGTGACTTTAAATGAACAAGGTGGTTCTTAGGCCTGTTTAGGACTTAGGCAACCCTCCAGTTCTGAAAACGTTGCTTTTGCAGACTGAGCCGACTGAGATACATTTCATTGACACTTTCTGCAGTTTTGCGTCATTCTTCGATATTTTTCGGATGCAGTAAAGGATTTCTGAAATTCAAAGGAATTTGAGGAACATGAATTCATGACAATTTATGTAGATAATAATATTGTTGTATTAGTTTATTATATTTATCTAGAAAACTATGTCATTTGATTTATTTCGCTGTTATTTACAGTAAAAATTACTATAATTTATTAATATTTTCCATACATGTGAAAATATTGAAAAAAATTGTTATGTCGTTTAAAATTTAATTTTTTTTTTCAAAAATAACCGGTTTCTAACGTTTTGATGATAATAAAAAATAAAATTAAAAGGATTTTTTTCATCTTTAGCACGTTTTTTTTTTTCAAACATATTTCATAGACAAGAGGCTAACCATTTAAGTTCCTAATACTACTTAATTAAATTAAATGAATTTATCTTTCGTAATTTGTTGTTCTTAAGAATATTGTGCTTCTGCGTAAAGCAAGACATTAACATTTCCCTCTCTCATTCTTCTCTTCGATCCAAAAAGGAAAATCTTCCATTCAGACGGTTGAATGAATCATCTGTCTGTAATTCCGGATGAGAGATTCCAGTTTGATGTTTTCCATCACATTTTATGAATGACCTGAGAGACTTCTCGAAATGAGAGTGAAATTCTTTTGTGATAGGTAAGCTTAATGGAGGATGTGAAATCATTACTCTTAGAAGCAGTTGAACCCTGATAATGTGTCTATTCTTTGTATAATATATATATATATATATATATATATATATATATATATATATATATATACATACATATATATATACGTATATATACATACAGATATATATACATATATATATACATATATATACATATATATATACGTATATATACATATACATATATATATATAAATATATATATATATAATCTATATATATATTATGTGTGTTGTGTGTGTGTGTGTGTGTGTGTGTGTGTGTGAGTGTGTGTGTGTATGTGTGTGTGTGTATTCATGCATTTCTGATGCTGCTTAAAAACACTTTCTAGTTCATAGCGTTTGAAAATATTAAAATAATTTTTTTTCTGTATTTATGTCCGTAACAGAAAATAATTATCAGTTTAAAGCGATAAATGAGAGATAATTTGTCTCAAAGAGTAACAGTAATCTGTTTTCGAATTAAAAAAAATATTAAAATACGAGATTAGAGTATAGAAATAATAACTTTGTGTAATTCTGGTTGATATCGTATTATTATGGAAAAAGTACTAAGATCCTCTATTGATTATATTAGTATTTTCCTTTTTTGAAAAGTCTTATCATCGCTGTTCAATAATTAATTGGCTTAGTACTTCGCAATCATTTTGACTTAAGTTGCTGGGATAATTAAATATTTAGCAGTTTATATTTTACAATAATTAGCTTGATAATAAGCACATTTTTATAAAAAAATATTTGTTTAAATTGATTACAAATATCCATATTCCCATACTTGTGTCATATATCTTCACTTGTTAAGTTTTTGCATGGTATTATTTACACTAGGTTCTGTAAAAAAATAGCATTTTATTTAGAAGTGTTATATTCCTTCCGTAAAGTAGAGAGATGGTAAACAAAATAAATGTTAGGAACAATTATGGTAATTTATACTTTTTATGTAAGCATACTTTAATATTCAAATTAGAAGTATTCACAATCGATGAAACTCAAATCAAGTAACATATAAACTTGCCCTTTTTTTTAGAATTGTCATACTAATGAATGTACGTTTGCTTTGCATTTAGGTCTTTACTTTGACAGATATGTACTAGAGCTAGTGTAAATTAAAACTATTATCAGACGACTAGTAGAAGCATTTGGTTGCAACTTTAAAAATAAATAAAAATGTCCTTTACCTTATACACTTGTTAGAAAAACTGCTAATACAAAGAATAACTAAAATAAAGTGTTTGGTTTGGTTTGGAGCGATACAGTCTACTTTTTGTAAAACTAGGGCTAAGTAGACAATGATCTACTGATTAAAGATTATTCCGATTAAAAAACTTAAAGTCCTTAATGTCATTTTGGGATTCAATCGCACAAACTCCGGTGTCGAAGATCAGCTCTTAAACCATTCTGCCATCGTTCGAATGGAAATGAAGGGAATTGGCTATAAAATTAATTTTTTAGAAATTTCGGAAACCAAATGCAAACACTTTTGACTAACATTGACCATTTTTTAAAAAATCTTATAACATAAAAACAGTGAATATTACTGGAAATCAGTGGATTAATGAAGTTAATGAACTGTCTAAGCGTTGTACTTGTAGATCATTGAAGTCCCTATTCCAAGAACAGGTATTTTTACCCTAGCGATCAGCAACCTACCATTCGTGGGCTACATAACGCCCGATTACATGTTCTATCCAAACTGCTAAAAATTTAGAAAAATAAATGTTAAAAAAATCGATTCCAATGTTGAAAAAATTTGTTTAATAAAGTCTTTAATGTTTGGATACGTGCAAAATTCCTTCCAAAAAAGATTTTGTTTCGTTTTTATACATGCAAAAAATTTGTTCTGAGATTTTGGGCTGAAAATAATTTGTCATTTATATATGCATACCTATTTTGTGTTTAGTTTAATTAAAGATATCGAAACCATATTTTGAAAGAATTTCAATCTACTGATTAATACGAATTTATATTAAGAAAAGAAAACTCTCATAGTTCTAACAGTAATTCCAAATGTTAGTTTTTAAGATTGTGTTTAAATCGGAAACATACTGTTCAATTGAAAGGTGAATGAAAAATGTTTTAATGATGTACAGAAACGCAGAAACGCAGAACGCAGAACGCAGAAACGCAGTTTTATTAATCTCTTTAAATAATTTTTACAGTATACTAATTTTTAGTTTCTATTTATTTCTATAATAAACAATTCTGAACACCAATATATTTTTCTTTTTAGTTCTAGCTTTAAAACATTTTTAATCAATCATTTAGTGTGTTAAATACATATTTTTAGAGTCATTTAATATTAATGACGGATAATGACATAAATGTATGTGTATATGGGTAACTTTATTGATAATTTTCTAAATCTCTATCTTATAGAATCTTTATGTATTATAATATAATTTTTCTATCCTTATGATATAATAATTACACTCGACTTAATACAACATTAATTGATATGAACATACGTAAATATATATCTCTATTCATCATGAATCTCTCTGAAAAAAAGAATGTTTTAATAAGTATACATCTTTTATTCAACAAGACTCTTAATGTTGTATAATTATCATACATAACATATTTCCATGTTCTGTTATTTCTATTATATACAAAAGAGCAGAGCGGAATGCAATCTCATTCAACGGTGTTGTTTTTGGAAAAAATGGGAATTTAATACGACTGAGATAAAGATATAAATAAGTTTCTTTCTAAATATGGAATGCGAAATATTTTAGCTAAATAATAAGCGCATTATTTAATTAAACTTATAATAGGTAACACAATCTGCTACCGTTAATGGAAATATAAGTATGTCGTGTTATATTCTTCATCTATAGTCCATTTAAAGAATTTTTACGATGACAGTAAAATTTCAAATCTTGTTTATTTTATTTTTAAATTAATATGCTTCTAATAATAGTGTAATATTATCAATAAACTCTCTATTCAAAAGCTATAAAAACTTCATCAACGATCTCTTCCCACAGAGGCGTTTTGTGTGGGTATAGAAATTAAATATTCTCATTATTTTAGAAGTTGGCATTTTCTTATGAATTTTAGGTGTCATTGAGTAAGTAAATCCACTATTCTTCTATGGAATATTTTGAATTCCATTCTCCTAAGTCAGGGTTGGATTCTAAAAAGTTCTTTAGATACATATATTGCTGAAAATGTCCCACCATTTTTAGTAGGTTTATTCGTGTAGTTATAATTAAACGTCCCCAATAAACGGCGTCTTACAACTCAAATGGGTGAACGGAATGGAAAGAAGTTTTGTATAAAGTCTATTCACGATATAAGCTCACAGAATTCTGAAAAAATAATTTAGTTCCAAAATGTCCTCCAGAGGGCACGTCTTTAGGAGATCATGAAGTTTAACACAATAAACAACAAAATCGGAATACAGAAATTACTAACTTTTATTAACTAGTTATGGAATATAGAAACATATTAGGACAAAATCGCGTAAGAGGAACAGTTGCTAGTTGTGATGAAAAAGATACTCCCTCATTCACCTGCAAAATTTTGAGTCCAAAAATAGTGTATTCTACAGCAGATAGTAACTGACTGGCTATTCACGATATGAGCTCACAGAGTTCTGAAAAAATAATTTAGCTCCAAAATATCCTCCAGAGGGCATGTCTTTAGGAGATCATGAAGTTTAACACAATAAACAACCAAATCGGAATACAGAAAATACTAACTTTTATTAACAAATTATGGAACCATATTAAGAAAAGGTAAGGTAGAAAGAAGAAGATATTAGAGAGAAATCGGACAAGAGAGAGAGTTGCTAGTTGTGTCCAAAAAGATGCTCTCTCATTCACCTGCAAAATTTTGAGTTCAAAGATCGTGTATTCTACAGCAGATAGTAACTGAGGATTCGCACATAAAGCTTTATGGAAATCTTTAAGTCTCTCAACATCGCTAACATGGAACAATATTAACCCCTTAAAGTGGACTCTCGAGTTAACTCGAACGCGCTAAATGGGCCAAACTGTAAACACTCGAGGGAATTCAATCGGCGTTGTACTTTATGTTGCTATAATTTTTCACACTCGAATGCAATCGAGAATTGAAAATAACAATGTGGAAGCAAAATTAAAAACAATCGTTTTATTGATATTTATCATTTATATGCAATTTTTTGGCCACCCTTTTAAAAAAACTGTGCATTAAGGGGTTAAGCAAAAATAAGAGAGAATGAATAATGCATGGCAGAAGTAGTTGTTATTCATGTCCAAGTAGATCTGGGGAAAAAGTTCTCCACTTGAACCCTTTCATTCACCTGCAAAATGTCAAGTCCAAGAACAATATATTCTACAGCAGATAGTAACTGATCAGTTGTGAGGTTTCGCACATGAAGGTTTATGGAAATCTTTAAGTCAATCACTATCGCTAGCTTTAATTAATTAGTCATGCAACCTTTTAAGCAAAGATAAGGGAGAAAGAAGAACAGATTAGGACGAAATTCCACAACAGAAGGAATTTTTAATCATGTCCAAGAAGATCTCGGGAAAAATGCTCCACTTGACCTCCCTCATTCAACTGCAAAAGTTTTGTGTCGAAGGACAGTATATTCTACAGAAGTTAGTAACTGATCAGCTGTGAGGTTTCTCTTATGAAGAGTAATGGATATCTTCAAGTCGCTCAACATCTCTAACTTTTATTAACTAGTCATGGAAACAATCATATTAACCCTTTAACGGACAGTGATTTCGTAGCAAAATCACTTATTAAACATCTTTTTTAAGCTTTACTTTTTGGATTACTTTACTTTATCTTTTTATAATTATTTACGGCTCCAATCTCATACATCTGTGATATATGGAAGCCGATGATGTAGAATCAAGAGCTTTTGCAATTAAAAAAAACTTTTTGGAAACATGGATGAGTTTTCGATTATATATATATATATATATATATATATATATATATATATATGTATGTATATATATATATATATGTATATATATACGTATGTATATATATATATGTATATATATATATATATATATATATATATATATATATATATATATATATATATATATTATATATGTATATATATATATATATATATATATATATATATATATATATATAATATATATATATATTATATATAAATATATATATATATATATATATATATATATATATATATATATACATATATATACATATTATATATATATATATATATATATATATATATATATATATATATATATATATATATATATATATATATATATATATATATATATATATATATATATATATATATATATATATATATATATATATATATATATATATATATATATATATATATATATATATATATATATATATATATATACATAATATATATATATATATATATATATATATATATATATATATATATATATTATATATATATTATATATATATTATACATATTATATTTATACTATATTATACATTTACATATTATATTTTGATATTTTAAATATATAACAAATGATAATTCTACGTTTAACTTATTTATTTCTTTTTCTATTGAAATATATGTATTTAAACTTTCTGTACTTGAGAAGTCAGATTCAATTTATCTTACTTATGACCTCAAATAAAAGTATCTGTACAAACAACACTTTTAAGTTGTTAAGCTATTTATTTATTATACCAATTTAAGGATTATCATTTATTGTTCTTCCAGTATAGTTAAACTTTTAAAAAGGCATAATGTTCAAGCTGTACAAGGCTAGGGTTTAATCAGTTAAACCACTTCTCAAACCCTAATTTGGTATCCTCTAAGGCAAAACCTTCTAAGGAATGTAAAATATATACATTTATTACATATACAAGGCTTATAGATAACATTTATAAACAAATTACATTAAATTCCCATGAATTTATTTTGGTGCCCTTTAAAGGGTTAAGTAAAGATTTTATAAATAAAATTTTACAGCAGTAAACTAATTCTTCTATATTTTAATCCAGCTTATTCAAACATTTGACGTTCTCTATAGTACTGTCTATTTACTTCAAGTAATGCTAAATTTGTAAAACTTTTGTAACCAATTCTAAAATGTTTTTACTCTTTCCATGGTTGAAAACGATTCTTAAACATTTGTACTGAAAACAAGCCAAGGGCACAAATTTTAATAAGTTAAAAAAATTTTGCAATGCATACATTCAAATTATTGAGTGGGGGGGGGTGTCCACACACTTAAGAACTCCCCCTTCCTATAATTAAGTGCTATCCCCGAGGGCTCAACTATATAAAATTTGTTCTAAATAACTATTTACGAAACATAACATTTCTTTTTAGAGTTCTACAAAATAATATAAAACCTTCTATAAAATTTCTATGTATATTATTAAGCCATTTGCGCTTATAATATTACGATGTCGTTTATAGAAAGTTTAAAATAAATACAAATAGTATTTTTTTTTAATCCTCATATACTTATCAGATACTGTTTTGAGCAAAATTAGTACAGTATTTGTAAAATCAGGACAAAATATCAATATACAAATTGTGAATGTCCAGATAAATTCGAAAAAATTAAAAATTCACAGTAACTTTAAAATAATGTTTCATGAATATAAATCCCTAAAATCACAGTTCTTTGGGGATGCTTGATATATCTGAGTGAGTTTTCCGACATAACGTAATGCTATTTACATATTTAAACAAAATTTGTACAAAAAGTATTGAATATCACACCCAAATATTCAAATGCCACCTAAAGAAATAAAATGTTTCACCCGATACGATTCACACTTTAATTTTATTATAAAAGTCTCTAAGAAAAAGTATTAAAAAAATCCCAAAATATTTAAATGTTTCATTTTAAACTCCAAATAAAATCTACAGTAAAAATTAAAATTTTTTACAGTTACTGGCACTTTAGAACAATAAAAGAAAATTGTGATCCTGAAAATAAATATTTATTCGCGCATGAGATGCTTCTAAAAAAGATGCCATGCAATAACCGTCAAGGAGAAAACATTTTGTTATTCAAGAAATATATTCCTCATAAAAATATACAAATTTTATTCACGCGAGGGTAGTATTTTAAGCTCCCCTTTTAACGGGATAAACAAATAAAGATGATGGTTAAGAAATTTTTAAAAAGCAAATATTCTTTATCTTTTCAATAATGCCATTGTATCAGATTATGTGGAGTCAAAATTTTGGAGCA
>CM063510.1:134781358-134788858 GCA_032207245.1 Pardosa pseudoannulata
ATGTTCGTATGAATTATCTTTGTTGTACTTATAGGTAAGTGTAACAATAAGTTATATTCGGTGTTTCAAAGCTTGTTTTACTTCTTCCCGTCAGCCATCGCCAAAGGCAAACAGACCAGGTCCGGTCTAAACTAGAAATGAACTTCGTACTTCTACCAACCAATAAAAGGATCAGTTAGTTTGGGGGATTCTGACCCCCCGCGCTGTTCTGGAGTGGACCCTTGTTTTTGTTCAGTGTGGGAGTCTGATTTGTTTAGAGGACAAGGTTGTTATCAGAGGAGAGAAGAGTGTGAAACACTGTTGGCATCCACGGCTTGTGGGATAGACATTTTTGGAACGTCACAAAAAAAAAAGAAAAACGACACCATGCTGGCGAGACAGACGCCAAACACAGATTAGTTTCCCGTATCTACAAATGATACGTTGTATTCTAGTTGTATTCCTTGTGTATTTATTTAATTGTATAAAATCATTTAATGAAGATATATTTGATATATGCATGTGTTTTAATGAGTTTAGATTTATTCTATCTCAAACACTAGAATAACGTAACATTATTTTTTACAGTACGTCTAATGACTTTCCTTTTAATGAGATCATAAGTCTACTGTACTTTGTACCCTCCTTGAAAAACATTCTGACTCCTTCATTTTATATATTTTTGAAGAAAAATGAAAATACTTACAGCCTTATTAATCCATTTCATGATTTACCAATATATACAAAACAATGAAAGGATGAATAGACGTATATGTCTATGTAGATACATTGTACTTGTATGTGTATGTAAAAACTTTATTTTTGATATTATAAGTTTAGTGTACTTTAGATTCTCCTTCTTCTAAAAAAACTCTCCACTTTACTGCCACAATAAAATGGAATAATAAAGAGTGTAATAATTACGACATAACAGTTACGAAAATCTGTACTCCTCAATTCTCACTATATATACAATGGATAGAACTAAGATTATTTTTCCTATACAAAGGTGTCTCTATTGGAAGAACTGATATATTTTATTCTATAATATTTGTTTGATTTTTTAATAAATTTAAAACGTACTTATAGCATCAGCTATTCAAAAGTATAGCGTAACAAATGTCTAATGTGTTCTGTCTCTTCCTGTAGGAAAGACAAAATATGTACACTAGAATTAGATTGCACTATAGCTTAGCAAATGTTGCTAAAATTTCAATATTTTAAATTTTAAAATAAGTTTTGTACTAATAAAAAATAAGTCTGATTGTAATACTAAGAAAAATTATCAGGAAGTGGTCATAAGTAATATTTTTAATTGAGGTTTAAACACAAACAAGTACATAATATAGTGCGATAAACGTATAACGTTTTAAAAATACATAAATTTCCTTTACATACACAAGTATAAACAAGTAGTTGTCCGAATGTACAATCTTATATAATTTGGGGAGAGTGGCTCACCTTGGGACACAGTACACCTCGGGACAGCTTAATTTTTTGCCCTAAATTTTAAATTAACTCTTAGCTCTTGTAGATGGAGATAGATGTCAGCACAGACAATTTGTCAGATGTGTTTTGATTCCATTGATGAAGCAGGTAAGGATTTATTAAGATTTTTATTTTGAGCACATGTCTAGTAACTTTCATGTAAAATTTTGATAAGTTGTAAAGTGGATTTTTAATGAAAATATTTTGAAATAAAAGGTATTATAATGAAATTTAAAGGTTTCTCTATAAAACTGATGTATAGTAATTGTTCTGGTGCTAAGCCTAAGAGCATGGCATTCTAAAATTTCATAGAGCGTGTATGGTACACCTTGGGACAGGTGGAGGAGGTCCACCTTGGGACACAACATACACCTAGCTAACTTTTATTTCAAATATTTTTACAAAAAGATATAGCATTTAAAATATTTTTTTTTATTTAACCTACATAACATGCGTTTATTAACAGTTATTTCTTCTTTTAGGAACTTATTAGGCTTAACAATGGCAAGGATTAGAAATAAAGAATATCTAAAAAATGAAGCAGTTCGTGCTGACAATATTCTAATTTGCTAATTTAATTTTTGCGTTCAACTAATTTGTATTAATCAACTTTTTTTTGTAAACAAAATTAGAAAATATTAATTTGTAATAATTATATTTATCTCTTGAAATACTTTTCTTTTCTTGAATAAATTCCAAGCATATTGTAATTCAATAATTGAATTTTTCACATCTATTTTTAATTGTCCCAAGGTGAGCCACCAGGTAGTACACCTTGGGACAAAGTACAAGATTATTAAATATTTTTTTTAATTTTTCTATAATGGATATGAGATTAAAAACTATTTAATAATGTAGGCAAAGGTTAAAATAATATTAGGTAAATTTTGGACAATAATTCGTTAATATAAAAAAATTAGAAAAAAGAAAGAAAAAAAGTGTCCCAAGGTGAGCCACTCTCCCCTTATATAAATCTTTATTTCAATAAATCCTAGAAGCGCTATCTTTCATTTATTTATTTATAATATTAACATCGCACTGTTTTACCGATTAAAATTCCATTTACTGAGGAAAATATATAATTAAATGTCCTCTAAAATTTTTACTTTTAACATATGGTTGCAACTCATCTGAATCAAATTCACATAAATAAACCTAATACGAAAGAATATTATTAACACGTGGGAAAGAGTCATACACGATCTTTGTTTATTATTTTAATTAAATATGCGTAGCGTGAACTGCTGTGCCTCTCGTGCATAGTTTCAGAAACAGTTAAACGAGAAATTTTTATTCTTTCATAGCACGCACGTGTCAATTCTTGCCTGTTCTGAAGTATTGAGAACAGGCCATCCCAGATCTAACATGATTAAACATTTGGTCTCAGCTGTTACTTGTTATTAATTTGATAGTTTAATGAACTAGAACATGATTATGTTTCCAGCTGAGATTGGCAGAAATTTATATAATCCTCTTATCCATATTATTAGGAAACATGCTTGCAAAATCTGTTTTCAGAACTGCTGAATTTAATAAAGATTTTCAAACACCAGGCATTTTGACATTCCTGCACATGTAAACTCACGGCAAGTTTACAATGCGCGTTTAGTTTGTGATAAATTGAAATACGAGTGTTGGAAAATGAGGCTATTTTAAGCTGCAAAAATGAGCTTTCTTAAGAAAGTAAATATATATGAAAGCCAACTTAACAATAGGGAAATATTTTTGTTGAATCTCAAGCTTTAATTAACACCGAAAATAAAAATAGATGAGGAAACTCTTAAATGAACAGAAAAATATTTTAATTTTTGAAAATAGTTTTAACTCTCTCTCCGAAACCAAAAGTTTTAATCTTTCCTTTAACAAATAAGTAGTTGTTGAAAAGAATAGAAGTTTTGAAAATGTATAATTAATAATTCTTAAAAAAATTTTAAAAAAAGTCGATTAATGTTTACATCTTTGAATTTCTAATTTCAAATTCATATCACGTAAAAAGAAATAAATACATGCGTTTAGAATGGTTACATAAAGTGAACTAAGAGGTTAAGAACATATTTTAAATTTTACTAAGATGTAAATGTTAGGAAATTGTTATATAATAGTACTAATAGTACGTATATATATATATATATATATATATATATATATATATATATATATATATATATATATATGTGTGTGTGTGTGTGTGTGTGTGTGTGTAGGTATGGATATGTATTTTTGTATCACTCTATGAAAATAGAAAATTTTTGTGTTGTGAGTAATATATTATAATATGCAGAATGGATAGAATAATTCCAATTCAAAACGCATAGATGAAATACATCCGTTTTTAAAATGTTATGGTATAACATAAATATGCTCAAGTAATTGAAAAAGGGCAAGTAAGGTTGCTTATGTGTTCCTAAAATACATGAAACAAATTGATTATATGGAACATTTTTATCTCAATATCATGCATGCAGTATAACTGTCAGAGGTAAATTACTGACTCACCCAACTGCCAAAAAATTCTTAAAATGTGATGTTTTTATGTTCATAACAAAAACACATGTGCATATATATACAAGTATACAAATAAACACCTCAGACTCATCCTTTAAAAATGTGGGGGGGTTCGCTTTGAAAAAGTGTATATATGTGTATGTGTTTGCATGTTTGCATGTTCAATATTCTGTTATTGAGAAAAGTTTGGCTGAATATCGAGTTATAGGAAAGTGAAAATTTTATTGAAATTATTTTTTGTATTCTTCTTCATAGAGAACGTGAGTTTGCTACTACCATTATACAAAAGATTGTTGTAATAGATTGTATAATATAATTTTGATCTAAATCTATAATTTTTGTTGGAAACAGTACAGAAGAATACTGGAGAATGCTAGGATCAGTTGGAAAGTTACTTCCAAATAAGGTACATCTTGAATAATTTAGTGGAATCACTGGCAATGTTTGTAAAGCAGAAATACGTAGGCTAATTTTTATTTGTTTGGCTGCAAAGCAATGTACTGAATAAACGAGACTAATAATACCTCAACTGATTACAAAACAAATAGTTTCAAAGTATTTTTACAATATTAACTATCGGAAAATGGTACCGTAAATCAATAAAAAAAATCTTTAAGCTCATAGAAATGGAAATTATCAAATTTGAATTTAATCTGATTGGATTTTCCATGAAATTTCAATTTTTTAGCCAAAGACAATCAATTAAATTCCACATATAAGAAGTAAGCATATTTAAAGTGTAACAAAATGGTTTCACATAGACGGATGGATACCAAATATTACATATCAGAATGTAGACAATGATCCTTTGAACAAAGCCAATTCAGGAAATTCCAGTTAAGTTACCACTCATAGAGTTTTATTACCAATTTGGCGAGGGTCCCCTCTCCAAATTGGTATATATCAAGTTAGTGTATATCGCGAAATTGGTGTATAACAATCTTTAGGTACTCCACAAACAAATTAGAGTGTCTGAGGGATGGTTCACATTGATTTAACGTTTGTCTTACTGCACGAGAAACTAAGTCCCAAAGCTATTGGCTACAATGGTGTAAATAACAGAACAATGGGACAAATTAAATCTGTTTACACTCATGATTTTCCTCACATATATTGAATATGTAATAAATACCAACTGTAGCGATTAGCTGTCAAATGATATTTAACGTAATAGGTCGTCAATACACCAAGATTAAATACTAAATTATATCAATAGTGATTGCAAATGCTATATCAATTTAATGCTAATGCACTACATTTACATTTGTAAGCGGAATTATGGATTATAATTCTTTAAATTTGCTGTATTGAGAGAAAACTGATGATCTAGGTATTCCTTAAATAATCAGTCACGTATATGATATACAATAACTGTGCGATAAAATAGAATAATTCAAATCTACTTGGTATCCTTAAGTACGTCAATAATTCATGGAAAATCAATTTAACAAGGTTTAAAATTAGTGTGTTAACCCCTTCCCTGTTTCGAACGTACGCCGTACGGGCACATCTTTGGGGCCTTTTCTGATTTGCCCGCGCGGCGTACGGGCAATATGCTTTCTATTTCGCTTGCACTGTTTCGTCCGTATTTTTTCTAATTTTAGTAACAAATAATTCGTATAGATATCCAGTAAAGGATAATTTGCTGTTTATTGTATTTTCTACTCTGATTGGTTCAAAAGAGCGGGTTTTTCGCATGTTTTGTATCAGAAGACGAATTGTTATCTTACAGTGTATAGCTTTCTGGTTATATTTTACTAACCGTCTGATAAATTTATTGATGTAAGAGTTGAATAGTATATTTTTACTTTTAAATAATGCATGATTCAGAGTGTATTGATAAATTTCTTGTGATTCGAACTGTGACTCGAAATCAGAAACTGAATTATCTGTAAATGATAGTAGAGAAAGTATACTAGACGATATGGATAGTAGTGACACTGATATTAGTACAGATGGAATCAGTCAAGCAAGACAATTTTCTGAAATTAATTGTGATAGTCTTTCTGATCCGTCTCCTACATTTTCTTTCACTGGAATTCCAAAAATTAACTTGGATATGGATGAGACTAAAGGTAAACTTCAGTTCTATGATGCTTTCATAGAAAGAATAAAAGTTGTAATAAAGGCTTAAAATAATAGAAATGTTAATTTTAATGACATATCTTTATTTAAAAAATGTAAAATAAACAAAACAATGCAATAAAAAATGTGATATTTTTTGACCGAATTCTGGGAAAAATGTAACTGTCAAAGGGTTAATAATGGGCATGCCTCTTTACAAATTACAAAATTTTGCTTATCAATGGCCGAGTGGAAGTTGCTCTGACATTCGATAATGTAGTTCATGGGTTCGAATTCCATTATACGCATGACATTTTGTTTCGAAATGTCTTTAATCAGTAGATATCGGTCTTGTTATTTAACGTGTAGAATAAAAATTAATATTAGCTCTCCAAATTAAAGCAGACCTTAATGAAACCCATAAAATATGAAAATTAATAAGTATAATTATATGATATAAAAATTACTTAAGTCTACTTTTAGAAATACTTAAAATTTAAAATTTTTCGACGTAAAAAATTACCTTAACAAATAGTTTGTTGAAATCAAGAGAATTGAGGAAATTATTTTGCATTGCAAAACTTTTTACTCCCAAACTTATGAAATACTGCAACTATATCCACTAAATCCCATTCAAAATTCGAGGAATAAAATAAATTTCCAAGCGTGTTTGAAAATTATTAAATATATTTTACATGCATATGCTTTATGTCTTCATAAAATGACGTCAGATATTCCCAATTTTCTCTGTCTAGTGGCAGTTGTATTTTTCTAGTTCAATGTCGCATTTAGTTTTCCTTACAGAAAATAAACATCCTATAAATTTTAAAAATATTTCCGAATTTTACTTTTCCATCTTTCCCTTTAAGCGGTATATTTTACAAAATATAAGACAGAATAAGGCATTGTTCTTTATACAGCTCTCTTGTTGCAGTTTTACAGTGAGTTACATTTTGAATAGAAGCATTTATTATATGTCTGAATTATTACTATTGAAGAAAACGTTTATATTTAATGCTTTCTGTTATTTAATCCTTTTGTATTTAAATTATTAAAGATTTATAACTTTGTTTTTTACTTATTGTTTGCTAAACTATCTCAGAAGTTGAAAACTTTGAGTGTCAAGATTAACAACCCTGAAACTAAATGTTGTAGCGATGTTGTCTTACATATGCCTTTAAATAAAAACAGAATTGAATTAAAATACTTTACTCGCATATCAAATAATTATGAGTTCAATTTATACAGTTTTGGTTCACAAAATATGCAAAATGTTTCAAATAAATTAATACATTTTTACAAGTAGAAGAGATAAGTTTTACGGAGCCACGGTATCTCAGTCAGCGTATATATATATATATATATATATATATATATATATATATATATATATATATATATATATATATATATGTGTGTGTGTGTGTGTATGTGAAGAGGATAATATTTAGGCGATATTTTAAG
>CM063510.1:134791358-134826358 GCA_032207245.1 Pardosa pseudoannulata
GTTGTTCCAGTTTCGGTATCGTTGGCGAATACTAATATTTAAAAGTTGTAAACAAGGTAAAACAAACTACTTCGTTGAATTTGCAATGTCCGTCGGTAATTATTGTACCATAAAAATTAATTAAAACAATGTGATACGCAAATGGGTCGGATTAGAGAAGTCATGTAGAATCATGAAGTTTTCTACAAAACTGCGCGAAGTACATAAAAAGAAATAGCATAACTGCAGAACTATGATTCCAAAAATTTTTTTAAGGCCAAAAACTCTGACCGTCTTATATTCCTCTATTAAATCAACTCCAATATACTATCACTCTCGTTGGTGCATCTTAATTTGAATACTAGTTTATTGATTTTGGTTTATTGTAAACACAACTTTGCACTTTTTTAACCTGATTTAATAAACAAAAAGAACAATATATTTCTATTAAAACTTTTAATTTTTGTCATGTGTTACCTTAAATCAATAGCTTAATATGTCCCACATGTCTAACAAATAACTACCATGGATACAGAGTTGTTCTTTGCTTATACGACACTATTCAATGCCTATTTCTAAGTATGAATAAATAATTATGCTAATTTAGGGGACTTAAAATAAAGCGGTCTAAGTACTAAAATATAACTAGTGAGATGTTTCAAATTGCAGATGTCCAAAGATTTTTCAGCAGATAAAATAAAAAAAAATTAATATTTTAAAATATTCTATAGCTGCTACTTTGAGATAACACTGTCCAAATAATTGCTTATATTATACTAAATTTAAAATTATAGACTAATGTAATTTAGAACCTTAACATACGAAATCGCTTAAAGAAAATTTTAAGTAAAAAAAAAATAAATAAAGTTTGTTGACGGGACAATATAGTTTTTATGCCTGTATTTCTTTCTTACTCAGTAGAATAATTTTATTTAAATTCTATAATTAACTCAAAATATAAACAATATGGATTCATATTTTTCTGATCCTCTCAAGCGAAATTTTAAGGATTTGGTTTTGGTTTTGGTGTGCTACGGTCTACTTTTTGCAACGCGAGGGCTAATGAGACAGGGACCTACAGCTTAAAGCCGATTCCGAACGGCTACGAACATCCATGCCATAGATGGATTTGAACACACGAACTCCTGAAATTTGAAAGAGATACTATAATTTTGCACATAAGATAAAAATTACTTTAAATATCAAAACTCTAAAAGAAAATTGTAATTAATTAAACTTACAGTTTGTTGAAGGCAACAATATAGTTTTTATATCTATTTTTCTTCATTACTAAGTAGTTAATCTTATTTAAATTCTATAACATTCTCAATATAGAAACAATACTGGGAACTACTTTCATATATCCCCCCCCCCCAAATCTTAAATTTGGCGACTTTTTTTGCAAAATACTTGGTTTTGGCGCCTTTTTGTCTCGCCAAGATGGATTCTCGCTAAATACAAATAATTAATACATAAAAATATGGAATCATTAAATATAAAAAAGAATACCTAAAAATACAATAAATACATAAAAAATACAAATAAATGACACTGAATAACATATATGCAATTTACACAAAACTTTTAACAAATACAATTGAAACTACGTGTCGGCAATCTAATAAAAAGAATTATTTATACAAAAATTTTGAATTCCTCCCAATTTACACCAGCAGCAATTTCAATAAATTTATTGAAACAATCAATATCAGCCACTGAACATGATTTACGAAACATATTGAAAGCTAAAAGATAAAATTAATTAATAGAAAAAAATATAATTGGAAAATACAACCAGATTTGCAGCAAAATATAGCAAGTCAGAAATCCGCTTGATCATTTCACAAATAAATGGCGAATGAATGAAATGGCGGTAAAACATATATGAATTCCAAAAATTGTTGCCACAAAACTTTAAAAAAAACTCAAAAATGGTATAAAATACAAGAAAATACTAAATTTGGCAACAGCAAAAGCCTAAAACCTGAAAAAACCTAAATTGGAAACACCAAAATAAGAAACAGCAACCCTAAAAAGTCCGTAGGGAGTACCAGATTTGGTGCGTAATTTTTTGGGGGGTATATCAAAGTTGTACCCAATATTGATTCATATTTTGCTGATCCTCTCAAGCGAAATTTGAAGGAGATACCATAATTTTGCACATAAGATAAAAATTACTTTAAATATTTTCAAATAACTGTTAGTAATATATATTTGCAAGAATATCTTCATCCAGTAAGAATCTGCTTGGTTTTTAAGGCATACTTTTATAGTTCAATCTATAAATGCTAATATATGAACATAGAGTACTTAAAGAACTCTGTATAAGAGTTAAAAAAAATCTATGCAGATGGATATATGAAAAAGAGTAAATCTCATTGGTAATTAAGGGGAATTTTATTATTCTTTTAATTCTTATTAAATATATAAATTGCCTTTTACTTAACTCTTATATACGTTGCAAATTTATTACTTTACCTTATACCTTTTCTCGAGATACAGCGTAACTACGCCATACATCTTCATACAAAAAGTGCTGAGTTTACTTCGAAATGTAATGGGAAAATAGAAATAAATCTTTACGCTTCATTATTTTGATTCCCAACTTTTATACATTAGATAACACTCAGACCTTTCAGGGGCTTTCTGTTTGCGACTAGATAATGATCATTGCTTTTGTCTAGTTTTGTAACTGGAAAAAGCTATTTACTAAATCGTAATCACTCGCGAGGTCTTTTTCTATTTTCTCTCAATGCCATTTAAAAAATAGCTAAGGTTCTTTCAAACAAGTACATCATAAATTTGGAACGGCTAATACTTAAGAAAGCTTTATATTTGATGTTTGTTTCTTTTGTTAGATAAATATTTATATTTTGTTTGTCGAAATGCATTCCCAAGCGCTATTTATATAAGGAAGAAAAAGAAAATTTGTAGTTTTAATATAGCTAACAGTTGCTTTTTTTATGCATGACTACTTTTTATATCGAGAAAAGTTTAAGATAATTATTGAAACCTAAATATTTTATTTATATTTATTTTAAGATATATATTGATAAACTTTATAATAAATATTTTATGTTGTACATGGTGATTAAAATAGTTTTCTTTTAATTGTTGTTTTAAGAAATATGTATTAAAAACTGTCATTTCAACATAAAAGTTATAAACATAGATCAATTTAATATGAAATATAGTGGTAAATATTGCAATGATGTTTTGTCATGATGTTTATGAAAGAATAAAAACTGGATAACAATTATTATATTAAATAACCTATAGAAACATTTTGAAATTATTTAAAACATTGTTTAGACTAAACACATTCTGGTAATATTATTTATAAATCAATGTTAAACAAAGAATTGCTTTGTAAACAATTCAATGAAAATATTTACTTGAAAAGCACACGGTTAATAAATAATTTGTAAACGACAAATTTAACAAAATGTACATTAGGTTTGTGTATATTCTCTGTGTACATTCTCTGGAAAAATAAAATAAAAATATTTTTTTAAGTGAAAAGATTTAAAATATATGTCAAAGATAATTCAAAGAAATTATGAACGCTAAATTCACAACAGGGCAGTGTATGATGGAAATTAGAATTTTTTTTTATATCTTACATGTTAGTAACTTGAACTATCAAGTAACATTTCTATAAAATTTACTAACTTTGAAACCAATGTAAATATGTAAATCGGACTAAATCCCAGTTTAGGGGGCCCCAGTTCGTGGGTACGCCAAGCGTGGTACATGTCGCCAAATTCTATTACCCAGTTTTCTGGTAAACCTTGCTGTTGATGACACGTGACACGTGAACACGAAATGTCACGTGTTTTGGACACGTCACACGTGAATGACACTTAAAACGTGAACACAAAATGACATGTGATTTGAATATCTGACCCTTATTGGTTCATGTAAAAACAATACTCTAAGACCACGGAATTTTGTTTTTCTAGCGCCCATTTCAAGTCTTTGTCCATCTCGGCTGTGCTTTGGAGGTTTGTTCATTTCGGGTGTATTTCACATGTGCTCTTGTATTATTATTTTTTCGTTTTTTAAATCAAATTCCTTAATTTTCACAAACCTTTTTTGTAAATTGAGTATGGCTTCTGCACATGTTTTCAGGTATGACTCTGAGTTTTTTAGTAACTTAAGGGATCAGTTAAATTTGGCAATTCTGCAATGGTGCATGGGTGTTAGTTTGCTTGCCGGGATTTAAGAATGCTCGACTTGTACATACGTTCACACTTTTTTCATTCAAAATTGCATTTTAATTTAATTCAACTTAAGACAATTTTATTCATATTTCATCTTTTTGTTCAAAATATGCTTTGAAATTGGATATAAACCTAATACAAAAGTAAGCACAAATTATATACATCATTTGTTGACAATATGGCTATCACTTGTACCAAAATAGAGCTAAAGACATGGTGGTCGGCCCCCAGAAATGGGATTCTGCCCTCAACACATAGTGTTGGCATAGCTGATTACGTTCATAATCGATTTTAATCATTAGTTTTAACTATCTCCAGCCAAGTGTGGGAAAGCGGTACCAAGCAACTAATCCTTTCAAAAACAAATTATCTTCATTTTATATTTTATTTTTGTAATTGTATTTCATATACATTTTTAAGAAAAGTAAATATGAATTTGCCTAAGAAAAATTCATAATTTTTATCGATTTCCTTTATTCTCGTTAAAACCTTGAAAGTTTCAAGAGAGAGAATCAGAAGAATTATCAGTCTAAAGAACTTTTAAGCATATAGGACTCAATTTTTTTCTTAAAGTGAAATAATGCCACAAAGTTTGTGAATGTTTCAGTTATGACAAATATGAATGATCCATGTTTAGCAAACTGTCTGGAAAAGTTTTTCAATGATACTTTTTACTACAGAAGATAATATCTAAAATAGAATATTAAAATTTTAGATCTTCGTAATTAAAATTGATATTTTGTATAAATCACGAACATGCTCATATCCTTAAAATCTTCATGTTTAAAAGCTTTACCAATTGTAAAATCAGTGAAAATTTTGGCTAAAGGACAAACGAATGAGTAGTTTTATTTTTTCCCCATAAAAATATATTTTCATGTTAACTGACGATATACTAAAATATCTCTATTTACTTTTTTTACTTAAATATAAAGATAAAAACAAATTCAATTAAAATATTAAAGAATAGAAAAACAAAATTATTAATTCAAAGTAATAAATTTAACACAAGTGTTTGTGTAAAAGATTTACATTTGATGCTTATAATTTGTATTCGTTATTTGGACATTCATATGTAGTATATATATTGTTTTTTTTTCAGGCTTGAAACATATAATTTTTTTTTGTATAAAGTTATATAAATTTGCCTTAAATTAAATTTTTTTATCTGACTACATTTATATCCATGTTAATACGTGATCTAGGCTGTGAAAAAACTCCAACATTTGGTGTTAATCAGCAAAAACATTCTAGAAATTACAAATGAAGATAAGAAAACAATTTTCGCTTTCCTTAGATGAAAAAAAATATTCGTCTTCAAACCAGTTTAATATTAAAAAAAACTAATTTTCATTCATAATGAGATTGAGAAACTTTACTTGAAGACTCTTTAAATGGGTTCAAAAAATCAAATTAAAATACTGATTAAAATAAACGCTAATCTGAATCTTTTAATTTTAAAAAAATGTAATGAGATTTAACTTTGAAGAAAAAAAATCATTTTTAAATAGAGATGAAAACACAATAAATTAGGCAGAAAATGATCACAAAAAGTTGAGAATGAAGCCTAAAACATTAAGAAAGTCGTTATTTGGAAAAAGAAATGGGAAAAAATGTTTTATGGCAACAACGTTTTAATAAAACCAGCAAAAATTTATTTTAATAAAATATTTTTCAAGTTTTTTTTTATCTTTCGGTATCAAACATTTAAATTTAAACGTTCTTTTTTATTAAGAGAGTTTCTAAAGCCTTCCTTATTCTCAGAGTAAAGCTAAATTTAAAAAAAATAACAAAGATTATTTTAAAAAGGTTTCAGTACAAATTAAAAGTTAATATTTAAACGTAAGTAATTTTTACGGCATGCTTTTATCAATCGTTAATGACGAATATTTAATTTGTTTTCATAAATTCTATTTTTGGAATTCCATTTAAAAAATATTGATTTTATTTGAATTAATGTTTTATTGAAAAACAGTAGGTTCTATTTTCGATCGGTAGCCACTCCCCTATGTTTTGAGAACTTCCCAGTGAAAGATTACAATCTTAGATTTCGAAAAATGTGTTAATTTAAAAGCGTCTCCTTAAAACTTAATGATTTGGAAAAAGATCATGTTAGTTCTAAAGAGAATTTCTAAAGCCTTCCTTATTCCCAGAGTAAAGCTAAATTTAAAAAAAATAACAAAGATTATTATTTTATAAAAAGGTTTCAGTACATGTTAAAAATTATTATTTAAACATAAGTAAACTTTACGACATCCTTTGATCTATCGTTAATGACGCGTATTTAATTTGTTTTCATAAGTTCTATTTTTGGAATTCCGTTTACAATAATATTGATTTTATTTGAATTAATATATTATTGAAGAAATATAGGTTCTATTTTCTATCAAAACATAAGGGGGGAAGCCCCCCCCGTTATGTTTTGAGAAATACAAAGTGAAAGATTACAATCTTAGATTTCGAATAATGTTTTAATTTAAAAGAATTTAAAAGCAACACCTTAAAACTTAATGGTTTTGCAAAAAGATCATCTTAGTTCTAAAGAGAGTTTCTAAAGCCTACCTTTTACTCAGAAGTAAAACTAAATTATAAAAAAATAAGAGTATTATTTTAAAAGGGTTTCAGTACATGTTAAAAATTAATATTTAAACATCAGTAATTTTTACGGAATCCTTTTATCAATCGTTAATGATGATTATTTAATTTCTTTTCGTAAGTTCTATTTTTGGAAATCCATTTAAAAAATATTGATTTTATTTGAATTAATGTATTATTGAAAAACTTTAGGTTCTATTTTCTTTCCGAAGCCCCCTCTCCCATCTTTAAAGAACTGCCCAGTGAAAGATTACTGTAAGGAATTGGCACCCACGAATCATGTGTGCTTTAATGGCAGAATCGCCCTATTTCTTAGTTCTTAGGAGAAGTAAGAATAAAACCTAATAAGATGTTTTTTTGATTTAGCAGAGAATCGTTAAAAATGTATTTCGGTAGGGCTAAGTTAAAATTCGAAAAATGAGATTATGGGCATAGTTCAGTGTGAGAGTTATTCGAGACCACACAAATCCCTCTGTTTTTAAAGGGGAACTTTATTTCTTTTGTTTTTTTTTCTCGGACATGAAAAGCTCGGTCATGCAGTTACGATTTGGTTTGTCGAAGCCCTGTGACTCAGAAATATGATGTTGGATTTACTTTAATTGTTTTCTTATATGTTGTAAATAAATGTTGTTTTGTCCGTCCAAGATTCCGGAGAAATTCTTTTGAGTATGGGCATCCCAGTGACCACTCTCGAACATACCTGATGCAGTACAGTAAGCGGGCAGGACTTACGCAAGTATAGCGCCCCAGAACTGGGTGCTATTACAAATTCAATCTTAGATTTCGAATAATGTTTTAATTTAAAAGAATTTAAAAGCAACTCCTTAAAACTAAATGTTTTGCAAAAAGATCATTTTAGTTCTAAAGAGAATTTCTAAAGCCTTTTTGAATTCAATTTACAAAGATATTGATTTTATTTGAATTAATGTATGATTGATAAACTATAGGTTCTATTTTCGTTCCGAAGCAACCCCTCCCCCAGCTATGTTTTGAAAACTGCCAGTGAACGATTACAATCTAAGATTTCGAATAATGTTTTAATTTAAAAGAATTTAAAAGCGACTCCTTAAAACTTAATATTTTGCAAAAAGATCATCTTAGTTCTAAAGAGAATTTCTAAAGCGTTCCTTATTCTTGGAAGTAAAACTAAATTAAAAAAAAAGAATATTATTTTAAAAAGGTTTCAGTATATGTTAAAAATTAATATTTAAGCATAAATAATTTTTATGGCATCCTTTTATCTATCGTCAATGAAGAATATTTAATTTGTTTCATAAGTTCTATTTTTTGAAATCCATTTACAAAAATATTGATTTAATTTGAATTAATGTCTTATTGAAAAACTGTAGGTTCTATTTTTGTTTCGAAGCACCCCCCACCCTATGTTTTGAGAACTACCCAGTGAAAGATTACAATCTTAGATTTCGAATAATGTTTTAATTTAAAAGAATTTAAAAGCGACTCCTTAAAACTGAATGTTTTGCAAAAAGATCATCTTAGTTCTAAAGAGAATTTCTAAAGCCTTCCTTATTCTCAGAAATGAAACTAAATTATAAAAAAATAACAAAAGAATATTATTTTAAAAATATTTCAGTACATGTTAAAAATTAATATTTAAACATAGGTGATTTTTACGGCATCCTTTTGTCTATTGTTAAAGACGAGTATTTAATTTGTTTTCATAAGATCTATTTTTGGAATTCCGTTTACAATAATATTGATTTTATTTGAATTAATGTATTATTGAAAAACTGTAGGTTCTATTTTCGTTCCGAAGCCCCCCCCCCCTCTATGTTTGGAGAACTGCCCAGTGAAAGATTACAATCTTAGATTTCGAATAATGTTTTAATTTAAAAGAATATAAAAGTGACTCCTTAAAACTGAATGTTTTGCAAAAATATCATTGTAGTTCTAAAGAGAATTTCTAAAGCCTTCCTTATTCTCAGAAGTAAAACTAAATTATAAAAAAATAACAAAATGATATTATTTTAAAAAGGTTTTAGAACATTTTAAAAATTAATATTTAAACATAAGTAATTTTTACGGCATTCTTTTATCAATCGTTAATGACGAATATTTAATTTGTTTCATAAGTTCTATTTTTGGAATTCCATTTACAAAAATATTATTTTTATTTGAATTAATGTATTATTGATAAACCGTAGGTTCAATTTGCGTCCCGAAGTCTTTGCTTATGTTCTGAGAACTGCCCAGCGAAAGATTACAATCTTATATTTCGAATAATATTTTAATTTAAAAGAACTCCTTAAAGCTTAATGTATTGCAAAAATATCATCTTAGTTCCTATAAAGTAAATAAAAGAGTTACTTTAATTAAAAGCGTTGAGAAACTGAACATTAATTAAAATATTAATTATTATCGATAGAAAGCATAAACATTTTTTCATTGTTTTCGGAATTATTTGTTGAAAATTTATTTTCTCTGGGAAAGTGAAATTGAAAAAGCACCTCCATGCATAATATATTTCCTTGTTTAATTAAAACATTTGTTTCTCCTCATATCTTCCATATACTTTTCCAAAGATATGAATCTAATAAAATTTTTCTAGACTATTTGTCGTTTATCAATATCGCAAGAAAAGGCCAAGCACGATATTTCTATACATTCTGACCTTATTTCAATTAAAAGGAATACAATTATATCTTAAAGCGAAATGCGCTATTGCTTTTATAAAAATAGCTAGTACTGGGTGTCCTGTAGTTCTCATTAAGTTTAGTTATTTACCTATGATTAAATATATAGTGGTTATTAATTTGTTAGACAAAGACTAAATTTTATTTGTTTTGTGTGGTGTAGATTATTTATGTTTTAAATTTAACCACAGGCACTGAGAGACTATAGACTTATTTTTTTAACTAATAAGATAAGTTAAGAGTTACAGAAAATCAAATACTACACACTTAAAATAAACACATAGATTAAAATAAAAAATATGCAAATTTATTATTATGCTATTTACATGTCTATGTACAAAATATTTGATTCAAACTTCATAAAATTTGCTTTTGCAAACATTCTACTAAGTGCAACACTATTCAATATTTAACATTAATAATATCTTAACATATTAATTTTTAAAAAAAGTCTGTTTTCTCTCTGAGCCTGTGGTTAAACTTAAAATTTAAATAATCTACACAATGCAAGACAAATAAAATTTAGCCTTTGCTAACAAAAGAAAAAAACACTATAAATTTGACCAAAGGTAAATAACAAACTTAATGAGAACTATACGACAAAGAGACTATCATGTTGCATTTACTTTAAATATATTCGTATAAAAATTGGTGTCTTACAAATATACCAAATTAATCAATTATAAAATAATGGAGTAATATATACTCTACACTTTTTAAAGAATAACTAATAAATAATGGTAATTAATATACAGTCAATTTTGATGTAAAACACAATAAATGATTATATCCACCATAGCTTATTTTACGATTTATTAGACGGATTTTATATTTGTAAATAATGTTCAGATTTATGAAGATTCATTATTGTCGTTAAATTCAAACATTAACTATATTAATTTGTTCATCACTATTGAGATGTAGAAACCATTATATATAAATTGGATTATGACTTTTTAGTGAATATTTTCATACTCGTACTATCTATAGGAATTTTTGACTTTATCAGATTATACCTGTTCTTTCTACAGACATTTTAAAAGCGATATCAAATATATTAAAATTTTAAGGCATACTATCAGAAAGTTGTTTTGTCAGGAATTGGTCAGAAATAATTTTAGATAAAGAAATAAGTACATTAATAGTATTTAATCAGTAGGTATCAACCATATTAATATGAGAAGGCATGAGATCAGGAATAAGTTGTCTTGTTAGGAATAGATCAGGAATAATTTGAGTAAAAGAAATGTTAGAAGGTGAATTTATAAGTCCTATTTCAAAGAGGTTGATGATTGAGGATCTCTAGATTTTAAAGAAGTGCATTAATATTACCTAATAATTATATATATATATATATTTTATATATATATATATATATATATATATATATATATATATATATATATATATATATATATATATATTATATATATATATATATAATATATATATATATATATATATATATATATATATATATATATATATATATATATATATATATATATATATATATATATATATATATATATATATATATATATATATATATATATATATATATATATATATATATATATATATATATAATATATATATATATATATATATATATATATATATATATATATATATATATATATATATATATATATATATATATATATATATATATATATATATATATATATATATATATATATATATATATATATATATATATATATATATATATATATATATATATATATATATATATATATATATATATATATATATATATATATATATATATATATATATATATATATGTATATATATATATATATATATATATATATATATATGTATATATATATATATATATATATATATATATATGTATATATATATATATATATATATATATATGTATATATATATATATATATATATATATATATATATATATATATATATATATATATAATATATATATATATATATATATATATATATATATATATATATATATATATATATATATATATATATATATATATATATGTATGTATGTATGTGTTGTATGTGTGTGTGTGTTACGAACAAAGTTATTTATATATTTTATTTACCCTAAAGTATTTTATGATGTCTTTAATTTTGAAACACCAATAAATTTAATTTTGTTCCAATATAGTTTAGTATATATAATTAACATAAAGTTGTAGAAAATGAAACAGAGTAAAAAAAACTTAACCAAATGTGTGAAAAATGTTTGTATTCTTTGAATTATAGTTATACCTAATCAACTGAAGAGACAGTTTAAATATAATATTAATATCTAAATATACTATTTATCTAATAATAAGTATATTATTTTATTTCTATAATTATTTTTATATCACCAGTTTCAGATGTTTATTTAAAAAAAGTATATTTATATCTCTTTCAAATCATTTTTACCTTTGTATTCAAGTAGTATATCTGTTTTATATATGATTCAAATACATAAAAATATAAATCCGTTTGCATATATAAAGATATTTTTAACCTATTTCGTTTTCTTTCTTTTAATCTGAAATTTCAACTTCGAAATATATTTGACAAATAGCAATGTTATATAAACTAAAGCATCAATATTATTTTTAAAACAAAGATTACTTCTTATAGATATACCTAAAGTTGAACAAACTAGAAATTTATTTTGTCAGAATAAATCACCTAATTTTGATTCTGAAAATATACTCAAATAAGGTAATAATATATTTTATTTAAATTATAATTTATTTATTAAAATGTAAACAATAACTTAAATCTCTCGATTGCTATTACAATTTATTTTATCTGAATCTTAGAAAAAAGATAATATTAATATATATATATATATATATATATATATATATATATATATATATATATATATATATATATATATATATATATATATATATATATATATATATATATATATATATATATATATATATATATATATATATATATATATATATATATATATATATATATATATAAACATTTCTAATGATTTTTGTGGTTTTTATTGGAATTATTAAAATTATTATTTACTCTATATATCAAACTTACAGTTTTCAATCGATAAAATATTGATCGAATTAGATTAGTAAAATTTTTGAAGATTTGAAAATTATAAAATATTTCCTTTGAAATTAATATTGAAATATTTTATAAAAGAAATTCTAGTCTTTAAAATGAGATATACAAAATGTCAAGTTTAGTATTAAGGAAATAGAAATGCATAATGTATATTCATTTAAAAAAATTAAATTAATTATTAAATGCTTCTTCATTATCTTTTAAATATCCATACCTAGTTTTAAACTTGATCTTGTTAGTCAAAACTTTCGTATTCTGAAGAAACCAATTTAATTTTATGTGGAAATTAATTTTATTTAATTTCTTGGAGCGTAAGATAATTAAGAACATCACATATGTAATATTCAAGAAAATATATTCAGTTCAACGCAATTCAATTAACAATTTTCTATTGAATATTTATGGTACTACTGTGAAGGTGTAATGAATTATTTATTTTGGTAAATGATAATTATATTATATTGGGTAATTTAATATTTTTTCACTTGAATATTCAATATCTTTCCCTTTAAAAGTTGGAAGTCTCAACCATATATATTTAAGTATTATATAAGTTATGTATTAATACTGTCAATTATTTCCCCAAAAAATGTTGCTATTTACAAGTAGTTTGGAATAAATACTAATTTGAAAATTCAGTGTTATTAAAAGTATTTTTGTTAGAAAACGTGTTTTTAATTCCCTGTATGATAATATCATAAGTTATCTGTCCGTTTGTCCTCGATTTTTGAAGAGGTTGTAACTGGAATAGACAAAGCATCTATATTGGATTTTTTTGAGTTAAGTTTATCAACGATCGAAATCCACCCATTTCTCCCTTTTCTAGCCTTTAATGCCATTATTTCAAGCCATATTTTATCCGGGTAAGAGCAGGCGATTACATTTATCAATTTATTACATAATAAATAGGTAAAATTATATATAAAAATATTTTTATAGCATTATGACGTCATTCCTTTAACCCCCTCGTTTAATGATTTCTTACTTTAAGATATTTAAATATCCTCTGCATTGTTTTGATACGTTTTATCACTGAACTTGGATATTACGTAAATAATTTTCTTTTATATTTGGTTTAAATAATGGATACATATGTGATAATTTTAAATTTAATCATCGATTATTTTTTGTTTTAATGAAATTTTTATCGCCTGTATTAACAACAAATTGTGTGTACCTCCAGGGTGTAGTGAAAATGATAGTTTGATTCATTTACTTCCATTAATTATTGTGGCAACTTAACGAAGAACTTAACGACTTATATAATTTTGAATTAGCTAAGAAAACTTTGAATTATCTTTCTAAATGAATGATTCAAAACGGCACTCACAGTATAGGAAAGAGTATGGAGATAAACAAATTATTGAGAGTGTACTAGATAAACCTCAGCCAAATGATCAACCCATTTTTATCTGACTTATAGAGTACTTTAAAATTCTGGAAATTTAAAAATTTTACTGATCCCATCATATGACTGGCTATATGCTAGTAATGATATATAAATATCCTTTTAACATAGGTTAACCAGTTAAGATTGTATGAAAAACAAACTTGAACAAATCTTGAACCTAGAGCTGTTTAGAAAAGAAAATTATTCTACATATGTTAAGTTTTTACATTAATTTAAAGAAAAGTAATACTCTAATTGACGAAATATAACTTTAAGTAGTTGATATTAAAATATGAATCTAAAATTATCAAAGAGAAATAGAATTGTTTAAGAATATTTTTTAAGAAGACAAAATGATATTTTTAGTTCTACTCATGCTTAGTATTTCGAAGGCACAAAATACTGATAGAATGCGATTAACAAAATTTACAAAGTTAAACTTCTAAAAACGTCATTTTTTTAAAGAATACTATTAAATTACATAATCAACGGAATTTATAAGAATTAAATAACAATAGAAATGTCAATTATAATATAACGGAAGTATAATTTTTAACTCCATATCCAATTAAAAAGGAACTTTGTTATTTAAATAAAATTTAATTATCTTTAAAATATCTATGGCTGATTTCCTACTCGATCTTATGAGAAATGTACCCAGTTCTCAATTAAATTTTATATAGAAATTAATTCTATTCTTAGGATTGTGAGATTTAGAAAATCCCATGTAATATATGGAAAATGTATTCAGTGAGACTAAATTCACTTAACAATTTTCTAATGGATATTTCAAATATATCTTTAAATGTATAATGGAGTAGCTTTGTTATATTCACCTCATATTGGAAATAAAGTAATATTCTTCTTTCTAAATTATTGAGTTACAACTTCTTTAATGTTTAAAGTGAGTTTGAGTTATACTTATAGATATAGATTTTCAGATGTTTTTAACCATGTTTCAAGGATTGTTGTGTCTTCTACTGACTTCTTTAGAGAGCTGTTCGTAGGAGACCTTCTGTTTTCGTCTCTCTCATTTCTACGGGGACGATAGTCCTTCAGAATGATACAGATATCATATAGATTTGAGTTAAATCAATGTGTGTTTGCTGTCAACGCTAATGAGTTACTAATTAGACTAACTACTGTTTCGTGACTCAGATTGATCTGCAGAGATCAAGACACTCAATATGTGTCTTTCAATGACTGAGATATCGGGCATAATGGTAAATAAGATTTGATAGGCTGGACCAGCGGTCGGCAAGCTATAGAACTTTTTTTCAAAGACCACTACATATATAATTTTTATCATGCTGACCCCCAATAGTATGAATTTAAAATTGAAAAAATGATAATAAATATATTTATAGAATAATAATTAAAAATTGTTAATGAGTTTATGAATGAGTTCAACTGCCCCCTAAAAAGGGTTGTGTCATGTGTGTTCGAGCAAAGTCCTATTTCATCTTTAGGGTGGTCGTTAACAATGAAAGGCTCACATTTCTGTCTTAATCCGAAAGATCAGCTCACATTTGGGTTTTAATTGGTATTAGATCTACCACCACCACCACGTCTTTCAAGTATAAAGGAATGCATAGGAAGATGACTGTAACTAGCGTAAAATATAAGGATGAATTTTTCGAGTCACATGTTGGTAATGTTAAGAAGCCTCAAAGATGTTCCTCTAATTTCCAATGATCCGCAACACATCTTTGGAAGTATCATGGGAAACAAATTGAAAAAACTATATATAGCACTCTTTTTAGTTCATCAGATAATAATATTGTTTTTATATATTAATTTATTAATTTTATATGACTAAATGTGTATTCCCAATTATATTTTGTTTTGTAGTTTATAAAAGTTTAAAAACTTTTTTCAGCTAACATTTTGAGGCTCTAAAATTTGCATCTTTATGGTAAGAATTTATAAGGGTATGGCAAATTTTGGCATCAACCCTGGGTTTGCAAATTTGGTTACTGCCTTACATAGCAGAAGAGTATGTCACCAACTCTTTGCGTATTATTTTTTATATAACTTTTATTAAACCAATTGTAGGCTCTATGGTAATAAGATAAGTGTATATATCCTGGAGAAGGAAATTAGGTGTGACTCTATAAAATCATCCAACTAAGATAAACCTCAAGCTTTCTAATTGTTGTTGTTGTTTCTCATGCCACTTGGTCAAACCAAACACGATTTAGCCTTCAGGATCTCGTAATGAGGTCAAGCGATGGGCCTTAATGAGCACCATTAATGTGAAAGATCAACTTTGCTCAAGTACGTCCTCGTAATTTTGAAACAGGGAACAAGCAGAAGGACCATAGACTTGGCCTGCCACCCCCAGAGGTATTAATTGAGATTTTGGAAGCATTCTAATTATGTAAAATCAACAACTGTTGTTTATGAGTTACTGAGTTATCACAGATTTTATCACTTTTTATTTTCAGCTATCTAATTTATAATTCACCTGTACGTTTCACTAATAAGTCAAAGATAGTTAAAATTGAAAATAATTGAACAATTTGGCTTAATTTGATAGCAATATATACATTCCAAATGCTTAAAGATTTAGTTTTTTTAAGTATTAAAACTTGTTAATCTACCATACATACTATCTTCATATAAAATATATTTTTATAACATTTTGATGGTGCTTTCCGGAATGATTCTTATAGATCTAAGTGTTCCACAGGCCAACGAAATTTAAGGACCACTGATATAGTGCATGCCGGGGACGCTTTGGTGAAGAAAACTCGCCAGCCCCTTCGAGAATCATTTAGAGTCAGAACATACCACGGTGAACAAGTAGAATACTAAAATCCCTAACTTTGTTTTTTTCCAGCATGAAATTAAGTATGAGTTTTGTCTATCTGCAAGAGACACTCATTAACCCATTTTAACACATTGTGTGCGGGTACATTTCGCAGCGTAATAGTACTAGAGCGTTTTGCGTGTAAATTTAGTTATTCAGATAAATCTCAATAAATCGAAAATTATTTAATTTTTAACCAACTTTTCGTAACTTATATTGAAATATATAAACAAGTACACAAATTGAGATACATAAAAAACAACTAAAGATTTTTGTGAACAAAAAATATATTTTTAGTAGTTAAATTTAGTAGTGTATAGTTTTAATTTTTTCCCGTTCTGTGGTTCCACATCGATTGATGCAAAGACAAGTTTTTATCTGTCTAAATTTTTCCAGAATTTATGTAGGAGACAAGAATATTCGGCTTCGTTTTCCGGCATACACCGTTGTCTTTCTACCCACAAACAAGCCATGTTGTTACAATAAGCCGTACTAGTACGTAACCCCCGCTCAACTATCAATCGCCAGAAAACATACTAGTACCTATCCCGCATACATCGTATTAAGGATTGATAATATATTCTCTGTTTCATATAACCATACTTTCAAACGATACCCATTGCTCAATGAACAATGTGTATGATTGTATAATATGATGGTATCAAAAACCTCTTTGGCAGATGAATAATTTAAACTGGAGTATTTACAGAAATTAATTTTATTAACCCTCTAAGCGGTTCGCACGTACAATTCTACCAAACCGATGACGTCTTCAAAACGTACAATTTTCGACCTTCAAAAACTGTCTGAAAATGGATGTAATGTATATTTTTGCCAGTGTTTTCCTCCATGAAGTTTTGTGGTAGGAGGGTCAGGTTGATTGTTTAGAAACTGCATACCTGTTTAACTGACATTTATTGAGGGATGCCCCCTACTCCCTGAGGCATAAAGACGCTGATAGCATTTCATGGCTTTGTAAAACTCTATTTCGAAGTATTTCTTTTGCGGTAACAGATGTATCTCTAATTCCACCACTTAAATATCTTTGACTTTCGTAACAAAATATAAATAAGTCTCTCAAAGAATATTTTATTTGTACTTTTAGAATCTATTATTTCTTATGGGATGATCTTCGAGACTTGACGAACTTTATGTGTATTAAAAATTAACAATCTATAACATATATATCTATTTATAACCGGAAGTAAATTGACAATAACGAGGGTGGGTTTCCCGTATTCCATTCTAGTCTACAAAGGGTTAAGTAAAATAATAGAAAGTTTTGGTCACTGACACAGTAAACCTTTAGCGTAATTTTGGAGACATTTTTGCTCGAGGTGTTCCACTCGGAGGGTTAATAAATCTTTCCTTATAAAAGACAGATAGTTTTGAAATTTATAGTTTTAATTTTTATGTACTATATTACTATATAATTTAATGGATTCTTCTTATTATAAATAAGAGAAGGTGAATATTAAAAAGACATCACATTCAACGTTATATATTTAGACATGAATTTAAATTTCAATTTATTTAATTGTTAAAAATATGGCAATTTCGTTTGCTTTCTACAATAAAAAAAACTATCTCTTTTTTGCCTCTTTTTGAACTAAATGAATTTTAAAATACATTTTAAAACATTAATTTCGTTAAAAAGAAAAAAAATCAAATGATTAATGCATTTTCTAAGTGAAAAGTTTTTTAATTTCAATCACTTTTTTTTCATAAAATAGTGGTAGAAATAGGTAGATATATCTTAAAAGTTAAAATTTAAAATAAACATTTTCTTAGGAATTTTAATATTGAAATGCAAATTTACGAAATATCTAATATGAAATCAGACATGGAAATGTCAGTTTTATTAATTATCAATTTACATTAATGAAATAGAAATTTATACTGTTCATCCAATTAAAAAGAATTTTTTTAATTAAATACCTCTTCATTATCTTTAAAATCTCTATTGCCTAATTTCATATTAGATCTTATTAATCAAAACTTATCTCCTTCAGAAGAAACCAATTAAATTTTATATGGAAATTAATTTGATTCAATTCCTCGGAGCGTGAGAGTCTAGTAACATTGCATATGTGGTATTCAGGGAAATATATTCAGTGAGACGAAATTCAATTAACAATTTTCTAATGGATATTTCAGATACTTCTGTGAAGATATAATGAAGTACTTTTGTATGTAAGATTTATTTGATATTAGAAGTTTAGTAATATTTTTCTGACTAGAATATTGGGTACCTTACCCTTTAATGATTGAAAGTCAGTTTGAGATATTCCTCTATGTGCTGCATAGCAATGAAGTAAATATTTTCAACGACTTCTCTAAAAGGATGTTAATTAAAAGTAATTTAGCGGAAAATACTTATTAAAAATTGCGGAATTAATTGAAAAGGATTTTACTAAGGATCTTTCTCGATAAAAGTTACTGATTTTTTTAAGTGAGAATTTTTTTATTTATAATTACATTTAAGATATTATCTAAGTAATATTTCTCGATATGAACTTAAATAAATTTTCAAAAGTACTTCAGATTTAATATTCTATATTTGGAGATTCTATATTTAGAACTGGCATAGACTGAAAACTTCAACTTATGATTTTTAGTCTATGTCAGTTTATTTTACTTTCTCTAATCTAAAAATAATTCTGACTTACCTTTCCTAATCTTTTCCTGGTATCACATAAAAATTTCAAAGAATTACTTTTTTATTTAAATGGAATTTTTCTGAGTTTATATTTTGATAAAGAAATGGATAGTGTAATATTTTGTATGATTTGTTTATAACTAAACTCTACACATTCCAGTTTAGCAGTCTTATAAAAATACTGATGATTACGTTTTTTTAATGTTTTCTGATAAGGAACATTTTATCGCAATTTTCACTAAAACTGTTTCTTAGTTTAGTTCAAAATAGATAAGGTATCCGTTTTAGTTCAATCTTTTATAAATCAAAAAGATTCGTAAGGTCCTTATTTATGGTAGCTTCTAAGAAATGAATAGTACAAATGAAGAGATAACACCAACAAAGATACCTAACCTAAGATTCCCCCTGATACAATAGTATATTTTGTACATTACCTTAGAAATCAGTGATTCAAAATGCACATTCAACATGTTTATTTTATTTAGACATTAATTACGACTGGAGGTTCCTACACAACCACACATTTTTTGTTTTTATGTGTAACTGACATACCATACATATCATACAAATATAATTACACCGTTACACTTCATAGACAATATTACAATATTTACCTCTGTACTCTACAATTATTTATTGTCACACATACAGAACCACAATGATACACTTGAGCAACGGTTCTGGATTAGAGGGCTCAGCCCAGGGAATCTAGTTCAACAACCTTCTTGAACGTCTTGAAGATGCAATGGTTGATTAAATAGAAATTTAAAATTAATTCTGCAAATTGTTCACTGAAATACTTACCAAGTAACTTTGAATCTGCCGATTAAAGTGTTATTTGAGTTGGGTGTTGTAGTACCCATTTAGAAATCATATGACTTTTATGGAACGACAGTTACTACTGGTTTAGGAGGTTAGACTAAGAGTAGGTCTTCGTAGTTTAAATTTAGTGACAAAACACAAGAGCCCAATTTTTGAACTGAAACCTCTTGAGTTACTGTTTGTAAATTAAGAAGCCATCATGACAACAAAATTATGTTATGTGCTCCAGATACCATTAATGAACATGGTGGATATTTGACCAGCTAGAGCCTTGATTCTACTACTCACCATTTGCGAGATTGCTACACAAAGCCACAAGCATATGTGGGGTTTACACAGAAGGTGTGCAGAATAATCTACACTAGAAACGTTTTATTATTTTTCTCCATGTCTTTCTCTTATATGTAGAGCTTTCCAGCGTCAGTTTAAAACAGATTAGGACAAAATAAAGGTATGAATATCTAAGAATTGTTTGAAATCTCTAAGAAAAAAAAACAACAAAGTATGTTTCAAAATTTAATATACCGCCGTATATCAATGAATTAAACCACCAACACTTTTTTCTGAAACAGCCACGTAACTTCAACATTATATTATACTGAAAATTAAATAGGGATGTGTGCGATTCGAATTTTTATTTTTTCGAAATTGAAAATTTTGTAATTTGAAATTTCGAAATAAAAGAGTTGGACTCTAATAATATTAAGTTTATTCAATCTACATCTTTTCTTAAACAATTTGTATTATTCACATTGCTATATTCCTTCTTTAAAACATAAGAAACAAATTTATTAAAGATATGAAATTTTCCGGCATATGAAAAACTTAGAAATTAATCTTGGAACTTAATGATGGCTCCCTATAAAAATGAACTGAAATATGCAGTTGTTTTAAAATAACAACAGAAATTAAGTAATATATTTGAAAATATATATTACTTAATTTCTGTTTCTATATATATATATATATATATATATATATATATATATATATATATATATATATATATATATATATATATATATATATATATATATATATATATATATATATATATATATATATATATATATATATATATATATATATATATATATATATATATATATATATATATATATATATATATATATATATATATATATATATATATATATATATATATATATATATATATAATGCATTTCCAAAGTAAAAAAGATATTATTTAAGCAGTCTAAAGCCTCAGAAATTTGTCACTTACATCTGTTGAACATTAATCTTCAGTTTTATACTTTAAAAATCATCAATCAACAATAAAATTTCAAATACTATATTTTAATTCAAACAATTCAGTATCAATCCCATTATGAAAAAAATATACATTATATATAACGTATAATTATTCCTTTCCATGACAAAAATTCTTGATAAAAATACTAACATAATTAAATACATCTACAATGTATTTAATGGGAAAACTTGAAATCAATATATGTAATAGTTTTTATTTACAGTGCGAGAAAGTTTATAAAACACTATCTTCAGCAAATGCTTTTAAAATATTTTTGTAAAGTTTTTAAAATACTTGAAACTCAAATAATGTATAGTTTACAGATACTCAATTTCAATTTAAAATTTCGAAATTCAAGTAGTTACGGTTGCTAAATTCAGACAGAAATATCAGTATAATCCAAAATGAAATAGATAGTGGTTACTATATAACTTCGAAATTTCATTGTAAAAATTTTAATCTAAATCTAATCTTGATAAAAATACTAACATAATTAAATACATAACCATCGTAGATCTACAATGTATTTAAAGGAAAAATTTGAAATCAATATATGCAATAGTTTTTACTTACAGTGCGCGCAAGTTTTTAAAACACTATCTTCAGCAAATGCATTTAAAATATTTTGTAAAATTTTTAATATACTTGAAATTCAAATAATGTATAGTTTACAGACAGTCAATTTCAATTTAAAATTTCGAAATTCAAGTAGTTACAGTTGCGAAATTCAGACAAAAATCTCACTATAATCAAAAATAAAATAGATAGTGGTTACTATATAAGTTCGAAATTTCATTGTAAAAACTTTAATCTAAAATAACTTTAGAAAACTCAAAATGAATTATTTCTTTCTGGCAATTGTTATTTGTACCAATACAATAGATAAGCTATAGCTGCTTCTCTAAAATAAGGTATATTATAAAACTCGGAAAGGTATACTATAAAATAGGGTTTTATAATATTTGCATTCAATTGATAACAGGCATATGGTATCTTTCCAGATGTGACAGCATTTACAATTAAACAATTTTCAATAGATAATCAATTATGAACGGACTGTGTTAACATTTGTTTCACCTGCCATAATTTCTGCAATTGTTTCATTGTAAGAATATTGATGAATACACTACTCTTTCAACTAAAGTATAAAAGCGGTAGATAAAGACAAATCAGATACATTCAAACCACTGGATACTCCATTATTGAGTAAGTCTATGTTAACATACTTTTTTTATCCAACGTATAGGTTTAGATGTATAAACATAAACATTTGTTACTATACAGCATTGATTTTCATCATATCATATTCTAGTTATATATATATATATATATGTATATATATATATATATATATATATATATATATATATATATATATATATATATATATATATATATATATATATATATATATATATATATATATATATATATATATATATATATATATATATATATAATATATATATATATAATATATATATATATATATATATAATATATATATATATATATATATATATATATATATATATATATATATATATATATATATATAATAAATATATATAATATATATATATATATATATTTATATATATATATATATATATATATATATATATATATATATATATATATATATATATATATATATATATATATATATATATATATATGTAATATATACATATGTATATATATGTATATATATAAATATATATATATATGTGTGTGTATATATATGTATGTATATATATATATGTATGAATATATGTATATATATATATAGGTGTATGTATATATATATATATATATATATATATGATGTGTGTGTGTATTTACATACAATCAATATAAAATTAATAAATAACTGATAATTTTAATTTTAGAATAACAGAATTTGTAGGATAACTATCATTACTTATATATACATGGTTGTAAACCATTAAAAATTATGTTTCCGTTAAAGAGACTTTTCAAATTCAATATATATATATATATATATATATATATATATATATGAAATATAGTGTAGCCTGCCATGCTTCGAGGATGTATTGTTGTCGAAAATGAATACGATTTTATTCATTTGACAACGTTGAGCATCGTTATTTGACAACGTTCACAGCAAAAATCCAACAAAGAATGGTCGCGTAGCCTTTTATAACCTAGGGGACGCCACCGATGTGAGAAAGGAAACTGTGTAATCAGCAAAGTAAAAATGCGCTTAACCAGCAAAATAAGTGGGCGACTTAATCTCGCCAACAGTATGTAGACATAAGACTTAAAAGTAATTAATTTATACATTACAATATATATATATATATATATATATATATATATATATATATATATATATATATATATATTAATAAGAGAGAATTAAAACTGTCATGTTTTTTAAGAATCCTTCTAGTTGAATATTTATAGTCATTTAAGAATTTCACTAATTTTAAATTACTTCAAATTATTAACTTCACACTCTAAAATAGAATCATTCAGAACTTCTTATGCTGTATAAAGTATCTAATTTTCTTAATTTATCTTTTCAATGACATTAACTTTCAGCTAGTAAATAAAATGTGGTAACCATAGCAATTTAAATAAACAATAAATGTATTACTTGAACATTTCTTTTTAAAATCGTATTTATTATTTCAATTTAAGCACTTATAAATGTAAAGTATAATCTTATATTATTAATTTAGTTACTCACGAAAAAAAAAGTATAGGTTCAGTCTAGATACAAAAATTCTTTTTTTAAGATTAAATTTCTAAAAATATACTGTAAGTCGTAAGTTTGTCCCATTTTTCATTTAAACAATTGCTTCACATTTAATGAATATAAAATTGTATAACATTTAATTAAATGAGCAAAAATTATTTCCTTTATTTGTTTTATGTCATAAATCTTTTGCATTTAAATGATAGTATTGTGATATATATTGAATGGATTTTTTTATTTATATTTTTTCAAACACACTTATAGAAAATTAATTTTAAGATAATGTTAAATTGAAATATTCATTAACGAAGTGTTTTGTTCTTTTTGTATTATAGAAAAGCAAATTTTGCTACTTATTTCCAAATATGAAGCTGTTACTTATCACCGGGTTGGTTCTTCTCGCGGTAGTAAGCTTGATTGAAGCTGAAGCTGAAAGTGAAAGGTAAGATTGTTTAACTGTTTTGAAATTATCGTTTAGTTCTAATTAAGTAGATGATTAGTTTCTGCTTTTAAGAAACAAATAGTTCTACATATTACCCAATAAAAAATTTTAATTTCATAAGTTTTAGTAATTCACTACGTATTCAGAATTTAAAAAATTAAGTTTCAATTTTTATAGTTTCCTAATATAAGAGTTTGAATATAAATATAATTCTTTAAAATGGGTTCAAAGCAACTTTTGAAAAATATAGGTAATACTGATTAAAGTTTACAAATTATGTCTGTAAAAGATTAAAGAAAAATTGAAATTAATAAATTAGAAAATAATAATTTCAGAATAAAAGTAGCTATAAAAAATTACTATTCATAAATTCACGATTTAGAGTGAATGTGTATTAAAGTAATATTTCTACCTAAAATATTTGTAAACATTCTTCATACAGTTTAAAAATATGTTAGTTATATACACATGTACTTTGAAACAGGAGATTATTTAGTATTTTAAGGCTTGGGGTAACCTCCCCATACTTTCATAGCATAAAATTGGTAATTTATTTATTTTAAAATGTAAAAGTATGTAATCATATATATATATATATATAATATATATATATATATATATATATATATATATATATATATATATATAGTACTATATGTATATGCACATGTATATGTATATGTATGTGTACATGTATATGTATTTATACATTTGTGTGTGTATATATATATATATATATATATAGATAGATAGATAGATAGATAGATATATAGATAGATAGATAAATAGATAGATAGATAGATAGATAGATAATAATACAACGATAAATATTAGATTTGTAAAGACATATATTTAAAATGATATTTAAAATTACTTACCATGTAATGCGCTCTACGCAGCTATTACATAGATGTAGATAATATAATATTGAAAAATAGAACCATAATCAGATTCAAATCTTTATAACTCCAAATATGCCGAGTAATCTAAAAACGTGAAGGAAGTAAGAAGGATTGGGTGTGGAAGGTTTATGACTTTCATACACGGTTAAACATCAGGCCTGAACATTCCCGTACACCCAAAAGACCAGAAGAAAGGAGAAAACGAATAAGAAGTACTTAGCATTTCCAATACCATACCAAAAGCCAACTCATCTAGTATTTATGGCAGTTAAAATTACAGTTTTAAACGAGAATAGGAAACATTAACTTAATCCTATTAATATCTACTTGAAAATAATTATTTAATTTTTTATAAATAAATGGTAGGGGATAGTTAGCATTTAAAGCTGATTCTATATAATAATTAATATCAGAATGAAATATAACCATATTACTATGTAGACGTTTACTGCGTGTTAAATAATTTAATAATATATTTCGTTTAATGTTGGTGGATAAGCCTGTATACCAGTTACAGATTTTATTTATAGTAAAGTTGTAGTTAGATTTATTTATCATAAAGTTTATATAAGATTTTATTATTTTCAATTTTTAAATTAACATCTGGAAAAGGGAGGTTACCTTGATTATCTTTAACTGTTTCAGTAAAACTTAAGAAAGAGGGATAAAAATTAAGATTATGATTTAAAAAGTCTGTGTCATAAATACAAATTAAGATGTCGTCGACATAGAGATACAAGCTGTAGTGATTAAAATTTAATGATGGGGATTCATAAAAATTAATAAATATATCCGCTAATAAGGAACTACATCCTCCTCCCATAGGTATACCATTAATTTAAACAAAATAAGATTATCCATTCCAAAGATAATTTTCAAATAAAACAATTTTTAATAAAGTACTGAAAATAGAACGGGAAACATACTCTAAAATATCAAACTCATCAAAATAATCCATGATAATTTTAAATAGGTAGTGTAAATTAATATTATTAAATAAGTCTACGATATCAAAAGATTTAAAGCTAGTTATATTTTAATAAAGCTATTTATAATATAATGTTTAACTTGATTAATTAAAAGATAGCTATTGTTAATAATATGTGGACTCAGTTTTTTAATTTTTTTATGTATTACTTTTAAAAAGAAAATTAATTTTATATTGGAATAAGTAATATAAGTATTAAAACCTACAGTTACAGGTCTAAATTTAATAGGAGATTTATGTAATTTAGGAACAGCAATTAAGTAGGGGAAATTAAATTTATTTATATTTATACCTACTTTTTATGTAAAGCTATAAGCCGTTTTTTAGGGTTATATCTGAGTATTGATAAGGTTTATATAATGAGGTGTTATTGTAAAAGTTTTTAACTATTGAGTGATAGTAATTTTTACAGATTATAGCATAATTAGAGGCAACTTTGTCAACATAACAAATTACATAGCTTTCTTTTAATTCACATAACAATTTTTTATATGGAAGAGGAATGTTGGAAAATTGCAGATTAGACCGAGAATTTTGTTGACTGCTTAAATATTGATAAAAGTTACGCAAATGGGACTAGATTAATACTTTCCATTGCTGGAAAGCAGCCAAAGGAATATTAAGTTTAATAGCTTGTTTATAAATGAAATTAGTTATATCAGTTTTAAGGACTGATTTAATATTATAAAAAGATTCTAAACGAAATTTAGTATAAAGTTGCATTAATTCTTTTAGTTGATTATGATAAATAAATTTTCAAAAAGTTTTACAAAACACTAAAAACACTAAGTTTTTTTATACGTTACTACGAACATACTATTGAAACCTATGAAAATTGCTTCATTACTAAAATATATATTTTCTTCCAAATTTTAATGCTGAAATTTATCTTACTTACAACACTTCCTTTATGTTACAAAAAATCATTAATGTTTTTTATAAGTAGTGCTAGCTCAGTTGGCATAGGCGTTCATTTTATAAACAACAAGTTGCAAGTTAAAATTCGCGTCGGTCTAAGATACACCTCGTTCATTAATGGCTGGTCGGGGCTGCACTGTTTTATAAGTTAAAATGTTACAAGGACCTAACGAGGGTATGTTACTTGTGTCCTTAGCATTCTTTAAGCCACACGTGCTTTTCTGGTGGTGTTGATGAGTAACAGCTTCTTTGACGTTTTTGAGATTAAGGTATGTGTCTTCATTGCCAAATGCATAAGAAACAAAATTATACATTATAGTTTTCGCATACATGAGTTTCTGAAGATATAAACTTTTTGCTTAGTTGAATATCATCATTAAGTAAGAAATTTTTGATTCATATAAATGTAATACAAATCTATTTATATAAATTTCATGTTGTTTCTAGATCCTGCATCCGCCTCGAGAGAGACTGCACAAAAAATAAAGGTAACTGCTGCTCTGGGTTAAAATGCGAATGTTATAGAAGATTCGAGAAAGGTGTAGCAAAAGGCCATAAATGCTGGTGCATCGAAAAAGATGTAGTGTATAAGGAAAGAAAGTAAATGAATGAAGTATTCTGTTTTTAAGACCGGTACTTTAGACTATATCATTCCTGTATGAATAATAATCTAATGTTTTGTAGAACAAATAAATAAACTTGTTAAGAGCATGATATTTTGGTTTCTGTGTTTTATTTCATTAACACTCCGAGTGGAACACACCGATTAGAAAAAGTCTCCAAAAAATACACTATAGGTTTATTGTGTCAATAGACAAAGCGTTCTATGATTTTTTTTCACCCTTTCTCGACTAGAATGGAATACGGGAAACCCACCCTTGTTTTTGTCCCTTTACTTCCGGCTATAAATAGATATATAAATAGATATTATAGATTGTTAATTTTTAAAACACATAAAGCCCGTCAAGTCTCGAAGATCATCCCATAATAAATTATGGATTCTAAAAGTACAAATAAAAATATTCTTTAATAGAATTATATATATATTTTTTTACGAAAGTTATCCAATATATTTAAGTGGAGCAATTAGAGATACATGTGTTACCGCAAACGAAATAATTCGAAATAGAGATTTACAAAGCCATGAAAAGCTATCAGCGTCTTTGTGCTTCAGGAGTAGGGATGCACCCCTCAATAAATGTCAGTCAAAGAGGGATACAGTTTCTAAACAATCGACCTGACCCTCCTACCTCAAACACTGGCAGAAATGTACATTACATCCATTTTTGGAAAGTTTTTGGAGGCCGAAATTTGCACGTGACAACCGCTTAGAGAGTTAAAGTACAATAGAAATTAATATAATAGGAAAAGCCTTATAATATGATAATTTTGGAATAATTTTTATTACATGATTTATTTATTATATGACGTTATAATTATAATAACATTATAACTAAAATGATTTCTTTATTATATTTATTATATTTTTTATTATATGACAATTTATTTTTAAATTACTATAAAATTTATCTAAAATGTCATTAGAGTGGTTTGAAGTGCTACTGTTTAATGTTCCACTGCACGAAAGCTGCTAAACCAAGAATTACAGATTAAACGTTACGAAAAACCATTGACATTCATGCATGGATTTGAACCCATGCACTATGGTACCTGTGGCATAATGGGTCGGGCAAAGTCCCAACTATTTATCAGAACATAAAAGTGGAAAAACAAACGATTCGTAAAGTGGTTAAATATTTCCAAACCAAATAAGGATTAGCCATTACCCTATTACGCTACTACTATGAAGTTATACAAACATGGAAACCATGTTCAGATTTAAAGGAATTACCAAACTCTAAAGATTAATACTCACACAGAATTAGATAGTGATACATTTATATTCAGTTAATAAAAAAGCAAAATAATTAGTAGAAAGTTGGGAGCACACCCATCTTTCTCCTATACTTTTTATGGTGCATGGAAAAAGACCTGTACCATGAATGGTGCAAAAAAGAAAAAAAAACAAGAAAATTGTTCAATCCCGCTTGAAACTTTACCTCGCCTTTAGATATTATTAAACTCGCCAATTTGGGTAACCCCTTTAGCAGAAAAATCTGAGGCTCAAACAGGTGCTCCTACACCCCATTGGTCAAAGTGACCATCAAGGGAAATATAGATCAGTTTTAATCGCGCTTTTGGCGATAAGTCACGCGTAACTGGTGAATTAATGTAACAGATACAAAACTCCTCCAAGTCGCTCACACATCATGACAAAGCAAATAAATCAACTCTTGAACGGTTGGGACAGAACCATCCAAGTAATTGAAACATCACCCTTCGCAATAATGCATAGACAAACTTACAGTAAATAATGCAAAAATTGATAAAAATTAGCAATTACATTATGAGCAATAACTGTTATGTGGTTTAAAGAAGCTAATCTGATGATCACTAGTCAACAGTACCGAAAAAGTGTAAAGAGCTGCAACGTACCTATTCAGCTAAGAACAGGCTTTTTATAATTAGGACGAACGATATATTCTTGAATGCAAATATAAAAACGTATTACCAGCGTATGAGTAGTTAAATTTTATTTAGTAAAAATAACTTTTACATCAAACAGGTAATTTTTATACTATAATACTAGTATAAGAATTTAACTTTACTACATTCTATGATTTTCTCGAAAAAGACTTTAATTTCGTTAGAAAATTCTACTTTATTTACACAAAATGCTTTAAAAAGCTTTTTGTAAAGATATTTATATCTCCATATAAATACATATATAATAGTAATTAAAACAGATATTTTAAACTGGGTTTAAATATATATATATGATACAACTTATTTAAAATATTCTTTTACATAATGACTCCAAACAAAATTTTATTCTTAAAACAGTTTTTTAGTCTTGTTTTTTAACTTTTAATGAAATATACTTTTTTAGACATGCTACGTACTATCTACGTAAATTTTCAGTACATTTACTCAGAATATTTTAGGATATTAATTTGATTCCGCATTTTCGTAATTCAATGAATTTTGCATTAAAAGTATGAACTGTATTTTAATTAAAATTTGAGAATAAAAACAGAAAATTATAAATTGTAAATTTCTTGATTTGATGTATTTTCATATTTTATACGATTTCATTTTTTTATAATTTTATTCTTTTTAAATAAATTTTAGTATATGCATGAGTCTATTCGTTTACTCATATTTGATTTTTATATATGGTGAAACAGACAAATATTGTATCAAATTTCCTTAAGACACAGTCAATATCTCTAGTACTTTCACTATATAAACATCATAAATTATTTCAAGAAAACATAATATTACTTAGTTATTAAATGTTTTGACTAAAAGCATAAAATTATGCGTACTCTTTTATTTTCTTTATCTAATGGGAGCATAAAATATAGTATATCCGTAAAAGACTGGAAGGATGTATTCCAGTTGATTCATTTCAATGATATGTCATAGTAATTCTAAAGTACAATAAAATATAAAGAATAGACAACATGTTACAAATAGTGCAAAATTGGTAATTTATAATACTTAAGACATATTAAATAAAAGTGTTTTCAATATATAAAAAAATATTTTATGCGATATATTTCAGAATTTAAAGCTGAGTGTATACATTTAATATTCTTTGATTCTTCTGGAAATACAGATAGTCAAACACTGTGTCAAAGATTCAAAATACACAGTCTTTGTGTCTCGTATTCTGTATTATGTAATTCAATAAAATGTTATAGAAGTAGTATATGTATAGAAGTAATGTTATAGAAGTATATATAGAAATAGTATTGATTTCTAAAATTATTAAAAATAACTGGCTAAAATAAGATAATAAGTCTTAATATTTTACAATTGTAAAACATTATTTCTCTGAAATATTTTTATAAATTTTTGTAATATAAAGTAATAAATAATAGTTCTGCATCATAAATAAATAATAGTTCTACATAATACGTAAATAATAGTTCTGCATATTAGTTCTGTGTGTCTTTCCTTAAGTACAAATTATGTATTTTATAACCATAAAAGTTTTATCGTCATTAATTCTAAAAATCAAAATTGGGATGTTATTTTATTGCTGCACTTACACACTCATATATACATACATATACATATACATATACATACATATATATATATATATATATATATATATATATATATATATATATATATATATATATATATATATATATATATATAAACATAGATACATATATACACACGTACACATACTTATACTTACATGCATAAATTTTAGTGAATTAAGAAATTTTAATTATATATATATGTGTGTGTGTGTGTGTCTGTGAGTGAGTATATTGTAATATAATATTTTATCTCCTTTTGCACACTTCTTCTTTACTACTCCTATTTACTATTCAATTACTATTTCTTCATTACTATTTGTGTTTTATAATCTTTAAAAGTTTAAGGTAAACAATACTAAAAATTTTTTGGTTTGTTCTTTGATTATAAACGTTGTAGATCATATGAAGCAATTTTTAACCCATCTTGTTATTTAACTAAAGTGTATTAAAAATCAGAAGTGATATCAAATTGAATGGAAATATGTTCCTGTATCCTTTAGATATATAAAATAAAATTAATGATTCCAAATACGTTATTAGAAAATACGTTGTTAAAAATTTACAATTAATATTTTAAAATTGTTATTAATTGCTGTTAAATCTTTTCTCCCTGTTTTACACACTGCATTTATTCTTCATAATTTAATAATTCTTTCCAACATAAGTAATATATCAATTGAATTAATTTAATACTATCTTTATTTTCCACTATCTACACCTAGTCTCCTGTTTAATCATGTTCATCATATATATATATATATATATATATATATATATATATCTATATATATATATATATATATATATATATATATATATATATATATATAAATATATATATATATATATATATATATATATATATAATATGGCAAAAATAAAGAAACAAAACAAGCAATTTCTGACTTTACTCCAACTATCTTAACAAAAAAAACGCAAAACATATCCCTTTTACTTGGTTAATTGTAGACATATGTATATTGTGTATGCATTGGACCTCCAGAATGAAAATATTCTAAAGTATAAATGAGTTATAGCCAATCAATTAATTTAGAGCAAAAATTACTAACATCAGTGCCCATAACTCATTTCAAAATGGATATATTTATAATCCTGAGATTCAATGCATATGTAGCATCACTAAAAACATACAGTTAAATTCTAATTAAATTCTAAAAATTATTTTAGCAGTTATGACTGTTGAGGTGTGGTGGCAAAAATGAAAATCCAAATTAAAGAATTAGTTTGATAAATTCATTAAGTGTTTTATAATGTCATAAAAATTCAGAAATATGCTGGAATAATTTATTTATTTATTTAGAAACTATATTAAGCTATTTATGACGTTTTTCATGCTAACACTCAAGCCTTTTACTACTCAAGTCAAGCCCTTTTACTACTCACTTCAGGCATCTCTTCGACACTCCAGGTGATGATTAAACAGCTGTATCGTGAATTCTAATGACTTTAGAAACAAGCTGAAAACTGTTTTCAAAATCTAAAGGACTGATCTTTAAAATAAACGAATAAAATGTTTCTCAATATTTTTCACGAATATCGCTATTTGAACATGATCGGTTACCTTAATATAACTTGGATTTCTCTTAAATACAATCTTCTATGTTACAACATTAAAGTAATGAACGTATTTGGGTATATAAAGATTATTATTGGAACTGCTGCAGCCGACCGATGGCTGAATGGTAGAGTGCTGCTCTTCGGAACCGAAGTTCGCGGGTTCGAATACCGCTAATCTCTTGGATGTTTGTAGCCGTTCGCAATAGGCTTTAAACTGCAGGTCCTGGTCTCATTAGCCCTCGTGTGCAAAACAGTAGACCGTAGCGCTCCAAACTAAACTAAACTTAAACTGTTGAAAAGTATGAAATCTAGAAATATTATTGCGTGTGTTTCATTCGGTTGAAGATTTTACAGTCAATTAGGAATTCAGACATCTTATTTCAACTTTCCACAAATTGTATATGACTTTATTGTTTTTACAACCTTAAATATAGAAATATTAAAACAATAAACATACTTTATGTAAAAAATGAATTAATTCAATTTCTTTATTTGTTTAAGTATGGATTTCTGATAAAATATTTCGAATATAAATTAAATGTTGAATTAACACCCTGTATCTGATTTTACAAAGAAACCTGCTGTAAAAATGTTATAGAAAGAATCACATATAAACATAATTACTAATATGCTTTATTTATTTGTTCTGCTGAAACTTTGTTTCATGTTAATAAGTAAGTACAATATGATAAGGAACCGTCTTCAAGAATTGTTAGGAGGCTGGGGTATCATTGAGCAACATGTTCATTTTTCTAGCTTGTATGTGACGCCCTTTTCTAAGCAAAAGCAGTTGCGACCTATCTTCTTTCCGGCCTTATATCTTCCGTAACAATCGCAAGTGTATTTAGCACAACAGTTTCCAGGAGCATTTGTACATACACGATATTGTGGGATGCAAGCTCTAGAAACATTATAAAGAAACCATACATTAATTTATACTATAATAATACTAAAAGATTTTTTATTATATATAAACAGTGGATCTCAAATTGCAATATTTTCAGGCTTAAATTTAGATTTAGAAAAGCGAAATTATTAATAGGTTTGTTTGTTTGCTTTTTATATTTTTCCATTGCCACAACTTTATTACACTAATACAAACATAGTAAATAACAGGACGTTGTACATTAAATTTATAGTTTGTTAATTACTATAGATTATACAATAGATAATCAAATTTATCGATAGCTGCGATTCAAACTAATTGATCCAGGCAGAAGATAAACATTAATAAAAATACAATTTTCCCATTTTAAGTGAAAGTAGTCATTTTACGAGACATTAGATGTTAGGCATGGATATCTCCAGAATTTAAAGAAATCTATAAATTTTTTGTTCTTTTAAAACAAGTTTAATGATTATATAAATCATTTTACATAAAAATGATAGGTTTGTTCTAGTATAACTTGAATTTAAAATAATTAATGATAGCTTATTCGAAATAGCTTTCTAGTTTACTACTATATTTAAATGAAATTCCTATATATATATATATATATATATATATATATATATATATATATATATATATATTTATAAATATGCGTGTACTTCTATAATTATTACTTGTAATCTTATTTCAAATTAAATTTATAAAAGTTTGATAGTCTGTATATTTACAAACTTCTTAAACAGCTAACAATTATTAAATTTTAATAACTGGAACAGCATTTTCCACTCTTTTAATTAATTATTCTAGCATTGTATAATTAGCAGCATTATTTTAGTTATTTAAGTCCTTATTAAAACATATATATTAGTTAAAAAGTAGTCTAGTTGCAACGTGTGTTTTTCAAATACAG
>CM063510.1:134831358-134851358 GCA_032207245.1 Pardosa pseudoannulata
TTATTTTTTGGTGTATCACAATTATTAAAAATAATTATTAAAATTTATTAAAATGTTTAATATGTTTGGACAACACTATTTATTCCATATAAGTTTACTAACATTTAAAAATATTAAAATGTGACGTAACTTCTTTGTTTATTACATCTATATTTTTTTTTACTTAAGGTATCTATAAACTCTGGGGAATGTATTCTACATGCATGTATAAAAAATTGTTAAAGATAACTTTTTAATAAATTCCTATAAAAAATAATTATGTTATTATTATTTAATCTAATTTGGGCATATTTACTGAAAAACTAGATAATTTAAAATAGTTATTTATAATTATTTATTTAAAATGGCATGATTTAGGATCAAATGGGGATTACATAAAAATATTACATATAATGTAATAATTATTTGTATAACAAAAAATTTGGGATTTTCTTATTGTTAATTAAATAATTTATGTATAATGTAACATACTATGATGATTAAATGCTGGTAAAATTGAATCATGATTTTATTGAAATTGGTTCTACTAGTGCCTGTTTAGATTGCTCAAAATTGTGCTTCCCTGACTGTAACATAATTTCACACTATGAGTAACCTAGGTACCAACAGTAACACACTCAAAATTACGTCACATGTCTTTTATAATACTAAAAGCACGTAAATGTAGCTTTGTACTAAATTAATCTTACTTTTTAATTACAGTATATCTTTTTAATTAATTTAAATGTATAAAAAATTAAACAAAATGTTTATCACTTTTACTGGGAATATCCAGTTTTCACATGTACATGAATTTAATCTCAAATAATCTGAGTTTACAAAGATTAAGATGGCGATTCCGTTTATAATTCCATTTCATGAACTCGATTCAATGTGTAATTAAATTAAAACTATCTTCCAAGGAATCGGTTCCATGCAACTGGATTACTTATAATCAAATAAGAGTTTTAAATACTTATTTGGAAATCTCAAATATCTAATTATGTAAATTTATATCACGGCTTCCTTCTCCAATATTTAATTTAAAGCTATTACTTTATTTAAATTAGGCTAGGAATTGGTGCACAGATTAATTCAAATTTTAACAACTGGTATTCTAGATAATTATTTCCACAAATATAATAATTGTATCATTTAAATGAATGAGTATTGTTATTCGTAAATTGTAGAAAATAAATTCGAGAGTATAGGCTTCAGACAAAAAGTTCGATCACAAAAGAGTACAACTTGTTCTTATCAGCAAAGCAGCTACCTAGGTATTAAAATTTTATATTAGTTTCTTTACGTATCAAGACATCTATTGCAGTGAAAGTATAAACTAATTCATGAACGTTTAATTCATAACATGGAAATGAAAACACCAAACTTTTCTTTTCTTGAGAAATTTTCAAGGAGATTTACATATTTATTCATAATAGAATGTTAATGAAATAACTTTATGTTTAGGTTTCACTGTAAGTTAACATCATGTCTAATAAACATACTTACATAGTTAGAAATTGATGAAATTGGCTTAGTATTGTTTCAGATGAAAATCCTTTGAACTCAATGTTAAAGATCCTCAGTTGTAGCAAGTATATATATACATGTAAATATATTGAAATAACAGGAATGTATAACTATTTTATTGAATGTTGATTTATATATATATATATATATATATATATATATATATATATATATATATATATATATATATATATATATATATATATATATATACATATATATACATATATATACATATATACATACATACATATATATATATATATATATATATATATATATATATATATATATATATATATATATATATATATATATATATATATATATATATATATATATATATATATATATATATATATATATATATATATATATATATATATATATATATATATATATATATATATATACATACATATACATATATACATACATATACATAAATTCATACATATATATACATAAATTCATACATACATATATATATATATATATATATATATATATATATATATATATATATATATATATATATATATACATACATATATATACATAAATACATACATACATATATATATATATATATATATATATATATATATATATATATATATATATATATATACATATATATACATATATATATACATAAATAACATATATATATATATATATATATATATATATATATATATATATATATATATATATATATATATATATATATATATATATATATATATATATATTATATATATATATATATATATATATATATATATATATATATATATATACATATATATAAATTACTTTTGTGGTATTACTCAAAATACTAATTTAGTAACATTCTTCCTGAGTCACACACTTATTTTCCTATCTTTTTAAATTTTGATGTAACCATGTATTCTTTAAGGATAAATTATTACTCATATAAAGTTAATTTCACTACAATATTGAAATATAAAATTAAGCGTTAACTAATGTATTGTTTACTTCCCAGCAAACGTTTATATTCTGGAATATGGAATACCATGAAACATTAAGTTGTTAAAACAGCATTCAGATTTTGATAACAATAACCGATTGGGTAACTGTGGTATAGCCACATTCTATGTAAAAGGGAATGCCAGGAATTGCCGGCTTCCTGACCCCTTACTTTATGGAATGGGGCTTGTCCATGTCCAAGTCACCTTGAATCTTCCCGCGCTGACCATCCGTGGGTTGCCGTTTTGCTCTCCCCATCTTTCACCTTTTGTCCAGCTTGAGCGTTGCTTGGCGCCCTAAGATTCCTAGGCTGTTCTTCCTACTCACGCTACGTTTGACGATCGTCTTGGCTTCCCGCTGGCGGGATTTTTCCACTGACCTCGCCATTCGCGGTGTTGAATGAGCATCATTTTGGCCGAGATTGGGGGAGAGATCACCCGCATCATTTAAGAAGAAAAAATATTTTTTTGAGACATTTTGCTCCTTTTTTTATTTTTGTGTCATGTCGAGGGACGTGTATTTTTCTGACAAAGTCAGCAAGGAATAGTCAATAATAAAAACTCCTTTCAGCTATTCAATTAATAGGACTATTTTATTTTCGTCAATTTGCATTTTCCTCTGTTATAAAGTTCTGGAGCATTCCATATGAAGATAGTGAGTTGTGTCTGCCGCCATATAGTTCCACCAAAGAACCGGTGAAAGGTTATTGCGGACTAAGGGAAAAATGGAATATCCAATAACATCAATAATTCTACAACAACAATAATTATTCTACAGATAACAATAAAATGTATGCAAAATTATATAAATTTACCCCCCTCTTTAATTCACACGTCCTAAATTTCAAAATAACATGAAAATCCTCACCTTTTATTTATGTACTGTATATTATCGTTTAAAACATAAGAATTGTACACATAATTTTAAAAAAATGATCCATTGTTTACTTCTACAATTTTTTTCTAAGAAGCTCATTGATGAATTGTTCTTAAAGTCATGGGTGCGATTTGTTCTCCCCGTTTCAACACTTTCAAAGCAATTAAGAGGATGAGAAATGTTTAACTGCTCTGCAGCATTGCGCTGACACATTTTTGGTAACCTGTCGTAAGGATTAAAAATTTCGATCTTTAGATTTAATGTTGAATCATTTCACTTTCTGGCTTCCATATCGATAATCTGCATGTAAGGCATAAAATGTGAATATGCTTCTTCTCAGTTCCGATAAGAATGTGTTGCCCTCTGCTTATCTGACAACCATTGACCACCAGCAGTGTGTGCGTATTTCAGAAAAATTCTGTGAATGTCTAATTTCCCATTTACCTAGGTGAAAGAGGGAGAATTCTTGGAAATTCAAACAACAGCGAAGGGAAAGCTTATCTGACAACCATTGACCACCGGCAGCGTGTGCGTATTTCTGAAAAATTCTATGAATGTGTAAATCCCCATTTACATAGGTAAAAGAGGGAGAATTCTTGGAAATTCAAACAACAGTTATGGGAAAGAAAATAATGGGTTCCTTCTAGATACACTGTGAATATTCCTTCGCTAGTTAAAATGAGGTTCGGAAACTGATAACATTACCCGATGTAACGATCATATAAAGTGTTAATTTTAACGTACAAATGAATAGATAATATCGGAATTAAGTGAAATCGATAACAATAAGCGATTGATAACTTTAACCGCGATGATATTAAGCGGAGCCTACTGTATTTACTTCGTTTGCAAGTTCGTAACGTGGAAGTGACTCGTAACTCGAATGTGATATATTTTATTGAAATTTGTACGTTATGGCTTGAATATTGTATACAACATTAAATATTATTTTACTACTATTAAAATGTCAGATTCGCATTACATAAACAAATGTTAATGAATTTTAGTGATTATTCCCGAATAGTTAAAGCCTAAAACATATTTTATCTCTAAAGGGTATAGCTATAATATGATCATATCAAATATTAAACTGTAGTCAAAAAGTTACATATGTATTATTCTATCCCACAACTGATGAATTATAACCGATATGGTAATCTATTTAAATTATGCTAGATACACTCTGCATATTTATTTATGAAAAGCTCTAGCATTCTTTTGAGAGTAAATGTTGGCATAAATGATGTCATTATGCTTCGACGTAAGTTAATTTAGCTATTAATGCGTTTATTCACAAAACTTTAAACATTAAAACATCATCAGCATTAACAAGCAGGAGTACGACCACGAAACATATCTTTTAATGGGAACTGATGCCCTTCTCGCTGAGAAAGGAGTATTACCCTTCGGTATAGCTAGGTATAATTTTCCAATTATTACCGTGGTGAAACCCGACTATATCATTCTAACAAATATTTCAAACTAGAGTTAAATGTAATTTATCACTATTTGTGTAGTAGCTTAAGTATTCGAATAATTTCAATTTGATGCGGAATACGAATTATTAATGCAATTTACTTATCGTTAAACCACGGATTATATAAATAGGAGAGATCAAAGTATCATCCGTATATATATATTAATAAAAGTATTTTGTAATACCAATCAAAACTTATGTTTCTAATGAGTACATTACATAACGTAGTGTGGAGCATTTAATACTGAAATAATTAAATTTTATTCAAGATATCTTTCATTTTAAAGTTTTATTGCTTCAAAGGTTTTGATCATCAAAAACTAATGCTACTATGGAATATTAAAGGAGTGATTTTGCTTTAATATTCCTTGAATTTATGAATCAATATCTCTCACATATTCTTATAGTTTTAGTTCCTGAAGTTTGCTATTGAAAGTACAGTTATCAATGACATTACAGTTGAAATCACGCACGTAGAATTAATCCTTATTAAAAAAGATTGTTATAGTAAAAACTAATAGACACAATAAAAATATAATGTACATCTATCTACTTATATATTTATTTAACATTTTCTAATCAAAGTACAGTTTTATTAACATTTTCTATTCATAGTACATTTTATTTACAATTTTCTATTCAAAGTACAGTTATCAATGACATTACAATTGAAATCACGCACGTAGAATTAATCCTTATTAAAAAAGATTGGTATAGTAAAAACTAATAGACACAAGAAAAATATAATTCACATCTATCTACTTATATATTTCTTTAACATATAGCCCCTGTTGTTTTCACTTGACCAGGCTACTGGACAATGAGAAAGCTATGCAGCTAATAGTAATCAAAATACTGAAATTTTAACCAAAGTACTTAAAGGTTTTAACCGATCAACGAATTTTTTTAACGGAGGCAATAAGGGACTTTACTCAAACATTTAAGAATTTTCTAACATATTATAGGTTTCAGAAATATTTTCTGTTTTTCAACAAATGTTTAGAATCTTTGTAACTTTTCACGTTATTCTCACTTCTTAATCTACCGGAATAAAAATATTCGAACATCCCGCCATCTGGGAACAGAGTTTAACTTAACGGAAAACGTAAATTGAAAAAAAATGTTTTTTTACTGTTGACTTTTAAATATTATAATTGACATAGATATGTCTAAAGTAATAATTTCCAATAAGCACGTGATTTGACAAGATATGGCAAGCCACATATTTTGCTTACTAACTCTCCGGACAAACAAACTAAATACACTGAAATGTTGCCTTAAAAATACAGCGAACTCCGCTTAGTGTGGTTTAGGTTAATGTTATCAATCGCTTATTGTTATAGAAATCATTTGGTCCCCATTTTCTCTATTTATTTGTATGTTAAAATTATTGCTTTATGTGATCGTTACATCGGTTAATGTTATCAGTTTTCGAACCTCATTTTAACTGGCAAAGGAATATTCGCCATGTATTCAGAATGAAACCATTATTTTCTTTATCTTCGTCCTTCTCTTAATTTCTGAGAATTATCCCTCTTACATCTAGGGAAAAAGGGTCTGAACAAAAGAGAAGGGAATTAAGCGTTCCTCAAAATTTTCAGCATTACGCACACCCTTCTGGTGGTCAATAGTTTTCAGACAATCAGAAGGCTACAAATTCTATTTGGGAACTGAGAAAGGGCGTATTCACATTTTATGCCTTACTCACTTACATGCAGTTTGTTGATATGGAAGACAAAAAGCGAAATAATTTAAATTTAAAAGTAAATATGGAATATTTAAATCTTTATGTCAGGTTACCAAATATGAGTCAGCGCTGTTAAACATTTCTCAGCTTCTGAATTGCATTGAAAGTGTGAAAACGTGGAGTACAACAATGCTCCAATGAATTTAAAAAACATTGTGATTACGAATTATTATCAATGGACTTCATAGAAATATTTGTATAAATCAACAATTGATCAATTATTTTTATTATGCAAACAATTCTTCTGTCTTAAAGGATAATATACAGTGCATAAATATAAGGTGAGTTTTTTAATTTTATTTTGAAATGTAGTGCGTGTGAATTAAAGGGGCGTGTACATTTATCTAATTTTGTGTACAGTTTATTGTTATCAACCGGCTATTTTTATCAAAATCACGGTGTGCCGAACTGATCACATTTAGCGGAACTCACTGTACTTCATTTATATGTAAAGTATTTCATTTCCATCCAACCTCCGATAATTTTTCACTATTGACATACAATCACAATAATCAGCTTCCATGAAAATAAAATATCAAACTCCGTCTTTATCTGGACAGCACTGGTTACTTCAGTTGCAAGTCTATATAGCTGTACTGTTAATTAAATGATAATAAAAGAATAGTTACTTTGTAGATATTACATTCAATACCATATCACTTCAATATAATATCAATCATTTTCACTTTGTAACGTTGGATTTAGTTAAGGGGCTACAATACTACTAGATCATTCACGAGGTAATTTCAAGCAGAGTAAATAAATCCTTGACAACTTAAATAGGAATGTCAGTAAATGCAATTCACTTCCAACAGATCAGTAGTGATATAGTCAGTTTAATAGAAATGTAGGGGTTGAATAATACCATTAAATACTTCTCAGTGATTTCAAAAGATACGGTATTTAAAACTAAAGCCTAGAAACTTCATGGGTAGTTCTGATACAACTTAATATAAATATCTTTCGGAATCTAAAATGCAATGCATTTCACACACAATGATGGAAGGGGATTCGAGATGTATCAAGTTTAGTCGCTGATAGTATTTGAAATTCTAGACAATATTAGGTGATATATTATAGATCCCTACGTATAAAATTTTAAATTTTGTACCATGATTGGATAGTTTATCTATCAAATTGCTTTGTTTATGCTTTGCAGAATTTTAAAAAAAATCATGGGATTGTCTAGGTTTAATTTTCTTTATTTAATGTCATTTTTGTACATAGCTTAATGATAATCATTTTACTTTATTTATCTAATCAAACTGACAGGTTTCTCTTGAATATGTCACGAATATAAAATCTATGACTAAAAGACATATCATTTGTCCTATAAAAATTCCTGTGTATGTAAGTGTATATGTAGAATATGTGTATGTAGTTAGAGGAGAAAAATGTGGATGTAAATTCTAGAAATTGATGATATATTCAAAATTTGTCAAATATCAATACACACACACAGATATATATATATATTATATATATATATATATATATATATATATATATATATATATATAAATATATATATATATATATATATATATATATATATATATATATATATATATATATATATATATATATATATATATATATTATATATATATATATATATATATATATATATATATATATATATATATATATATATACATATATATATATATATATATATATATATGTATATATATATATATATAAATATATATATATATATATATATATATATATATATATATATATATGTATATATATATATATATATATATATATATATATATTTATATATATATATATATATATATATAATATATATATATATATATATATATATATATATATATATATATATATATATATATATATATATATATTGTAATAATCCCATTAAAAAAATAAATGTATTATGTAATAACAAGAAGGATAGGATTGATACAACTATTACATTTTAACAAATTTGCTATTTCTAATATAAAATATAACAACAAAATTTGATATATGGTCCTTAAATTAAAAAAAATAGTAATAAAATGTTTAATTAGAAATATATTAATAGTAAGATAACATAATGTTTATGAACATAAAAGTTATATGTAAAAATATGAATCTAATGTTTGCTTTAATTTTTATAATGTAGAAGGGAAAGGTAAAATAACCTCATGAAATTTAATCGTAAATAAAACGTCCCTTCAAATATTTAATTTTTAACATTTACTTTAAAATATTTAAAATTAATATTGAATGCTAAATTCCATGTTATTGATTTCGTTATGCTGAAAATACCATTGAAATTAGTAAAAATTAAATCTGCAGCAAAGTTTTTAATTCTGTTAAAACTAAAAAAAATTTAGTTTAAATATAGCTTGGATATAATCTCTATTATATGTTCATATTTAAAATTAATTTTTTTTTCATTTCTAGGAAAAAATTCTGTTATTTTTTAATTTTAATGTTATTTCAGCCCAAGTTATAAAATTGTAACCACCGAACAAACAGGAAAATTTTAACACATAATTTATTTGAAATATATACTCCTAAACTATTTAAGAATACTGATTAAATTAAAAATTTATATAAAGTTTCTGTGTAAAAAGTATTCTTGTTAATTATATCAGTCTAAAATATATTTGTGTTTGCGTAGGTGTTTCAAATTAGGAACGTGCATAATCCTAAATTATAGTTTAGATTTTATACTAAAATAAAAATCTTGTAAAAATAACATTTCATAGCCCTATATAATGTTCATAAATTTCGATTTAAATATTTATGCATTGTTTCATTTAAATTTATGCATCTAATTTTCTTAGTAAATAGATATATTCTTAAAATATAAAGATTATAAAGACCTCATCACCATCTTATTAATTAGAAGAATATATAATTTCAGTTGTTGTATTTACTAATTTAAACGCATTTCATATTTCTGTCATGTATTAAACATTTAATTTCTACAACCACAACCTTAAAACTTCAATTATAACACAATACTATTCACTAAATGTATCTGCTATACCAACAAAGGTAAATTATAATGCCAAAGTATTTTAATTAACATCTAACTCTAATTACCATGAAGTAAATAAGTTAATCATTTATTGAAAAATAAGCTTTTTTGTAAATGTCATTGTATATAAGGATATAAGCTAAATCAAAAGAATTGCCATGAATCAAAATCGATTTATCAATATAAGTATGAATTGAACTTTAACAATAGGTATTCAATTTTTTTAATTAAAAGGAAAATAAATAGAATGAAATATTTCTATAAATGAGCTTAATGTATATATTGATTCCATAGTAAATAATGTTAAGTTTAGGTCCATCTTTCCGGGAGTGGATTGATTTATTACACTATAGTCAATATGAATAGCATAAGTATATTCAATCCATAAAAATATATTAATTTAAAGATATCAATTATTTATACAGATTAATTATTGATAGATTATAATAATGAAATTGTTTTACATTACTTCTAACACTTCTACCTACTACTGCATGTACGAAAAACGAAGAATATTCTTAAAAAACTGTATAATAAAGGAGACAGAAATAAAATGTCTAAATTGAAGATGTAAATATGACATGAAAATTTCAGTTTTAATAAAAATATCTACTCATAAATTTAAAATATTTAAATCAAATTAAATTTAGAAAAGCACTTCATTATAAAAGTTAGAAATTTTTATAAAATGTCATTTCATCGTGATTACATACCTACCGGTATAATGTACTTAAATACTCATTCTTATAAATTTAAAATTCTATAAGAGGAGTAATTTCTTTAAATTTAAATAAAACTAAGTATAATATATCTTCGTGTAATATGTAGAGTGTTTTATTTAAAAGGAGAAAGCTATCAAATAATTTGTTTTAGTAACTCCTGGGAATAGATCAATCTACATATTTTAAGTTAACTGACGTCAGAAATTTAAAACCACTCACTTTAAAGTAATTTGGAATCAAATAAGAATATTAAGTTTTTCATAACAGATATTGATTTTTAAAATGCATGATATGTGAAATGGAAGTATAAAAGATTTGTGTTATTAAATTTTATTTAATGTATCATATGCAAAATATGTAATATAAAGGATTGATTATTGAAGCACTTTATTTTTCTGTATCTTAAATAATTGATTGCAAACATTTGTTAAAAAATAAATAGAATTTGTTAAATTAAAAAAAAGACCATTGAAATTAAAGAAAGTCTATTAATTAAATAAAATATCATAATAAGTATGCAAATAACAATACAATTTGGAAATTATAAGTTGAAAATCTTAGGCAACTCATTGCGGAAACTCAACTTAAAATTTAAGTCGTAATATAGAACTGTCTAGTAGATTTAATAAGAGTATGCCTTTTGTTTCTATTTACAAGATATGTAACTCCTCATTTGAAAATTTCAAAATGTTATATATCTCTCGAAATATGTATATTATTTTTTTCTGAAGAAAACACATAATTTTTTATGTCAAATATATCCAAAAAATCTATTGATGAGATTAATTAATTGCTCTCGGTTTTGCCGTGGTTCATGGCTATTATATAAAACTATTATTATTCAACTAAATAAATAAGTTATTGATACTGCTACAAAAGTACGCTGTTGGTGCCGACACAAAAAGAAATTGTTTGTTTTAATAACCCATGACATGGGCAAAAATACATGGACTCATAATGCAAACTGCCTGTTCGATATGTTTTGCTATGTAACAACCAAAGTAAGTTATCTTCGTAAAAAATCTGAAGCAATAGAATAGAATTGCATCATGTTAGACAGGTATTACATAGATATTTCAGTCGAATGGTGACCGTTGGGCTAAGACGTATTAGCGAAGTCTATCAATTAGGTTTCACATGACTGGAATCCTATGGCAGACCAGTGAAAATGGAACAGCCAACATCTAGAATCATTTCTTGTCATATCTTTTACAAGAGATTCGATTGCAGAACATGATGATGCTAGATTGTAAGGGCCCTTCGGGTCATCTCTCCCTCCGAACAGTTAGTGTACGAAACAAGCCCAAAGTTACAGCCGTAGGGGTGGGTGTCCGAGGAACCCCATCGCCGTTGATAAACAACACCCAGCATTATTACTAACCGATGGACAATTATAAGGCATTGTGAAATCTTGGGGGGGGGAGGTAACTTGTTGATCAGTGAAGCAACAGTTATCTTAAGTCAACTCCTCTACTTAAATGAGGATTGATGCTAGGTAAGCCCAGACTTCTGTTGCTGGTTGTTTAGGTCAGGGTATACTATTATATACAAAAATGACAGTGTGAATATAACAATGACACATTACCATCAGTTATATGATTACATTATATTAACCTCTAGGTAATAACTCTATCATTATGTAATAAGGATTATTAATATTACCAAGGAGATTATATTATTAAAATATATACGGTTATATTAGATATAAACCTCGAATGGCTTTCAGTTTATACCATATAGTAAATTTCCTATTGGTAAATTATAATTAGTTATACTTTGAAGTTCTTGTTATCCACCTTATCGCTTCTGGGCTTCTCGAAAGCACCAATAACATAATAATGTAATTAACGTTATTTCTAATCACACTCGTTATAAGCAAATATTTTTTGCCCCCTAAAACTGAAATTTGTTTTAAAGGAAATTATTTATTATTCCATGAATTCAAAGTACTTTATCAACCATTTCAGCTGAGTAGTATAACGGTACTTCTTCATTTATTCTCACATCTCTGTAATTATCGTTATCCTAATTAGAGTAATAATGGAGATACACGTGAGTAGGTTATGCTTGTGATTATGAGATCCATTTGTTCCAGTCCTTTTTATTAAGTGGAATATTTATAGATAAGCATACCTCACGTAGAACTGCTAAGGAATTATTAATATCGCATTGGAAGGACTGATTGTCTCTCATTTATTTTTTTGACACATGATGAGAGTTCTAAACAATTCGTATATATTAATTTATAAAAAAATAAAATATGAAATTACTTAATACAGAAACATAGAAGTATCTTTTATGACAGATAAGTTTCCTAAAAATCAGTGCTGCGAATACTTCCTTTATAGCAAAAAGGCAAAATTCGTAGATATGTAGTGGTTTCTTCCTGTAAAGGCCGTAAGGAGACAATCTTTAAGATTTGTTTTAATTACAGTAGATGTAGTTAAAGTTAAAAATAAATTGAATTTTTTATAGTTCAAACTATTCTAGTAAAATGTTGCTGACTATTCAAAGATACTTCTTAATTTTAATTTTTTTTTTGCTTTATAATCATTGTTTATTTGTTATATACACACTCAAGAGCCAAAACATTACCACCACCCCTACATTTTTCAATAAACTGGCCTGGATGACGTGAAAAGCACGTAATCAGGTTAAAATGGTATTTAACTGCTGCTGGAGAGACTGAAGAATAATTCTTTCACTTACTTCTGTGTGTAATTTAAAAGGTTGCAGATTTAAGCTATTTTTATAACGGGCAGATTGTAATGGCTCGAAGGCTAGGAGCATGTATTTCCGAAACTGCACTATTTTTCACGATCTACCGTTGTTAGTACGTATACAAAGTGGATGAATTACTGTGAAACCAGCAGTAGACGACATGATGTTGGACCTCCCCACGCTATTAAAGAAAAAGATCGTCGGAGACTGTCTCTTGTTTTATAACTTATAGTTTATGGGCTTCCCGAAAACACCAATAACAGAATAATGTAATTGACGTTGTTTTTAATCACACTCTTTAGAAGAAAATATTTTTTCCTTTTAAAACTAAAATCTATTTTAAAGGAAATTACTTATTATTCCATAAATTCAAGGTACTTTATCAACCATTTCAGCAGAGTATTATAGCAGTGCCTCTTCATTTATTCTTACATCACTGTAATTATCGTTATCCTAATTAGAGTAATAAGGGAAATATACGTGAGTAAGTTATGCTTGTGATTATGAGATCCATTTGTTCCAGTCCATTTTATTAAGTGGAATATTTATAGATAAGCATACCTCACGTAGAACTGCTAAGGAAATGTTAATATCGCATTCGAAAGACTGATTGTCTCTCCTTTATTTTTCGACACATAATGTTAGTTTTAAACAATTCGTATTTATTAATTTATAAAAAAAATAAAATATAAAAATAATTAATACAGAAACATAGCTGTCCCTTTTATGACAGGTGAGTTTTGTAAACATCAATGATAACAATTCCTCCTTTATAGACCTAAGACAAACTTCGTAGATGTGAAAAAGTTTCTCTTTGTAAAGGTCATAAGGAGACAATTTTTAAGATATATTTTAATTACAGTAAATGTAGTTACAAGATTAAAAATAGATTGAAATTTTTATAGTTCAAGATATTTTAGTAAAATGTTGCTGACTATACAAAGATACTTCTTAATTGTAATTTGCAAAAATTATTTATTATGTATACACTTAAGAGCGAAAACTTTATGACCACTCCTACATTTTTCAATGAACTCGCATGGATGACATGGAAGGCTCATGATCATCTGAAAGTATTATTTAACTGTTGCTGGAGAGTCTGAAGAATCATTCTTTCATTTACTTCTGTGTGTAATGGGAAAGACTGCGGATCTAAGAGATTTTGATAGAGGGCAGACTGTGATGTCTCGAAGGCTCGGAGCAAGTATTTCCGAAACTGCACGACTCGTGGATTTTTCGCGATCTACCGTTGTTAGTACGTATACAAAGTGGATGAATGGCTGTGAAACCAGCAGTAGACAACATGATGTTGGACTTCCACACGCTATCAAAGAAAAAGATCGTCGGAGACTATCTCTTGTTTTCCAACTTATAGCTTCTGGGCTTCTCAAAAGCACAAATAACAGAATAATGTAATTGACGTTGTTTTTAATCACGCTATTTCGAAGAAAATATTTTTTCCTTTTAAAACTAAAATCTGTTTTAAAGGAAATTACTTATTATTCCATAAATTCAAGGTACTTTATCAACCATTTCAGCAGAGTATTATAACGGTGCTTCTTCATTTATTCTCACATCACTGTAATTATCGTTATCCTAATTAGAGTAATAATGGAGATACACGTGAGTAAGTTATGATCGGTATTAGGGAATACATTTGTTCCAGTCTATTTTATTAAGTGGAATATTTATAGATAAGCATACCTCACGTAGAACTGCTAAGGAAATGTTAATATCGCATTGGAAAGAATGATTATTTTTCATTTATTTTTCGGCACATAATGGTAGTTCTAAATAATTAGTATTTATTCATTTATAAAGAAAATAAAATATACAAGAACTTAATACAGAAACATAGAAGTATCTTTTATGACAGGTAAGTTTCTTAAACATCAGTTTTACAATTTCCTAATTTATATGTCGTAAGATATATTTTAATTACAGTAAATGCAATTAAAGTTAAAAATATAATTAAATTTTTATAGTTCAAACTATTTTAGTATATTGTTGCTGACTATACAAAGATGCTTCTTAGTTGTAATTTTTAATAATTATTTGATTGTTATATATACACTAAAAAGCCAAAACATTATGACCACCCACTAGAACTTAATACAGAAACATAGAAGTCTCTTTTATGACAGGTAAGTTTCTTAAACATCAGTTTTACAAATTCTTCCTTTATAGCCGTAAGAGAAACTTCTTAGATATGAAGAGGTTTCTTTTTGTAAAGGCCGTAAAGAGACAATCTTTAAGATATATTTTAATTACAGTAAATGTAGTTACAAGATTAAAAATAGATTGGAATTTTTATAGTTCAAACTATTTTAGTAAAATGTTGCTGACTATTCAAAGATACTTCTTAGATATAATTTTTTTGCTTTATAATAATTGTTTAATTGTTCTATATACACTAAAGAGCCAAATTATTAATTCCACCCCTACATTTTCAATGAACTCACCTGGATGACGTGGAAGGCACGTGATCAGGTGAAAGTGGTATTTAACTGCTGCTTGAGAGTCTGAAGAATCATTATTTCACTTACTTCTGTGTGTCATGGGAAAGGCTGCGAATCAAATCGATTTTGATAGAGGGCAAATTGTAATAGCTCGAAGACTCGGAGCAAGTATTTCCGAAAGTGCACGACTCGTGGGTTTTTCGGGATCTACAACTGTCAGTACTTATATAAATTGGATGAATGGCTGTGAAACCAGCAGTAGACGACATGGTGTTGGACGTCCATATGCTATCAAAGAAAAAGATCGTCGGGGACTGTCTCTTGTTTTCCACCTTATAGCTTCTGAGCTTCTCAAAAGCAAAAATAACAAAATAATGTAATTGCCGTTGCTTTTTATCACACTCTTTAGAAGAAAATATTTTTTCCTTTTAAAACTAAAGTCTGTTTTAGAGAAAATAACTTATCATTCCATAAATTCAAGGTACTTTATCACCCATTTCAGCTGAGTAGTATAATGGTACTTCTTCATTCATTCTCACATCACTGTAATTATCGTTATCCTAATTAGAGTAATAATGGAGATACACGTGAGTAAGTTATGCTTGTGATTATGAGATCCATTTGTTCCAGTCCATTTTATTAAGTGGAATATTTATAGATAAGCATACCTCACGTAGGACTGCTAAGGAAATGTTAATATCGCATTCGAAAGAATGATTATTTCTTATTTATTTCTCGACACATAACGAGAGTTCTAAACAATTCGCATATATTAATTTATAAAAAAAATAAATATAAAAGTACTTAATACAGAAACATAGAAATCTCTTCTCTAGAGGCCGTAAGAACACAATCTTATTGATATATTTTAATGACAGTAAATATAGCTACAAAAATAAATAGAGATTGAAATTTTTATAGCTCAAATTATTTAGTAAAATGTTGCTGACTATTCAAAGGTACCTTTTAGTTTTTATTTATTATTCTTTAGTTATTCTATAATTGATATATATACATATATATATATATATATATATATATATATATATATATATATATATATATATATATAAATATATATATATAATATATATATATATATATATATATATATATATATATATATATATATTTATATATATATATATATATATACTATATGTAATATATATGTATATATCTAGTCACAATAATTATGTAGGTCCTATTGTTGTTTTACTTGCCCGAGCAACTTTGCAAGAAAAAGCCTAATCATCTAATAGTAATTTGGTAAGATTCAGTCTAGCCTGAAGTGAAGAGAACTACGCAAGTCAAATTTAAGTTTTATATATATATATATATATATATATATATATATATATATAAATATATATATATATATATATATATATATATATATATATATATATATATATATATATATATATATATATATATATATATATATATATATATATATATATATATATATATATATATATATATATATATATATATATATATATATATATATATATATAAATATATATATATATATATATATATATATATATATATATATATATATATGTATAATATATATATATATATATATATATATATATATATATATATATATATATATATATATATATATATATATATATATATATAATATATATATATATATATATATATATATATAAATATATTATATATATATATATATATATATATATATAGTATATATATATATATATATATATATATATATATATATATAAATATATATATGTATATATATTATATATATATATATATATATATATATATATATATATATATATATATATATATGTATATATATATATATATATATATATATATATATATATATATATATTATATATATATATAAATATATATATATATATATATATATATATATATATATATACATTAAATATATACATATATATATATATATATATATATATATATATATATATATATAATATATAAATATATATATAATATATTTATAATATATATCTACTGAATATATATACAAGTATATATTTATATATATTATATTTATATATATATATATATATAATATATTATATATATATATATATATATATAAAAAATATATATATATATATATATATATATAATAACATATATATATATTATATATATATATATATATATATAATACTTTGTAATTTATTTTTTTAGTCACAATAATTTATGTACTATTGATGTTTTACTTGGAGCAACTTTGCAAGAAAAACCTAATCTCTAATAGTAATTTGCCGGCAGTCTAGCCTGAAGTGGAAAACTACGCAATATTTAAGTTATTTTAGGAGACTAAAAAAAGGAAACTTTACTCGACAGACAAGAGAAAGCCACAAAAATCACTGTAGGTAAAATCAGAAATAATTTTAAGGAACAAAAATTTATTTTAGAATTTAAACATAAGATCAGGAAAAACACAGAAATATGCCGGGGACAAATGGAAAACGTGTTAATAGACAGAAATTTACTTCTATAGAAGAACATATGTAAAATTTATCAAAATAATTTAAAATCGACGACACTTATTAAAACTTTAATGGAAAAAGATTTTATTTGGAGAGAGGAAATTTAAGGAATATTAAAGTGAAATATCTTGATATATATAGATATGTATATATATATATATATATATATATATATATATATATATATATATATATATATATCGGTTTTCACTCTTCCCCTGGAAAATAATCCTTTTGGAAACAAATGGTAGTTAACAACTCAAGTACAGATGTGTGGATGATATATACGTACACATATATAAATATATACATACATACATACATACATATATATTATAAATATAATGCCTGTATATTCATGTGGTAGACGCTCAAATAGAGAAAGAAAAAAACTAATGTAATTTTAAAAATATTTTAATTTCAAGAGAAATATTTTCTACTTAATATTTATTTTTTTATTTAATGAATATTCAATGAAATTTTTCTGCCTTTTATATTGTCTTATACAATTTTCACACTAATTAAGTTCATAATACTTTTAATGAGTTATAATATTTTTATTTGTTGTTACTTGTTATATAAACAAAACTTACAAGAGTTTAAATAAAAAAATTCAATTAAAAATTCCTGAGTTTTTTATATTCAAATAGTTTGAGTCTAATGCTTATTCTGGTTATAATATTTTATTATTGGATTATCGCAAAATTTGTAATTTTTATGAAAATTAAATCAATCGATAAATATTTTTACACACGTGATCTAGCGTAATGTTTTATATACAACAACTTTTTTTAAACATCATTTTTATATGTAAAGAAGAAATTTGCGTATTTTGAAAAAAAACTATTGCTTCACTTATTTTAAGGTAAATATATTTAAAACTCCTAACAAAAATTATCATGCATTAAATTCTTGGAGAATATAAAATTCTTAAAAATTTTAGAATGTTTAGATATTCTACTTCATATGTCAAGGTTTTTATAACTTCCTTTTCTATAAAATTTTGAAAACCTGAAGACTTTTTCTAGAATTTATTGAAAGTTTCGCAATTCTTTACTGTCTCAGTGAAAGTAATGGAAAATCGAAAATAAAATTTCCGTATTAAGATATTTTTAAGCTTTAAAAAATTTCACTGTAAGTGTATTGTAATGGATATAAGATATTTAAAGTTGATACAAAAAGATATAAATTTTTATTACTTATAATATGCTTGACAGGTTAATATAAATAACAGGGTTCGGAGAAATTTTATAATGCTGGAAAAAAAGATTATTCCCGATTACCTAAGTGTTTTTGATTTCACATATATAATTATAACATGGATTCAATAACATTAATATTTAAATTTGTTTGAGGGAGTGAGGTAAATTTAATTTCTTTTCTTTAATTATTTGTTTATAAGATTTTCATAAGCATAGAGAAATAAAATATTTAGTTATATGTATTGACAATAATTACCGGGTGATCAGATTTAAGAATTCTTTCTGGAACAATAAATATTCCCAAATACTACAATCAAATTGCTAGTGTTTGAAACATCATTTAGTTTAAATGAATATCATTTATAATTCTTAAAAATTCTTATAAAAACATTTTACCTTCATTAAAATTTATATTTTCCCAAAAATACAATATTAAGTATATAAAACCAGTAATAACTTTTATTTAAAAATGTGTGAACTGTAGTTACTCTTATTAGGACTTGTATTAAACAATTTTATTTAACTCTTTTGTCGTGTGATTTTTTGCAAATCAATTTTGCTACATACCATATATATTACTGAGTTGAAATCTTATATCCATTTATGATGAGATTTATGTATCATTCATTAAATTACAAGATTATTTTAGGAAAATTAATAAACACCTTACCCAACATTCATTTACAAACATGAATTTTTGAATTATTTAAGGTTATACGGGGTACTGGGTCCATAGGACTTATCCCCAGATATAGGGTTGTA
>CM063510.1:134853858-134953858 GCA_032207245.1 Pardosa pseudoannulata
TGTAATCACTGAAAAGGAAGCTAGTCCTTTACATTATAACTTTCTTTTAACTCGAAATTTCTCTAAAGTATATGAAAAAATTACTCATTGTATGTTAAACCCCTTAACATGCACGCTCGAGTTTACTGGAGCACTAAAAACTGACCAAACTTTGCATACTCGTGATAATTCCAGCGGTGTTGTACTTTACGTTGCTCTAATTTTTCACACTCGAATGCAATCAAGAATTAAAAATAACAGTTTGAAAGCAAAAAATAAACAATCGTTTTATTGATATTTATGATTAAAATGGGATTGTAAGCTATAACACTTACTTATTTAAGTATATAATATATATAATTTGTCTACTTATCACTTACGACTTAATTCTTCCTTGTGATAATTTTTTCGAAATATATCACACAAAAGTAAAATTTGATAATTTTATAAACACTAGTATTGTTAAACAAGTATTTTTACTGATAATAGTGTTTATTCTGAAATGGGAATTCGAAAAGTAAGATAAAAAAAGTCGATGTGTGTGTAACATAACAATATTCGGCTATTTTCTGCAATGTCATCAAAATCCGAAATTGCGATATAAATTTTGATTATTTTTTTTTATAATTTCTTTCTGAAGACAACGTCCTAAATTGTGTTTTTTACATTTAAAAAATTGATTTTATTGGCCGTCCTTTTTTCAAAAAAAAACTGTCCATTATGGGGTTAACTTTATTTAGAATGTTTAATATTTGGTCTATAATATTAAGCCTATATCCAACTTTTCCTTTTAGTTAATATCTATACAATTTTGAGTTTGATATTATACAAAATATAACGACATTTCACAGTTACTATTTGTCGGATTAAAACTGGCTGAAAAAGTGAATCGTATGTTATATTAGTAAAAATATTATATACTGTTATGATAAAATAATATATTTTATAAGAAATGTATCAATTTTATTCTCAGTTTAGCTATTATTTTACCTTAGTACTGTTTGATACGGCTGTAAGATAGCTATCTACCTCTTCAAACATTAGCTGAAAATGACATTTTACGTATTCCGTAGAGAATCCTTTAAAACATCAAATTTCAATAGAGATCTATTGTTTTAGAGATAGAAAAAGAAACATTTTATGGAATTGATATTCAGATTAAATATTTGCAGATCTTATGACACTTTAGGGAATTCAAAAAATCCAAACCGTAAGACTTGGCAGGAGAATATCTTTCTTTTGTGCAGAAAATCCTTTGAAAAACAAATTATTTCAAAGTATATTTTTCCAGGGAAGTATAACCTTTTTTTGCGAACTTTTCTTGTTATTTTATTCAGCAGGCTCAAGAACCTCACGGGGATCCATTTGACTAGTCTTTTGAAAGTGCCGTTAAAAATTATAAGAAAAAAGTAGACCATACCTTTAGAAATGTAATAGAGGAGAAAACTAGTAATAAGAAAAATAGTTTGATAATATTTTATAGTTTAGAAATAACTTGCATGTGTGCATGAATCCATCAATGTCTGTGTAAACGGATATTTTTACTTATAAAAATTATATATTACTGAATATATTTAAATAGTTTATTCATATATAAAAATTATTCAGTGTATTAATATATGGTTTAATACAAATATTAATTTCCATAGAGATAGGTGACTAATTTATAAAAAATATAATTACATCTCCTATATTTATAGAAAGTTAATATAGATTTTTTAATCAATATAATATGTAATAATAATATATAATGATATATATATATATATATATATATATATATATATATATATATATATATATATATATATATATATATATATATATATATATATATATATACATATATATATATATATATATATATACATATAACATATATATATATATATAGTATATATTATATATATATATATAATATTATATATATATATATATATATATATATATATATATATATATATTATATATATATAATATATATATATATATATATATATATATATACATATATATATATATATATATATAATATATATATATATATATATATATATATATATATATATATATATATATATATATATATATATATATATATATATATATGTATAGATATATATGTTTATATATATATATAAATATATATATATATATATATATATACACACACACATATATATATATATATATATATTTGACATGTCGTGATCCAGAGTTAAGACGAATGGAAAACAGTCTTCTTGATAATAATAAGTTTATTAAACCATCGTTAAAGTAGAACTTGCACCATTTTCACTTTTTCGTCCAAGACATTCGTAGAGTGTTGTTAACAGCTCCATGTCCACGCGCTCACTGAAAACTTATCTGTTTGCAAGCTCATCAAATTGTTTCAAAATCCTTTGGCCTGAAAGGATTATCTTAAAATTTTACGCGTGCTTGGTTTTTTTAAAATTTATTTTATTAGTATAAAAGAGTTCTCTTTTTAAAATCTTTTTTAACTCACGTAATTTCCAACTACCCCTTTTTTAGACCTGACATATATATATATATATATATATATATATATATATATATATATATATATATATATATATATGTTTCTATATGTATATATATATATATATCTTTATATATAAATATATATATATATATATATATATATATATATATATATATATATATATATATATATATAGTGTGGTGTGTGTATATTTATACAAATCTACGTTTTTAGTCATTAAATTTTTAAAATACATTTTTATATTAACACATTGTGTGCGGGTACATTTCGCAGCGGAATTGTATAAGAAGCTGGCGTTTTGCTTGTCAATTTAGTTATTCAGTTAAATATCAATCGATAAAAAATTATTTAATTTTTTAAACAACTTTTCGTACTTTATATTGAAATATATAAACAAATATTTAAATAGAAATATATAAATACCATAAGATTTTTGAAAACAAAAAATATGTTTTTAGTGGACAAATATATAATAGTATCGTAAATATGAAAAATAAATTAAAATAGTAGTATATAGTTTTATTTGTTTCGAATTATGTTATATATATATATATATATTACATTTTTACATTATAAAAAATGAAAAGAGTAATCATAATGTTTTACAGTGTGGTAACGTTCAAAGTATTTTCCTTTACCAAGAGGTGCACGGCCAAACCCGTATTAGTACTTGACCCGTGATCAAGTATCAATCGTCAGACAATGTACTAGTACGTCTCCCGCATACAATGTGTTAATACTTTTATTCTGAGTCCTCTATCACATTTTCTTTTCAGCTTAGCATTTTGATGTCTGATGTTTCTAATGTTACTTTGTAAAGATACTAATGTAAACATTCATGGTTATTAAAAGTCGTTATAATATACTGAAAATACATGATTTCATGAACTTTGCCTCTTATCACGAGATAACAGTACTTGAGTATTATTTAGACATTTGCAATGGGTGTTGTGGAACAGTTCATACTCCTAAGCCTATGTATTGTAGTTACAAAACAATCGAGTAAATTTTTAAAAGTGTATACAAATACCATATGTACTGATACATATTAAACTTTAGTTGCATTTTCTATTTATACTGTTCATTTTGTGCTCTGTGAAAAGAAAAAGGTCTTAGGCCCATGGTCAACAATCTATGCTGGCTGAGAGTTAACATTCTATTCAGGGTTCTGCTGGTAAATTCTGTTACCAGAACAGCCAATACTATTGTAATGCAGTGTAGAAAAACGTATTTATGTGAAAAATAATTTTCTAAATATGCAAAAACAAGGACAGAGTAGTGGATAGCGCTTAATACAAAATAGGTGACTTCGAATAATACCTACATTGCTAGATTTCTATCTTTTGCTTGAAATAATCCAAATTCATCCCATTCACTGAACAGGATTTTGTCTCGTTTATGACAAATGTATTGCATTGAAATTAAAAGTTAACAAATAGTTATATTTTTTTTAGAAAATAGAAGTATAATGCAAACATAAAGAATTTTTTGTTATCATTATTGCATGAAGCCCTAAAATTTCAGATAATAATAAAATTATAATATGAATTTAAAGAAAAAATTATCAGATAATAATATAATATTAAATAAATAAAGTATAGCGATATTTTGAGTTCAATGTATATAATATATCCACAAACTTCAAAGTTCATAAAAAGAAAAATATATCAATTTATTCGAAGTAAAATTTATTATTTTTAATATTTGTCCTATTTTTTTGAATATGCATAGGTATTTCAAGAGAAAATATAGTAATTGATTTAAATATAGACATTTTTATCATTGCAAATTTGAACTAGTGTAAAAATTAAATAAGTTATCTTGGTTAAAAATTTAAAAAATAAACGAAGATAATAAGTATATTAATTTAAAATATTAAAAAGATATTTAAGATTTAAGTAACCCGTAATTAAAATATAAACAAGTAGTTATATTTTTGTTTTAGAAAATTAAAATGCATTGCAAATATTACGAAATTTTTGTTATTATTGTTGCATGGAATCGTAAAATTTCAAGTTATAATGAAATTGTAATATGAGTTTAAAGAAAAAATTATCAGATAATAATATGATACTATTAGATAAATAAAGTATAACATAATATTTTAAGTTACATTTTTATAGTATATACACAAACTGAAAAGTTTATGAAAAAGACTCTATATTAGATAAGCTAATATTAGAATGCATAAAAATATTATGCATAGCTAGATGCATAAAAATATTATGCATAATTTAATTCGCATGAATCTTTTTTCCTATATTTTTTACTACTACTAGCCTGTATATAATTTAAATAGAATATAACATATTATATATTTGGGAGAGGGTTTCAGGATCTGACATACATTTATGTTGCTGGAAGCTCATATAAATCCAATTTAAAAATTTGACAACAACTCAGACAAGTTTCGTTAACTTTTTGGAGTACGGAAACTACAATATCTACGGAAATGAGGTAACTCATATGAATTACGTAAATATAAACACAGAAGTGAATGAAATATCAGTTTCTTCACTTGTGCTATAATATACCTTTGTTGTTTTTGATCATATGCTTTCATTTTTAATTCTTATTCATAGAAAATTTTTGAAAATCTTAAATAAGTAATCTTTGTAGCTATGTGCATGGGCAGAACCAGCAGCAATCGAAATGGTGGTATGTTAACTGTCATCTTTTATGCAAATATTGTTTATTGCAAGATTCATGTTGGGATGGAAATGCAGTGGAGTCCGTTTTTGTGTTCCCAGTAAATAAATAAATACAGACTTAAAAGTATAAAGCAGTAATAAAAATTGCTTAAATTTTTGAGACCCTTGCAGGTGGCGCGATCAATTTTATGGTTAATAATTTTGAATTCCAAACTGATTTTTTTTATTTGCGTAATTGTATATTTCATTAAGGTATCCGTAAACGTTCGGATAACTTTTTCTTTAACTCTTTAAAGATGACGGGAGCAGATAATTTTACTACCCATAAGTCCTAAAGTTTTCAGAAGGTGAATATGTAAAATGGACTGTCCCATTTTCCCACCCCTCTCCCTTCTTCCCAGGGAATGATCTTCGGAGCTACTATATACTATAACACCAGTATACCTACCAAACATGATTTAAACATAAATTTATTATATGAGTTCATGTAATAATATAAACATACACACTCATTTCGAAACTATACAAAATTTAAACTCATTTGTTATAAGTTTTTACAGAAGTAAATAAATAACAGTAATTTTTAAATTAAGAACTGCAAACTTACTAAAACACTTTTAGTATAAAAAAATTAATAGCTCTACAACACAGAAATTCCAGAAAAAATAATCATCGTAAAATTGTGAGCATTATAAAACAAAAGAAAGTAAATCATACAGTATAATTCATTTCCTTTGTCTCATCCAAATAATTACAAATTGAGTTTATAGCTTTTTATTTTCCCCACGTTATCAATAATATTAATTTAACCCTCTAAGCGGTTTGCACGTACAATTCCGCCAGCTGTCACAGACAATTTTCAACCCCCAAAATGTTCCAAAAATAAATGTATTGTACATTTCTGACAGTGCTTTTCCCCCATGAAATTATGAGGTAGGAGGGTCAGGTCGATTGTTTAGGAACTGCACCCCTCTTTGACTGACATTTATTGAGGAATGCTCCCCTACTCTCTGAGGAACAAAGACGCTGATAGCTTCTCATGGCTTTGTCAATCTCTATTTCGAAGTATTTCGTTTGCGGCAACATATATATCTAATTGCACCACTGAAATATCTTGGATGACATTAGAAAAAAATATAAATAATTCTTTAAAAAAAAAATTATTCGTACTTTTAGAATACGTTATTTCGTATGTGATGATCTTCGAGACTTGACGAGCTTTATGTGTATTAAAAATTAATAATCAATAATGTTTATTTATATATATATTTATAACCGGAAGTAATGAGACAATAACGAGGGTGGGGCAAAGGGTGAAGTAAAAAATCATAGAACACTTTGGTAACTGACACAATAAAACTTTAGCGTATTTTTGGAGACCTTTTTTTCCCCAGTGTGTTCCACTCGGAAGAGTTAAGAGAAAAATTATGCATTGAATCAATAACAAAAACAAAGTTGTTTAACTATATATCTTTAATTTTTAAGTAGCTTATTTTTATATAAAATACCTTAAATCTAAATTTAAAAATATATATCGCAGCATAAATTAAGATTAGAATTATCTCAGAGAACAAAAAGAAAGTAAAAACTCATTGCTAAAGAAAACACCTTAAAATGTGGTCAAGCTTTGCTGTAGGCTAACTGTCAACTGGTCAAAAGACGGGGCAGGTGAAAAGAAGACCCCCGCTAGACATACCTATCACCCTCTATTTTTCTTAATCCCGGCCCATTCCTGCTAAGCCCGTCTGTAATTGCTTCGGCCGGTATGGGTCGGGTTCGTCACCAGGGAGTTAAACGTAAAAACTAGCTCATGTTTTTATATTTTTATATTTATTTTTTTATATTATCCTAGAGAACTGAACTTAAAAAATTTATTCCTGGAGAAGTTTTTATAAAATTTCTAATATATAAAAAAAGTTTAGTAAAATAATCGGGTTTTTCAAAAGGTCTAATTTTTTAATAAATTAAATTATTTCAATATTTTTTGATGCAACACATTTTTTATACACTGGACTAGTGAATCACCTAAAATCATTGCTTAATTTACATTTGGTAAAAAATACTGGTCCTTAAAAATCATACACATTGAATTTTTAACGAATTTGTATTAACTTTATATCTAACTATGAGTGTAACATCATTAAAAATTATCCAAATTTAAAGCTTTTAGGTCATTTACTAGTAAATACTATCAAAAGCATTCAAAATAATTTTCAACAAAATATTTTAAGAACCTTTTGATTTTTCACATTTCAAGTTTCAACATTTTATTAAAAATACCGTTCTGAGAAAAACGCATTTGAAGTTTATAAAAGCAACTTTAACTATTAAAAAATTAAAATACATGTTTAAAATTCCCCACACTTTCTTCCTTCAAAATTTTATAATTGCAAAGTTGCTAGTTATTAAACATACTAGAAAAATGTTTAAAGTAATCTTCATAAAAATTTTAAAAATGTGAAAGTTTTGTCCAAAAATTGCTCTTTAAAAGACTTTAAATTCACAACTTCCGGTTAAAAATTCGCTACTTCCGGTTTGTTTTGACAGCTGTTACTGATGTTTAAGCAGCTGTAACTTTTCTTTAAAATGTCTTACAGACAAAACAAAAACAGATTTAGAAGCCTAAAAATTGAATTTCTTCAATAAAAATTTTTAAAAAATATGATTTTAGGAAAAAATTACGTTTTCAACATGGACGGATGGATACCTTAAAGATTTAAAAAATAGTACCAGACAATCAAATAAAATAAATTAAAATGAAGGGCAACAAAAAATTTAAATAATTTAACAGGAGTAGAAGGAAGTCTTTTCTAGCAAGGAATTCTTCTCTGTTAGTATTTATTCTCTAACATTGAAAACATGTAAATAAGAACTCTGTATCAACTTAAGAAGAAACTTTCCCTTGTGGCCTATTTAATCTATTTATTGTCCGTTTCTGGAACTTTGTTGAAAAAACAAGTCAACTTGTGAAGAAGAAACAAGACTACTTATGCGCTTTATTACGTATATACACGCATGGAAAAAGCCAGTCTTCAGTATTTAGAAATTTTCTGGAAATGAAATACATAACGTATAAAGTAATATTTTACTTTAATTTTATATAGTATATCCACGAACTGCAAAGTTCGTGAAAAGCAAAATATTTCAATTTATTCCCAGTAAAATTTATTATTTATAATAGTTTTCCTGTTTTATTGACTATGCATAGCTTTTTGAAAAACAAAATATAGTAATTGAATTAAATATAGACATTTTTAGCAAGTTTGAATACGTTTAAAAATTAAATAAATAATCTAGGTTAAAGTTTAAAAAGTAGAACGATAGATAATAGGTATATTAATTTAGTTTTTAGAAATTATTTTAAAGATTTTTGTAATCTGAAATTTAAAAATAAACAGTTATATTTTTGTTTTGGAAAATTAAAATATATTGCAAATATTACGATTTTTTTGTTATCATTGTCGCATGAAATCATAAAATTTCATATGATAATAAAATAGTAAAATGAGTTTAAATAAAAAATTATCAGATAGTAATATGATAATATTAAATAAATAAAGTATAACGCAACACTTGTACGTTAAATTTATATAGTATATCCACAAAAAGAAAAGTTAATGGAAAACAAAACATTTCAATTTATTGAAAGCAAAATTTTTTATTTATAATAGTTCTACAATTTTATTGAATATGCATAGCTATTTGAAGATAAAATATAGTAATTTAATTAAATATAGATTTTTTTTAATATTGCAAGTTTCAATACGTGTAAAAAAGTAAATAAATTTTCTAGCTTAAAGTTTAAAAATTAGAACGATACATAATAAGTATATTAATTTAATTCTTTAAGTTATTTTTTAAGATTTCTGTAATCCGAAGTTTAAATATAAAGAAATAGCTATATTTTTGTTTTAGAAAATTAAAATCTATTGCAAATATTACAAATTTTTTGTTATCATCGTGGCATGAAATCCTAAGATTTCATATTATAATGAAATTGTAATATGAATTTAAAGAAAAATTATCAGATAATAATATGATAATATTAAATAAATAAAGTATAACGTAACGCTTTATGTTAAATTTATATAGTATATACATAAACAGAAAAGTTTATGAAAGACAAAACATTTCAATTTATTCAAAGTAAAATTAATTATTTATAATGGTTCTTCTATTTTATTGAATATTTATTGAGCTATTTGAAGAGAAAAACTAGTAATTGAATTAAATATAGAATTTTTTATCATTGCAAATTTGAATACGTATAAAAATTAAATAAATTACCTAGCTTAAAGTTTAAAAAGTAGAACGATAGATAATATGTATGTTAATTTAATTTTTTGAAATGATTTTTTAAGATTTTTGTAACTCGTGATTTCAAATTAAAACAAATAGTTATTTTTTTTAGAAAATAATTAAAATCTATTGAAAATATTACGAATTTTTTGCTATCGAGTCGCTTGAAATCATGATATTTCATATAATAATAAAATTGTAATAAGAATTAAGAGAAAAAATTATTAGATAATTATATGATATTAAATAACTAAAGTATAACTTAATATTTTATGGTAAATTTATATAGTATATACATATACACAAAAGTATATACACAAACTGAAAAGTTTATGAAAAACAAAATATTTCAATTTATTCGAAGTAAAATTTATTATTTATAATAGTTCTCCTATTTTATTGAATATGCATAGCTATTTGAAGAGAAAATTAGTAATTTAATTAAATACAGACATTTTTATCATTGCAAATTTGAATAAGCTTAAAAATTAAATAATTTATCTATCTTAAAGTTTAAATAGTAGAACAATACATTATAAGCATATTAATTTATTTTTTGGAAGGAGTTCTTAAGTTTTATGTAACTTGAAATTAAAAAATAAACAAATAGTTATATTTTTGTTTTAGAAAATTAAAATATAATGCAAATATTAAGAAATTTGTTGTTATCATTATCGCAAGAAATCATAACGTTTCCTGTAATAATGAAATTGTAATATGAATTTAAAGAAAAAATTATCAGATAATAGTATGATAATGTTAAATAAAGTATAACTATATTTTGCGTTAAATGTATATAATATATCCACAAACTTCAAAGTTCATAAAGAGCAAAATATTTCCATTTATTCGAAGTAAAATAATTATTTAAAATAGTTCTCCTATTTTATTGAATATGCAAAGCAATTTCAAGAGAAAATATAGTAATTTAATTAAATATAGACTTTTATATTACTGCAAATTTGGACAAGTGTAAAAGTTAAAGGTGTTATCTAGGTTAAAATTTAAAAATTAGAATGATAGATAATAAGTATATTAATTTAATTTTTTAAAAGAATTTTTAAGAACTATGTAACCCGTAATTTAAAAATAAACAAAGAGTTATATTTTTGTTTTAGAAAATTAAAATCTATTGAAAATATTACGCTTTTTTTATCATTGTAGCTTGAAATCATAAAATTTTATATTATAATGAAATTGTAATATGAGTTAAAAGAAAAAAATAACGGATAATAATATGATAATGCAAAATAACTAAAGTATAACGTAATATTTCACGTTAAATTTATATAGTATATCCACAAACTGAAAAATTTATGTAACACAAAACATTTCAATTTATTCGAATTAAAATTTATTATTTATAATAAGTCTCTTATTTTATTGAATATGCATACCTTTTTAAAGAGAAAATATAGTAATTTAATTAAATATAGACTTTTTTATCATTGCAAATTTAAATACATACAAAAATTAAATAAATTACTTAACATAAAGTTTAAAAAATAGAAGGATAGATAATAAGTATATTAATTTAGTTTTTTAAAATGATTTTTAAGATTTTTTTAATCTGAAAATTAAAAAGAAACAAGTAGATATATTTTTGTTTTAGAAAATTAAAATATATTGCAAATATTACGAATTTTTTGTTATTATCTCATGAAACCATAAAAGTTCAGATAATAATGTAATTGTAATGTGAATTTTAAGAAAAAATTATCAGATAATTATATGATAATATCAAATAACTAAAATATAACTTAATATTTTATGTCAATTTTTTATAGTATATCCAAAAACTAAGAAGTTTATGGAAAACAAAACATTTCAATTTATTCGAAGTAAAATTTATTATTTATAATAGTACTCCTTTTTTATTGAATATGCATAGCTATTTCAAGAGAAAATATAGTAATTGAAATAAATATGGACTTTCTATCATTGCAAATTCGAATACGTATAAAAATTAAATGAATTATCTAGCTTAATGATTAAAAGTAGAACAATAGATAAGAATATTAATTTAGTTTTATGAAAGGATATTTTAAGATTTATGTAACCCTAAATTAAAAAAAACAACAAATAGTTATATTTTTGTTTCTAAGAATCAAAATATTTTGCAAATATTATGAATTTTTTGTTAATCATTGCAACATGAAATCATAAAATTTCATATTATGATGAAATTGTAATATGAGTTTAAAGAAAAAATTATCAGATTATAATGTCATAATAATGATAACAATTTGATATAAGGAAAGTATAAGGCTCATGATATTATTAGCAATGAGTCATTTTAGTTATAAATTCTTGCTAATGCTTGAAGTGTTTACTTTAAAAAGACGCTCTTAAATAAATAATTTTTAAAAAGCACTTATGAATTAGAACCTGTTTTTTTGTATATTTAACACTACATTTGAAAAGTAAAAAATGACTACGTGTTATATTTTTACTGAATCAAAATTATGAAGAGTATTTTAACTGTATTTAGAAATATGTCTCCGTATATAATAACAAACGTAATGAATATATTTTGTCATGTGAAATCGTATAGTAAAAATTTCACAGTCATAAACGTAAAAAACAAATTAAAAATGTTTCAGTCAATTTATATTATAATAAAAATCTAAATTGTATAAAAATGTATTTTAATAAGAGATCCATAGACCTGAAAATCCTTAATTTTAATATGTTGTTTTCCTTTACTACTAAGAAAAATGTTAAATAAGAAAATATGCAGCGACGAAAAAACAGCTTTTATCCCATGATTAATAACTCTAATAGAAATATATTGCATAAGAGGAAAAATTCTAAATTAAATAAATAATCACAAATGCGTTCTACGAACATTTCATCGAAATAAATTGCTTTTTGCATAATTAAATATATTTCAAATGTCAAGCGGAAAAATATTTTTGATAAATGCTGCAATATTTTTTTTCTAAAAAAAAGCAAAATTCAACTTCAAAAGAAGACGTCTTTTATTCTGGAATATGAAAAAATTCTATCTTTATTCTTCCCCTACATGCTTTTCAAACAATTTAGAATTTTAAAGTTATGATACAGTTTTCAGGATATAAAGGAAAAATGGTTTATGGAAAAGAATAGAAACAAGATTTTCTTCCATAAAAAAATCCTCCCCTTTCACGGGGCTTCCAGAATTTTGCTTCGGGAAAAAGCTTTATGAAAAGTATTGATAAATAGAAGAAAATTACAACAAATATTTGAAATTCATTTAATATATTTTCACCCTGTGTGACTGCCTCACGTTCCTTAAACCATGCAAAAAAATATGTGTATATTGTATTTCGAAATAAAGAAATGAAACTGATAAATAATAGGAAAATATTCAATATTATGTACATGTCAAATGCCAAAATATATGTCAATTAATCATATGTATTGCTTTATTTTTATAGTTATTTAAATATATATTTATTTATTTTTATTTGCTTTATTTTTATATTATACGTGATATATTTATCGGGAAAATATAAAATTTTACAATATATTACGTATTTATATCTGTCTGAATATGTAGGTTGGATTAGAAAAACTTCATCAACAATAGAAACAGTATGGCAAAATTGATTACTCTCTGTGTAACACTATATTTAAGGATGTTGATCATTCACATTACGGATGTTTGGTATTTTTAATGAAGTGAGCCAATGTGACTCATAAGAAAATTGACGTTTTTTGCAAAGAAAATAGTTCCAAATTAATTTTTAAAAATGTTTATTATAAAAAAAATCATCATTTTTTTACATATGAAATCAATGCACTTCACTGCTCACACGTGATGTATAAATCGAAATGATGACAGAAATGGGTAATAATGTAGCGGAGTAGCGAAAACAAGTGACAATGGCTCCCACATACGCACAAATATTGTATGTGAGGAATGCCAAATGAGAAGAGAAACAAATCACGTGAGACTTGACTGTCGCCTAGGCCGGACAGGACCATAAATTTCATATTATGCGACTAACTGTTAAACCATTGAGAAACCTATGAGCCAAATCGGCTCACAACCGTGAAAATAGTTATAACACATTTCATAATGCAAAAAAGGGGTCTGCGGGGAAGAGGAATGAAAGTTTACATATATTTTAATACTTAACTAAAAACCAACGTATGTTTTTGAGAAGTGATATTAAAGTTATATATATATATATATATATATATATATATATATATATATATATATATATATATATATATATATATATATATATATATACATATATATATATATATATATATATACATAGTGATCAAATTTTTAATGAATCAAATTGGCTCGGTCCGTAAATCTAGTGTTAATAACTTTTCAAATGGGAGGACAATAGCGATTTCATTAGGAAATCTACAGTCAACATTTCTCTAGAGAGTTATAATAGTAAAAACAGAAGCATAAAAACATAGAAAATATATTAAAGGAAAGTATCGAAATAAAAATACTAACATAAAAGTTAAACACAAATATTAATCCTCAATATGTTATTAGATCTAACCTGAGCAAGCGTTTGTTGATTTCACATGAAGAAAAGGAAGAGTTTCTTCTTTAAATGTAGGAGAATCAAATATGCTAGTTGAAGAAACAGTAAGAATGAAATGAAGTAACGTAAGACTGTATTTTCAGATTTTCAATAACTTTGCCTCTCAGGTAAATCTTGTAGGTTTAAATGTAATTTTACAAAAGAAGTTGATGGATGTAAACATATTCAGTTTTACAAAAGAAGTTAATGGATATAATCGTATTCTTGGAATTCATGTATCTGCACTTTTAGATAGGTTATAAGCAACTTTACTTCCTTCCTTTCCTGTGTGAGTTTTTACCAAAAAAAGGAAGACGTAACTCAAACTTTTAAAAATATTAAAGATGGTTGTATGACTGCTCTGCACCTGGAGGATTATTTGGTAAACTTTGTGGATATCTTTAGCAGAAAAAGCTATCTAAGAGGGGCAAGACCACACTTTCTTTGGAAATCACTAAAAGTCAATACGATGCTTCTTGATTCAGAGATATGTAGTCTGAAAGATTGAGATAGAGTGATTTTAAGATGTCCAGAAGTGAAATATTTCAGATTTAATGAAGACTGCAAAATCTGTTCAGAAAACATCATTTAGATTCAGTATGGTCGATGTTTAGCTTTTAGAGTATATATTTGGTGAACTTTGCAGATATCTTTAGCATAAAAAGCTTTAGCAGAGGAGCAAGACCTCAGTTTTTAGGCAAATCCCTAAAAGTCAATACGATGCTTCCTGATTAATAGACATGTAGACTGAAAGATTGAGCTAGAGTGATTTCAAAATGTCCATAAGTGAAATATTTCAGATTTAATGAAGACTACAAAATCTGTTCAAAAAGCTTCATTTAGATTCGGTATGGTCAGCGTTGACTTTTTAGAGCTGTGGTAGGTCACAAAAAATTATAAAAAACTCATAGTCTGCTGAGCGAAATTGAAATAGCGATGCATTAGATTTTTTTGTTATAGGAGCTGGATGTATGTGTCCATACCACACTGTTGCAGAAAGAGATATCGAAGAGGGGAAAGACCTCAGTCTCTGAGCAAAATGATAAAAGTTAATACGATGATACCTGATTCATAAAACAGGTAGTCTGAAAGACGGAGATACAATGATTTAACACTAGATTGCCCGAGATTTCTTGTATACCTATATTGCCCAAAAACAGTCAAAATGACTGCATTGTGAATAAATAACAAATATGTAAAGAAATTTGTTTAAAATTAATTTTTAATATTATATAATAAATTAGGGCGAAAGTAACTACAATTATTCATAAACCCATTTATATGTTATAGAAAAAGTCACCAAATTCTAAGAATTTGTGTCATATTCATATGTTTTTTATTGAAATTAGAAACTAAAATGACTGTTAATCTAGTGTTAAAATATAAGTGAAATATTTGAGATCTAATGAAGACACAAAATCTGAAACATTTCATTTCGATTCGGTAAATTTTTTGTTAATCTGTTAAAACTGTGTATCTCAAAAAAAAAACATAAAATGAAAATAAAAAAAAAACCTCATGTATATAATTAAATGGTGACATATTTTACAATTTTTCTTATATATGTATGTGTCCATACCACACTGTAGCAGAAAGAGCTATCGAAGTACAAAATCCAGTGTTAAAACAGCTAAAAAAATTGAATACGATATTTTATAAATCTTATGTGACTAGCAGAGTGATTTAAGATATCCATAAGTGAAATATCAGATCTAATAAGACTACAAAATCTGTTTTAATTATCTTCATTTAGATCTATATATGTTTAATCTCTTAATTCTCTCACAAAATATTTTTAAAAAAATCTCGGTATGTAAGTTAAATTGAGACACGATGCTTTAATTTTTCTTTTGAGATATAATATTTTATTGTTGACAGTTTATAATTATCTTAAAATTTTAGTATATATAAAAAGAATATCAGACCAATATAAGAATTAATTTCTTCATTTTATTTATTTATTCAAAAAATGTCATTTTTTTTATGCTTATTTTTATAATTTATCAGACATAACTTTTTAAATTATAGACATCAGCAAAAAAATTTCTAATTTTAATGTAAAAATATCAATTTATATAAATAATAATTTACATGTTATAGTTCGATTTTGTACATATCATTAGACTTTAGTCATTCACATAATATTAATATAAATTTTAGAATATATTTTTTATCTTGAATTAATTTATTTATACCTTTACATATTACATAAATGATTGATAATATCAAATTTGATCGTAATTAATACATAAAATATAGCAGTGTCACATCGCAATCTTTACAGTTAATTGTTTTATGCTGTATATTTGAGCAGTAAATAATCTAGTAGCAGAAAAGTAAACAAAAGCATTCGAAACATAAAAACACATGAGATAATTAAAAACTGATTACAGTAATGTAAAATTTATTGTATAATATAGGATTTACATGTATAAAAAAAAAAAAATATAAATAAACATTTACTTCCAAATTTATGTCTTTAATTTTACTTACACAATAGCGACGTAAATAAATACTTTTTATTTCTAAGAGATACATGAAACAGAGAATCAAGATGCACAAAATCTATAGAATAAAATGTTGAGAAATTATATGACTATTAAAAGAATTTGAGAATTTACTAAATGAAAAAATAAATTACATTCATTTGATAAATCTTGTTACAAATTAAATGCTTTGTTAAAATTTATGTTTTGAAATTTAGTAACAAAAATCAAGTGCTTTTTTTAGTGATACTATTGGAACATAATAATGTAGAAATATGTAAATCTTATTTTAAGGATTTTATGGCTTTTCGATAAAAAAAAAAATATTTAAATAATAATTATAATAAAACTTTTTTAATATAAATAAATATTAATTAAACCTTTTAAATAAATGTTTATTTTTTAACTTGTTAATTAATTTATGTATATATATTTTTTATTTTTTTTTTTTTTTTTTAATTTTTTATTTGGTGTTTTTTTTATATTTTTTTTTTTGTATTTTTTTAGTTGTTTTTTTTTTTGTAAATAGTTTTTTTTTTGTGTAATTAAATGTTTTTTTATAAAGATTTTTTATTTATTTTTTTTTGATTTAATAATGTTTTTTTTTAGTATTTTTGATTTTTTTCAAATTTTTTTTTTTTTTTTTTTGTTGTTTGGTGTTTTTTGTTATTTTTTATTTTAATTTTTTGTGGTTTTTTTTTTGATATTTGGTGTTTTGTGTTTTTTTTAATTTTTTGTTTGTTTAATTTTTAATTTTTTTATTGTGTTTTTTTTTTTTTTGTTTTTTTTTTTTTTTAATTTTTTATATGTTTTTTTTTTTTATTATATTTGTTTTTTTATTTTTTTATTTTGTGTTTTATTTTTTTTTTTTTTTTTTTTTTTTGTTTTTTTTTATTTTTTTTGTTTTATGTTTTTTATTTTATTTATTTTTTTTTTTTTTATATTTTTTTTTTTTTTTTGTTTTATTTTTTTTTTTTTTTTTTTTTTTGTGTATTTTTGTTTTTTTTTTTTTTTTGTTTTGTTTTTGTTTTTAATAGTTTTGTTTTTTTTTTTATTTTTTTAGTTTTTTTTTTTTTTGTTTTGTTTTTTTTTTTTTTTTTTTTGTTATTTGTTATTTTTTTTTTTTTTTTTTTTTTTTTTTATTTTTTTTTTATTGTTTTTTTATTTTTTTTTTTTTGTATGTGGTTTTGTTTTAAAAATTTTTGTTGGTAATATTTGTTTTTATGATTTTTATTTGTTTGAGTTTTTTTGTTATACTATTTTATTGTTGTGTATTTTTTTTTTGTATATTAGTTGTTTTTTTTTTTTGTTTTTATTTTTTTGTGTTTTATATATTTTTTTTATTTGTGGTTGTTTGTTTGTTTTTGAAATTTTTTTGTATTTTGTTTTTTTATATATTTGTTTGTGTTTTTATTTTTTTGATTTTATTTTTTTGTTTTTGTATTGATTTTTTTATATGTGTTTTTATGTAATTTTGTAAATTTTATGAATTTTTTATTTTTTTTTTTATTTTATGTTTATTTTATTATTTTTTTTATTTTTTTTAAGAATTTTTTTTCTTTTTATTTTTGATTGTTTAATTATAATATAAAAGTTGTTGTGTTATTTATGATTTTTTTTATTGAAATTATTAATTCTTTTTTTCATTTTATTTATTTAATATTTTTAATTTATTTTAATTTTTTTATTTTTTTTTTAATTTATTTTTTTTATTTTATTTATTTAATTTTTTATTATTTAATAATAATCTTAATTTTATTTTTTTTTAATTATATGTTATATTTTTTTATTTTTTTTTTTTTAAAACTTTGTTTTCAATACAATAAATATGTTTTGAAACTTTTCCTTTAAAAATAATCTGCTACTTAAAATATTATGATCTTATCTAACTTCTCAACTCTTACTGCTCCTATACTGCTCTATCAATATCTTAAATAGATATACTATTTTTAAAATCTACAAACAAAGCTTGTTATATAAATATAAAAAACATTGTGTTAGGGAGGATAGATATTTCTTAATTTGTATAAAGATTATATTTTTATTTATTGATATTACCTTGCAGTATTTTATAACTTTAGAGTTATTTAACTTCAGTATCTTAAAATATTTTCAATGTTATAAAGTCTTTTTTGAATGACTTTCCTTTTTACATGTTCCCTACATATTTTGCAACTTAAAATATTTACTTTCTAACAGCTATGTGCACTGTTACATCAATATGTTAAATAAATTAGATCTGTATTTGTTTTATCTAAAAACAAATATATTATATAAATTTTAAAAGTATATACACTCTGTGAGTTAGAAAGGAAAGTGATCTCTTAATGCAGAATGATTATATTTCTAATTCTCAATATTGATTTGGTGTATTGCTTAAATTTAAAGTTTCTTTACTTTATTGTTTTATAATACTTCGCAATTTAATTTTTTATTCTTGAAATGTTGATTTAATAGGATGTACTTGAAAGAATATATATTTGTTGATTTGTAGAACGACTATATTTCTACTTATTGATATTGTCTTGCTGTATTGTACAACCTTAAAGTTTTGATCTTTACTATCTTTCAGTGATTACTTATTATCAATTTTAAGTATTTCCAATACTTTTTTGAATGACTTTCCTTTTTACATGTTTTCTACATGTTTGGTAACTTAAAATATTATGTACTTTTCTAACAGCTTTGTACACTTTTACATCAATATGTTAAGTATATTTCCTCTCTATTTCTATCTAAAAGCAAAATGTATTACATAATTATAAATAAAACCCACACAATATGAGTTAGGAGGGAAAGAGATATCTGTATGTAGAAATATATATTTCTAATTATCAATATTGCTTTAACGAATAGAGTAAATTGATAGGAACTTTACTTCATTATTTAAAATATTTTTCAATTCAATTTTTATTCTCGAACAGTGGGTTTAATAGGATTAAACCCACACACATCACTCTAAAATAGAATGAATCTTTTATGTTCGTGGGAACAGAAAACGTGAATTTAATTTACACATTGATATGGCCTAGTAAGGAAGTATAATAAATTTCAGGAACAAAATCTATTCTCTTTAAAACCTAGTATTAAAATTTAAAAATTAAATTTTTTACATACATTTAAGATCTTTTTACAGTTTTAGAAATGAAAATAAGATTAGACTTTTATAAACCATGTTATTATTTCCTTTTTCTAAGTGCGTATATAACAGAAAATACGATGAAATTCCATTTAATATTTCATTGTTTAAAGTTATAAAATTTACTTTTACGCCTCATGAAAACCTTTGTATCTCAGACAATTTGGACTACTTCTAACGATTCAAAAATGGTTTTTTGACATTTCACAGTTTAAGATATTTTTTAGTCGATATTAATATTGTAAACTCCTTAAAATGTATTAGTCATTCTTTGGATTACAGAAATATATTTCTATTTGAGGACATTATTTAAGCTTTTAAACACGTTATTGTTTACATTTGTGTCTATGTGCGTACATCTGAAATAACTGAATAAAAGAAATTATTTAACAGTACTTATTAACAATGATTCATAATTTGACCTTAGGTGTACTACTTTTACACCTCTAGCAAACGTAAATATCTCACATCATAAATATGCTACATTTTAATATTCATAAATTATACATTTCTATTCTCACAAACAAAGTATATATATTCATATATAATATATATATATATATATATATATATATATATATATATATATATATATATATATATATATAATATATATATATATATATATATATATATATATATATATATATATATATATATATATATATATATATATATATATATATATATACATATATATACATATATATATACATATATATATATACATATATATATATATATATATATATATATATATATATATATATATATATATATATACATATATATATATATATATATATATATATATATACATATATATATATATATATATATATATATATATATATATATATATATATATATATTATATATATATATATATATATATATATATATATATATATATATATATATATATATATATAATGTTATTAAAGGAAATTCGATGCATGAACTTGGTGTCCAAGTGTGGCAGCACATGCATTTAGATCTTAGTTGCATTGTATGGGTTTTAATAGAAATAAATACTCTAGTGATAGATTGTGCGACAGAATTTTATAAATATCTAGTAATAATTTCAGCTTTTATCTATAAAATATCTAAACCTGGGATAATTTACTATGAGAATTGTGCTTCAGATAAAAGCTATTACATTTTTCATGAATTTATTTATTTTTATCCGTAAAAGGGGGAGAATTACTTCTGTAATGACTGGATAATTTTAAACCTGTAAATACTCGCCCAAGTTATGGCGCATGTCTCGCTTGATTCAATATTCCCATTCTTTTTTTCCGAATGCTAATGATTCTTTATCTAACTGACTTTAGCCGAACGATGGCCGAATGGTTAGGGCACTGACCTTCGGATCCGGAGTTGGTGGGTTCGATTCCCACTGTGGCATGGATGTTCTTAGCCGTTCGGAATCGGCTTTTAGCAGTAGATCCCGGTCTCAATAGTACTCGTCTTGCAAAACATTCGACCGTAGTGCTATCAACTAGCCAACCAACCAATTAGCTGACTTTAAGTTCATGACATTGTAGGGGAGGGGTGTGCTTGAATATCCTTTAAATAAATATTTCCGAAGATCCAAAGTGCAATACAGGTCATAAATTATTTCGAATTCCTGTACTCAGGAAGACAGTAATTATGCCTCTAATACAGGTGAGAAGTTGATATGATGTCAGATGTCAGCATTTGAGAAAGGACGTGTAGATGAGCTATTATACGATGTTTTCACAAATGGATGAACCATGGCCGAACAACAAGGCGTTAAGAAGGAAAAGGTCTGTCTAGTTAAACGACAGAACGTGAGCAACGAACAGACGTTATAGCTCTATTCACAGTCCCAGATGCATCATTATCATCCATTGTACGTCCAACTAGCGCTTCAGTGACCGCGAAGACCAAAGCTCACAGAAAAAGGGCTGTGAAGACAGAACGACAAGCCCGTTCGAAATGATGTCGAACTGGAATGTCACTGACTCGAGTAGAATAGTCTTCAGTGATGAGTTCCACTTTGAAGGGAGGCCCGATGTCCAGTAAAGATGTTTCTGGATATGCCCTGTGCATCGATGGGATACCACCATGAATGTCTTCCGGCATACAGGCCGGCATCCAGGAGTTGTTGTATGGGGTGCCATTTCATTTGATAGTAGGACCCATTTGGTTGGCATCCGTGACACCCTTAAGTAGCACAGAGGTACGTCGAATTTCAACAACCCCGTTATGTTGCCCTTTATATAACGCCATCATAGACATATATTTATCAAGATAATGCGAGGTCCCACACTGGAAATGTTTCTACCGTTTATCTTCAAGCTTGCCGAAAGCTACCTTGGCCAGGAAATTTGCAAAATCCATTTTCTATTGAATGCTTTCGGAGCATTATCAGTAGTACCCACCAACCAGCTACAGATTTGGAAGATATAACGCTCTATTTGGACTGAATTTCGCTCGATATTGCTCAGGAGAACATCACCCAAGTCATTCAATCAATGCCAAACGGAATAACTGTTTGCATTAGGGCCAGAGGTAGCCAAACACGTTATTGCGATTTTCACTTTGTAAAAGTCTATCACTTGAATAAATTACCCAATTTATTTTGAAATTGTAATCATTTTCTGTTGTCGATATTCTGTTTTTCTGTAAATTTACATCACATTTGTCGGTTATCGTCCTATTCTTATTACTCCTTCTTGGTGCATCGTTTTGTTTCTTTTTTAAGTGTGTAGATGAACTCATATAAAGAAAATATAGAAAAATATTAAAGAAATCAAGCACTAGCCATCTTATTGTCTCACAGATGAGCTATATCATCCATGAACATTAAAATTTTAACATGTTTGGATATACACTACTTTGATAAGGACAGAGATTTATATTCAAAATATATAATTTTCTATTTCAATAGTTACTAAGTACTTCAGTTTCATTATGTTTATTTAAAAGTATGAAAAGTTGTAGTACCTTTCTTGTAGTACATTTCTGAAATATTTGTAGAACTATACATACGTTTTTTTCGAATCCATTTGAAATTGATGATTGTAATCTATTCAAAGGAACAAAATACACGAATCAGAGGAGAAAAATAATTTCCATTGTGTTCATTATACTCTTATACACATTTTCAGATGATTAAACTTAAAAAGCGGTTGGAGAGATAGTTAATACCTATGAAATATTTTTAAATTTCAATGAAATTGTTTCTGAAGGACAATTTACCAATACAGAAATTATTCACTAAGAAACAGAGATATATTCGTTGACGGAGAAAAAAAGAAAATACAGATGAGAAACTCTAGTACTACATCGCTCGTTAGAGATATGCTTAAAAATAAAACGATTTTAGATAAACGAAATAATTATCTTAAATATTTTATTATGCTGTTTACCCTACTTCAAGGAAAATTAAAACTTTTGAACATCATACAAAGAAAAATACTCAAACAAATGAAATTTGCATATTTTTAAATAAGAAAAATGCTAATGTTTGATTTTTCTACAATTTTACTTTTTTACATAGAATTTATAAACGAGTTCAGTCAAAATGTTAAATGCAAATGGATAATTAAAATTGTTCATAATTTAAATGCTTATGCATTCCACTTGAATTATGAACAAATTAAATTCAACTTCATTATTTAATTAATTCATTCACAACAATGCAAAATAAAAATGATTAATTTTATTAAAAGAAACACCTTTTTTTACAAATAAAACTCATTGATTGTATATATATAATTCTATAAAATACACTACAATTCATTAACTCTCAATCTCAACGTGAAATGTTGAGTACTAAACATGTACATTCCTTTTCTAGACTTCTCATAAAATCGTGTTAAAGTTTCTAATGCTCCCTAAGATTTATATTCAGCGAAGTAATTTGACACTTCGTGCAGAAACTCATTTTAGCTAGTATTATCCAAATAGTCCTATTTTTTCTCGTACTATACGGGAAAAGTCATATGTTAGTAAATGTAAATGTAAATGATTCCACTGAAATGGTACTGTTAGTCGTGTACTCCTATAGTGGCTTTAAAGGTATAAATTTTTAAAATTAGATTGTTTATCGTATTGTTTTACAAGAATTTCAACATTATGTTGGAAATTTTGAATTGAAGTCTTTTTACATACCACACATTTAGGATTTTAAACATGTGTTGGTTTCATTTTTACAATCAGTACATCCATATACAATGAATAGCAGTAATAATATAGATAGTAAAAAGTAATCTAAATTTTAAAAACAGGGAGTGAACATTTTCTCCACCACACTATCTCTTTCTTTCAGCGTTAATTGTGTTATTTCCACTCATTGTCATTTTATGCTTCCTCTTAGAAATTTCCACGCCAAGCCAAGAAGTGGACATTTTCAGAAATTTCTAAAAATGTAAGGATTTTCAGTAATTTGGGACTTGTGTACAGATTCACATTTATATATTCCATGTTCTAAAAAAGTAAATTCCTTTCAATATTTGGGAAAGTATATATGTATAGCGAAAGTATATAGCGGTGTATATATGTACCGTTCACAAAAATTGCTTTAATTTTTGCAGCGATCTTAAAAAGACTGTGTTGTTGCTTGTTGATTGTTATTATTCTACAGTTCAGAAATTTACAGAATTTTCGCAGAGAATCAATACTGATAGCGATACTGCATCTACTTTTCATAGTTTCATGTATAGCTTGAGTAGATATAGCTGGAAATAATAATTGATTTTGTTAAACTGCAAAAAGTACACTGTAAATATGTTTCTTAACGTAGTTTTAAATTTTTTGTTTAACCCTTTTAATCTTGACGTAATCCTTAGAAGTACCACTTCATTCAAACACCTATATATGCCTAATAAATCCCTTTTTCCTGACGGTACTTCTCAAGGACATGAACGATGCAGTTCATACAGCAGAAAATAAATGATAGCACCAATCGGGAATCCTTTTTATTCACATAGTAGGGATTTTTTAATTGGCGTGCTGGATTCGAAGGTCATTTTGTGGTAGAGTTGATACACGTGTTGTTCAATTGAGTCAATTTAGTGGTTTAGTTATTTGGTACTATTATTTTTTAAAGGGTTCTAGGCTTTGTAGGTAAGCATTTCATTTGTTTTATTCACAATTTAATGTTTTATTTTCTATCATAGAGTCAAAAATATATGTTGGTACTAGAAAGTACCAGCTGCAAAATTAAATACTAAAATACAGTAAAAATTAGTTTTCTTTTTATTCTGATTATTCTCGATTAACACTTATTTAATGAAGCAAAAATGCATCAAGAAAGTTGATGGTAAATTAATTCAGGATATAGAGGGTTAATTCCTCCTACACCTCTTCTTGTCCCTAACGGTGGCCGATTGGTTAGGGTGCTATCCCACAGTGGCATGGATGTTCGTAGCCGTTTGGAATCGGATTTAAGCTGTAGGTCCCGGTCTCATTACCCCTCGTGTTTGCAAAACGTTGACCGTAGAACTCCAAATTAAACCAAACCAAACCTCTTCTTGTGGGAGGCATTAACTTAGTCATCCACCAGGTGAAAAGTTTATTCTTTTATGCACTAAAAATGCTGCTTTTATATCACTTTTTCATATTATCAGAGGGATTTTACTTTTCAAACACCTTCCAAGATAAATTTACCAAACGCATTTAAATCAGTATACATTAGTTATTAGTTTTATCATGCAAAGAAAAGTAAAATTGAAAATAATTTAAATGGTTGCGTTACAGGCATTGTGGATGGCTCTGTATCAATGGTAACCTGTGTGCAAATGTGTTCTATTTCGGGGCAATTTAGATTAAAAGATCCTTTTAAATAAATTTCACAACTCTATAAATCAATACATTCCCAGTGTTATTGTCAATAAAATTACATAGGAAATAGCAAAATAATTATATTTCAGTTTTTCTGAAATATTTTGTCATAGTCTTTATTGAATGCTAACGAGGAAATTTTACCAACTTAAATTTTAAATAGTCAGATATAATGAATAGATTTTCAGTTTATCTCGTTATAAAAATTATTTAGCCCGCTAAAGCACAAATTATTTTAAAATCCAAATTTTTGAAAAATATTTTTAAATTACATCTTATATATCATAAATAGAGTAATTATGAAGTTATATCCATTTTCTGTAATTAGTTGCTGAGATAATAGGTGATCTATAAATAAATCACTGGGCACTTATAGTAGTAAAAAACCAAGTAACTTTCCTGTGGTTTTATATTTTAAAAAATTACAAATTTAGTGGAAAAAATGAAACTTTTGTGAATTTAAAAAGATTAATGAGATTTAAAAGAGAAAATATTATTTTACTGATCTAAACTTACTTAGTTATACTTTTATACAGCAAATTTGTAAAAGTTAAGCGTGATATAATGTAAAGGGTTACGTTACATTTTGTACAAAACGTAAGATGTCTCCCCTTACATTTTTGAAACTGTCATTTTCTTTGGTTTTGTCTTTTTCCTATAACATGATCTTTTATATCTAAATTCACAGAGTTTTACGTTTGACCTTCATGACGTCATTAGAGGTCTTCCAATGCCTTCCGTAGAATTTGTTTCTCGTTAGAGGTACGCAACGGCAATATATCTTCGGATGTCTTTTATACTTTCCTTTCCGCAATTCGTTTACTTCTATTTCTTTTATCGGTACATAAATTTCTGCATTACCTGACAGATCTTTTACCGATGGAGTAGTCCTTTCATGATCATCAAAATACTCTTCGTCAGTTGACTCATCCACATCAGGGGGTAAAGCAATTATATCAGACTCTATTTCCTTAGAAAACATATATTCTAACTCTTCTTCAGTTGTGGGACACACTTTACTCCGACACATTCTGGAAGAAATGAAAGGGAGAAAAATGATATTAGTTACCACTAACGCCGAGCGATCTATTTACAGATCAACATGTTTAAACTTACATTTTAGTAATAAAAACAGTTATTTTTCTAATATAAATAATTCCGAATAAACTCAGGGGTATTGAAAATATGTAAAACACATAAAAAAGTGTGACTTACTTTTACTTTTTTCTGTGTTGGATACAAAATTGAAAGCTGCACTTTGAAGTTTCAAAATGCCGAACATCAGACGCTAGCTGCTGGACTGCTGGGAAAGGTTTCTTCAAATATTGTTTGGTGGTGTTGCCACATGTGTAAGGAAACTAGCCAATGACAAAACGAAGTGATTAAAATATATCGTTATCACTGGAAGTTCTGAGTAGTAGGTGATCTGTAAATAGATCACTGGGTGGTAACTGGTTAAATAAATTAAATTTAGATTAAAATATTTTAATTTACTTTTAATTTACTTTTTACGCACGTTAATCAGAAATAGAGTGCTTTTCTCATAGGGTGACATGGAGCTAAAGGAATGCACTATGGCTGATTTCCAACCTCCTAAGTGAAGAAATCTTTTGATTTTCGTTACCAGTATAACCTTAGCAAATTTGTAATATTAATTATGTAACCCTTCTGTAGATAAGAAGAATGTACTGCATAAAGAAGGAAAATTACTATAGTTAATAGGATAAATGTAGATACCAAGGGCTGGGAAGGATAGTATTGTGGACAGAATATGAAAACTTTAGAATTTTACTAAAATGAATAACGGAATATTACAAGGAGATACACCTTATTTCTCATTATCAAACTAATATTTTCTAAAAAGAATAATGCACAATCTTGTTTTAAATTATTTTTGATTTTTAGTTTTTAACCGCAAACATAATGAGGTTTCATAAGAACAATGCGTTCCCTACAATTTTTGTTGAAATAGAAACCATTTCTAATAGTGTTTTTGAGCACTCAGATAAAATTTTGCTAACATTTTTATCGATTACTAATATGATGTAACAAAGATATAACCTGTTCATATTTATTTATCTAATTTAATAACATTTTATTTTTTAGAAAATAATTGTTACCAGCATTAGTGCTAGTAACCATTCTGTAGATAACAAGAGTGAAATAGAATAAGGATAGGTGCGATAAAGAATACTATGGAATGGACATGGAAAAATGTAGGAGCATACCAATACAAAAAGTATAGCAATCATGCATGGATGAAAATCGCCAATTTCTTATCATACTTTCAAATGGGAAAAATTTCACACAAAACATTTACTAACAATCAGTTCTAAAATTTAAAAATACATTTGTCAAAATGATTCTGTAGGCTGTTTCTGAAAATATCTTTACCAAAAAAAGAATGTTCTACGCGTTTCTAAATACAATTTGTATTGATTAAATTTATTCCACGAACTTTCTATTATAAAACTAAAGAGAAAATTATATCTATTTATATTTATTTCAAATTATTTTTAGTAAGGGTTTTTATTTCCGATATTGAAAGATAAAATAAAATTTAATCAAGAAGAATTTGTAAAATTCCATTCGTTTATTAGTTTCAAATGTTTAGTATTTATATTTAAATATTAAGTTACTTTTTAAAATCAATTTTAAAGTTTATTCTAAATTAGAAAGTCATGGAGATATTTATATCCAATAAAGATAGTATAATATAAATGAAAATATATAAATAGAAGAAATTAAGATAACTAAAATACAAATCATTTTCATTAATATTTACTCGTCTACTTTTAATTAAAACTTTTTTGTGCAATAAATATTAATCAACTTCCATAATTTTTTTCTGAATGTTTAGTATTATTATAGAAATGAAATTGGGAATCCATTTTGGCTCGATTCAATATATTTTAATATTTTATTTAAAAAAATTAAACCGAATTAAGCATTAGTGTAGTAGTTTATTTCACGATATTAAACCAAATATATCTTGACAAATTACACTCAAATTGAACATCTTAATCCTTATTTCTTATGTCTTTTACCGTTTTATTTTTTCAATGTATACGTGTTAACTTATTAAATATTTGAATGGACTTTAGATTTATTTGATATAACAGTCCTAAATAGAATTTAAGGACTTAGTACGGCTAAGTACTTTTCAGCTTTTAGAGATACACACGTACATACGAACTTACTTACGAAAATAATGAAGAGCAAACTAGAAAAAAATATAGTCAAAATTGATATTTAAAACTTCAAAATTAAAATTTCTTTGTAAGTATTAGCAACCGTAACACTGAAACTGTCTAAACGGCATGCAAACATGGCCAAAATGGGTTTTTCCGTAGAAATTTGAAGACTCAGATTTTTCGGGATTGCAATACATTCTTTACTTTGTAAACTTATAAGACTTTTAAATATAATGACTTTCTACTGAATCGTTATTTGCAATGAGTAAGATACATACGTACGTGTCTATGTACACACATCAAGGGCACATTAGTAAAAAATGTATTTTAATATTAAGGTTGCTTTCTACATACATATAGGCGGAAAACTGTAAGTTGTTAGACGTCATTTATGCTTGATTGTAAGGAGAATTTTCATTGAAATTTAAAGAAAACTTTTTCGTTATTGCTATATTGGATATTATATACTTTGGACACTTATAAAAGTTTCAAATATAATATATTGACTTTCTACCAATAAGTGTTATTTGAGATGTGCTACATACATACTTACATAGGTGTCCAATTACACATATCAAAGGCAAACTAGTAAAAAATGAATTTTAACATTAAGGTTACTTTGTACATAAATACAGATTAAAACTGTAACTTGTTATACGTAATTCATGCTTGATTATAAGGAGTATTTTCGTTGAAATTTGAAGAATAATTTTTCGTGATTGCAAGATTTCTTTACTTTGCAAATTTATAAGAGTTTTAAATATAATATAATGATTTTCTACTTATAAGTATTATTTGAGATGTGCTAGACACATATGTACATACATGTCTACATACACACATCAAAAGCAGACTAGTAAAAAATGAATTTCAACGTTAAGGTTTCTTTGCACATACATACATGCCGAAAACTGTAACTTGTTATTATGAATTTAAATATTAAGGTTGTTTTGTACATATATAAAGATACTGTAACTTGTTATTATGAATTTAAATATTAAGGTTGTTTTGTATATATATAAAGATACTGTAACTTGTTAGTATGAATTTAAATATTAAGGTTGTTTTGTACATATATAAAGATACTGTAACTTGTTAAATGTCATTCATCCATGGTTCTAAAGAGTATTTCCATTGAAATTTGAAGAAAAATACTTCGCGATTGCAACATTTCTTTATACTTTGTAAACTTATAAGAATTTTAAACATAATTTAATGGCTTTCTACTGATAAGTGTTATTTCAGAAGTGCTACAGACATAGATACACACATGTCCACATACACACATAAAGGCAGACTAGTAAAAATGAATTTCAACATTAAGGTTGCTTTGTACATACATACATGAGAAAAACTGTAACTTGTTAAATGTTATTCATGGACTAATTCCGTAGTAATTTGTAAAATATTTTTCATGATTGCAATATTTCTTTACTTCGTAAACTTATAAGATTTTAAGTACATTATAATGACTTTCTACTGATAAGTGTTATTTGAGATGTGCGAGATACATGCACACATGCGTGTGTTCTTATAGACATCGAGGAAAAACTAGTAAAACATTAATTTTTGAACATTAAGGTTGCTTTGTACAAATTGTAACTTGTTAAACCACAGTTATGTGCGATTGGATGGAGCATTTTCGTTGAAATTGAAAGAGAAAATTTTTGTCATCACAATATTTCTTTACTTTGTAAACTAATAGGAGTTTTAAACATAATATAATGACTTTCTACTGATAAGTATTATTTGAGATGTGCTAGATACATAGGTTCATACGCGTCTATATCAGGGCAGACTAGTGAAAGATGAATTTGAACATTAAGGTTGCTTTGTACATACATTCAGGTGGAAAACAGTAACTTGTTAAACGTCATTCATGCATGTATCTAAGGAATATTTCGTTTGAAATTTGAAAAAAGGGTTTCGTGATTGCAATATTTCTTTACTTTGTAAATTTATAATGTTTTATGTATAATATACTGACTTTCTACTGATAACTGTTATTTAAGATGCACGACATACATACGTACATGCATGAGTCCTTACACAAAACAAGGGCAAACTAGGAAAATATTAATTTCAACATTAAGGTTCATCTGTACCTACATACAGGCATGAAACTGTAACTTGTTAGACATCATTCATGTTTGATTGTAAGGAGTATTTTCATTGAAATTTGAAGAAACACATTTCGTGATTGCAACATTTCTTTATACTAAGCATATAAGAGTTTTAAACATAATATAATGACATTTTACTAATAAGTATTATTTGAGATATGCTAGATGAATAGGTACATACGTGTCTACATACACACATGAATGGGAAACTAGTAAAAAATGAATTTCAACATTAAAGTTTCTTCGTACATGCATGCACGCTTAACACTGTAACTTGTTAGACGTCATTCATGCTGTATTGTAAGGAGTATTTTCATTGAAATTTGCAGAAAAAGTTTTCGTGAATGCAATATTTCTTTATATATTGTAAACTTATAAGAGTATTAAACATAATATAATGACTTTCTACTGATACATGTTATGTGAAATGTGCTATATACATTGGTACATTCGTGTCTACATATACATATCAAGGTGAAATTAGTAAATATATGAATTTCAATATTAAGGTTACTTTGTACATGCATGCAGTAGGAAAACTGTAATTTGTTAAACGTCCTTCATACATAGTTATAAGGAGTATGTCCGTTAAAATTTGAAGAAAAATATTTCGTGATTGCAGTATTTATTTTACTTTGGAAACGTATAAGAGTTTTAAATATATATAATGGCTTTCTACTGATATATGTTATTTGAGTTATGTCTTAGATACATAGATACATACATGTCTACATACTCACATCAAGGGCAAACTAGTAAAAAATGAATTTCAATATTGAGGTTGTTTTGTACATACATACAGGTAATGTTAAACGTCATTCATGTATGGTTCTAAAGAATATTTCCATTAAAATTTGAAGAAAAATGTTTTATGATTGCAATATATCTTTACTCTATAAACTTAAATATAATACAATGACTTTCAACAGAAGGGTTTTATTTGAGATGTGCTAGATACATAGGTTCATACGTGTCTACAGGCACACATCAAGGGCAGACTAGTGAAAGAGGAATTTGAGCATTAAAGTTGCTTTGTACATACATTCAGGTGTAAAACTGTAACTTGTTAAACGTCATTTATATGAGATTACAAGGAGTATTTTCTTCGAAATTTGAAGAAAAAAATTTCCTGATTGCAATATTTCAATTACTGTGCAAACTTATAACAATTATAAATATAATATAATGACTTTCGACTGATAAGTGTTATTTGAGATGTGCTTGCTACATAGAAACATACGTGTCTACACACACACACATATCAAGGGTAAATTAGTAAAAAAAATGAATTTCGATATTACGGTTGCTTTGTAAATACATACAGGCTGAAAACTGTAACGTGTTAGACATAATTTATCCCTGATTGTATCCCGGGTGTATCTTCACTGAAATTTGAAGAAAGTTTTTCCTTATTGCAACATTTCTTTATACTTTGTAAACTTATAAGAGTTTTAAACATAATATAATAACTTGCTACTGATAAGTGTTATTTGATATGTGCTAGATATGTACGTAAGTATCTGTCCAACTATACAGATCAAGGGCAAACTAGTAAAAAATGAATTTCAGCATTAAGGTTACTTTGTACGTACATAGAGGCGTGAAACAGTAATTTGTTAGATGTAATTTATGCTTGATTATAAGGAATATTTCCTTTAAAATTTGAAGAAAATTTTTTTGTGATTGCAATATTTCTTAATTTTGTAGATTTATAAGAGTTTTAAGTATAATACAATGACTTTCTACAAATAAGTATTATTTGATATGTGCTAGATACATAAATGGATTTGTGTCTACGTACACACATGAAGGGCAAATTAGTAAAAAATGAATTTCAAGAGCGAGATTGCTTTATACATACATACAGGCTTAAAACTGTAACTTGTTATACGTCATTCATGTATGGTTTTAAGAAATATTTCCGTTGAAATTTAAAGAAAAATATTATTTTGTAAACTTATAAGAGTTTTAAATTTAATATAATGATTTTATACTAATAAATGTTATTTGAGATGTCCTAAATACATAGTTATATATGTGTCTACATATACACAACAAGGTCAAACTCTTAAAAAAAAGTAACTTCAGCCTAAAGTTACTTTGTTCATACATACAGGTGAAAACTGGAACTTCTTAAACGTCATTTATGTGTGATTGTAAGGAGTATATCCGTAAAAATAGAAGAAAAATATTTCGTGATTGCAACACTTTCTTTACTCTGTAAATTTATAAGACTTTTAAATATAATACAATGACTTTCTACAGATAATTGTTATTTGAGATGTGAGAGATATGTGTGTATTCGTATGCACCTCAAGGGAAAACTAGTAAAAAATGAATTTCAACAGTAAGGTTTCTCTGTACACAAATACAGGCTGAAAAGGGTAACTTGTTAAAAGTTATTCATCCTTGATTATAAAGAGTATTGCCGTTGAAATTTGAAGAAAAAGTTTTTGTGATTGCGATATTTATTACTTTGCAAATTTATAATTGTTTTAAATATAACATAATGATTTTCTACTGATAAGTGTTATTTCAGGTGTGATAGATACATAGGTACATAAGTGTTTAAATACAAACATCAAGGGCAAATAAGTAAAAAATGAATTTCAATATTAAGGTTACTTTGTACATACATACAGTCGAAACTGTAACTTGTTAAACGTCATTCATGCATGGTTCTAAGGAATATTTCCATTGAAGTTTGAAGATATATATTTCATGATTGCAATATCTCTTTACTTTTTAAACTTATGGTTAAACTATAAGAGTTTTAAGTATAATATACTTACTTTCTACTTATAAGTATTACTTGAGATGTGCTAGATAGATAGGTACATTTGTATATACATACACACATAAAGCGAAAATTCGTAAAAAACAAACTTGAGCATTAATGTTGCTTTGCACATATATGCAGGTGTAAAACTATAATTTTTTATACGTTACTCATGCATGGTTCTAAAGAGTATTTCCGCTGAAATGTAAAAAAGCATTTTTCTTTATTGCAATATTTCTTTTACTTTGAACAATAATCTAATAATGAAGTGTACACCAAGCCCTCAGTCGCCAGGTAAGCATACAGCCTAAAAGATATACTTACAAGTTATTAAACTCAATCAATGTAGATAAAAATATATGCTAAAATTAGACTAATTTGAAATATATAACCCATAAAGAAAGAAATTTTCGTTTAATGCAAGTATAATTATATAAGGTTAAAACAATAAGCCTAATTTCCTTAATGACAAAATATTTTCCCCTATTCATTCCTGAATGCAATCGTAAACTTATCGAAAATGCTTAAACCCAGCTTCTTTAACTTTCACAAGTCACGTTCCTGTAAATACCCCTTTTTTTTCTTGAAAGCTATTATGCCTCCTCCCCACGGGTGCTATTCTTTCCGGTTTAGAAACAGCTGCTCTGAAGTACTTACTGTAAATCTAATCTTACTCGTGATTGATAGCTTTATGTGTATTTTAGTCCACAGAAAAATACAGAAAAAATATTTTATCAAACAAAACTATTCAATATCGACCTTTGGTTTTCTAGCAAAATGTCGCAGTTTTGTATTCCTTGCAAGTAAATGTCTCAGAAAGGGTGTCAGTAGTTTTTGAAGTATATTTTCTCCCATGTTTAATATATCGACTAGCGATTTTGAATGGTACTTTTTCATAAAATTTTATCCTAAAAGCCATTTTGAGAGGACGTATATGTGATAAAAATATTTATAAGGGCATATGACCATTAAATCATTTTAACAATATAATTTAGAGAATCTGTATTGCAGTACAGGTCTTTCAGATATGTTATTTGAATTACAGTAATTAAAATACAATCATATTTATTGATCATATTTCCAAGCTTAAAACGTGTAGTGTCATTTTAAATGTACATCGAAATGGGATTAAAAAAAGAACATGCAAAAAGAAACAAGTTTTTAATGAATTAATTATATAAGTCTTTCTTAATCTTGTAATTTTTTATATTAAAATAAAACCTCACAATGAAATTTTATATCTTTTACTAATTTTAAAATTGCTTAGTAAAGCAATTATTTAAAAATGCAACAAGTTTAATATTTTATTAAATTATTCGTTACTGCAATTAAATACAATTAGTAATACTATTCATTTTGTACTAATTAATAATATTGTAATCATATTTATTATATATATTTCAAAACTTAAAACTTGTTATTTTAAATTTACATCGGTATGGAATTAAAAAAGATCATGCAAACTTAAACAAGTTTATAATGAGTTAATTATATAAGTCTTTCTCAATCTTGTAATTTTTTATATTAAAAAAACTCACAATGAAAACTTATACCTTTTACTAATTTAAAAATTACTTAGTAAAGCAATTATTTAATAAGAGATCAAGTTATATCTTTTATTAAATTATTCGTTAATGCAATTAATTACAATAACTGATATTATTCATTTTGTACAAAATAATAATATTGTAATCATATTTATTGATTACATTTCCAAATTTAAAACTTGTAGTGTCATTTTAAACGTACATCGGGATGGTATAAAAAAGAACTTACAACTTAAACAAGTTTACAATGAATTAGTTATATAAGTCTTTCTTAGTCTTATAAATTTTTATAATTAAAAATATCACAATGAAATTTTATATCTTTTATTAATTTAAAATTTTCTCTGTTAAAACAATTATTTAATAAGAGATCAAGTTCAATATTTTATTAAATTATTCGTTACTGCAATTAAATACAATTAGTAATACTATTCATTTTGTACTAATTAATAATATTGCAATCATATTTATTGAATATATTTCAAAACTTAAAACTTGTTATTTTAAACTTACATCGGTATGGGATTAAAAAAGATCACCCAAACTTAAACAAGTTTATACTGAATTAATTATATAAGTCTTTCTTAATCTTCTAATTTTTTATATTTAAAAAAACTCACAATAAAATTTTATATCTCTTACTAATTTAAAAATTAATTAGTAAAGCAATTTTTAATAAGAGATCAAATTATATATTTTATTAAATTATTTGTTAATGCAATTAAATACAATAAGTAATACTATTCATTTTGTACTAACTAATAATATTGTAATCATATTTATTGATCACATTCCCAAACTTAAAACTTGTAGTGTCATTTTAAACGTACATCGGGATAAGATAAAAAACAACATGCAACTTAAACAAGTTTATAATGAATTAGTTATATAAGTCTTTCTTAATCTTTTAATTTTTTATATTTAAAAAAACTCACAATGAAATTTTATATCTTTTACTAATTTAAAAATTACTTAGTAAAGCAATTATATAACAGATCAAATTCAATATTTTAATAAATTATTCATTACTGCAATTAATACAATAATTACAGTAATGCAAATACAATAATTAATACTTATCATTTTGTACTAACTAATAATAATATTATAATCATATTTATTGATCATATTTCCAAATTTAAAACTTGTAATGTTATTTTAAATGTACATTGGGATGGAATGAATAAAAGAACATGCAAACTTAAACAAGTTTATAATAAATTAATTATAAGTCTTTCTTAATCTTGTAATTTTTTATATTAAAATAAAACCTCACAATGAAATTTTACATCTTTTACTAATTTTAAAATTGCTGTGATAAAGCAATCATTTAATAAGAGATCAAGTTTAATATTTTATTAAATTATTCGTTACTGCAATTAAATAAAATAAGTGATACTAGTCCTTTTGTACTAATTAATACTATTGGAAGAATATTTATTTATCATATTTACAAACTTAAAAATCATAGTGTTATTTCAGATGTACATCGAAATGGGATAATAAAAAGAACATACAAAGTTAAACAAATTTATAATGAATTAATTATATAAGTCTTTGTGAATCTTGTAATTTTTATATTTAAAAATAACTCACAATGAAATTTTATATCTTTAACTAATTTAAAATTTGCTGTGTAAAGCAATTATTTAATAAGAGATCATGTTCAATATTTTATTAAATATTTGTTACTGCAGTTAAGTACAAAAAGTAATAATATTCATTTTGTACAAATTAATAATATTGTAATCATATTTATTGGTCATATTTTTAAACTTAAAACTTGTAGTGTCATTTTAAACGTACATCGGGATGGGATGAAAAAAAAAAGAACATGCAAACTTAAACAATAAAATTGTTTAAGTTTGCATATTCTTTTTAACGAATTAATTATATAAGTCTTTTTTATAATTTTTATATTAAAAAAACTCACAATGAAATTTTATATTTTTTACTAATTTAACAATTGCTGAGATAAAGTAATTATTTAATAATAGATCAAGTTAAACATTTTATTAAACTATTCGTTGCTGCAATTTTATACAATGGGTTATTCCATGTGAAATCAACACAATTTTAGAACAAATTCTACCTCACCCCCTCCAATTTTGATTAAATTTGGTATAGTAAGTGACTTCATGGTAATAAAGAAAATCCCCAAATCTTATGTTCAAATAATAATTGGTTTGGGAGTTATAAGGCTTTAAAGTTGCCAGATTTGTCTAAAAAATACACTATCGGCATACCTTTAAATTACACTTGCTACTCACCTAATTAAGCTAGAGATATGTGCAAGGTGTTATTTTAAACCTTTTTTAATGGGCTTTCATATGATATACAACACATGATGACTTGAAAATTGTTTTAAAAGTTTAAATTTAAATTTAAATTTCTCAAAAAGCCAAGTTTTTAAAATTTTGAAAAAAATCTCAAAAATTGCTCATATTATTGTTAATTAATCCTCAAAGTTTCATGTTGGGATCATAATGGGATCACAAGCTACAAAAGTTTTTGTTTGATATATTTACTATTGCAATAACGAAAATGAGAACATGCATTCATTACTTTTAATCTAACTCATCTGTATAGGATGGCATTAATGTTTACACACTACCTTATCGACATATACTCTAGTAAATAGTACATTTAACATTTGTGAAGATTTTAGAATGAAGAAAAATCATTAAAGTGCATTACTTTTGATGGATGGTGCTACTTATTTAGTTGAAACTGATAGAAAGCTTTATGTGTTTTGAGAATTTCTACTTCAGAAAGAATATACATTGGTCCTGTTAGAGTTAAAGGATTCACCTTACACATAACATCTGAAATTGGAATTCATAGTACATCTGGCTTCATACATTGTGACATAGTACATTGGGATTATAATGGGATCACAAGCTATAAAATACCAAATTAGCTTCCATTAACACATGGAAAAATTAACACATACAAGGACTGCCTTGCTATGATGATTTGTAATCCAGCATCAGTCAGCTGCCACATGGGAGAGTGTACATCATGTTCTGGGACTACATAATTAAAAACCATACTTGGTGAAACATTCGATGAAAATATGGTGGAAAAGGTCATTTTCAATCAGTGGATTTCTGTTGATAGGAGCTCTTTAGAAACAATACAAAAGTCAGCATCAGAATTTATTGACTTATTTTGTGAGAAAATGTCTGTATTAGTTTATCATTACTTTGTGGTGAAACAACAAAATTCATTTATAAACAATATAAAAGGAAATTTAAAAGATTCAGAGTTTGTAGTTCTTGATTTTGCTGAAAATTACTTATTTGTTATACAGGATGAGGCCCAGAGCTGCCACTGGACTAATGTTCAATCTACAACTCACCCATTTGTTGTATATTACAAAAGGAAGTTTGGAATTGACCACTTTACATACATCGTAATTTAAGACTGTTTGGAGCCCAATAGAGTAGCAGTATACTGTTTTCAAAAGAAGCTTATTACTTTTTTTAAGACAGAATTTTAAAAAAAGTGCAAGGAAAATATTTTATTTCTCAGATGGGTCATCTGCACAATATATAAATAAGAAAAACTTTGCCAATTTATGCTTACATAAGGAAGATTTTGGCATTGAGGCAGAATGGCATTTTTGGACAACAGCTCATGGTAAAGGACCTTGTGATGGGGTAGGAGGTACACTCAAGAGTTAGCGGCTTGAGCAAGCCTACAACGACCATATAAAAATCAAATACTTACACCACAACAACTTTTTAACTGGGCACAGGAAAACATCACAGGAATACATTTTGTTTTTCAACCCAAGAAGAACATGTTTCTACAGCTATATTTCTAGATGACCAATTTAAAAATGCTTTTGCAATTCCTGGGACTCAGAAATATCATGCTTTTATACCCACAGAATCAAAAACAAAAGTCTTTGAGAAGACATTTTCCTTTTCACAAGATTTATTGATGCAAACTGCGATAGCATCACAATAAAAGCTTCTATTTGCTGATAAAAATGGCTATATTACTGCTGTTTATAATTGCAACTGGTGGCTTACATTTATGTTAAGAGAAAGAAGAGAAAAACTCTGAAGAGGTAAAAGTGACATTCCTTCACTCATCTGGACCATCACCATCTTTTTTTATATCTATATAAGCCAGATGTACTATGGATTCCAATTTCAGATGTTATGTGTAAGGTGGATCCTTTAACTCCAACAGGACCAATGTATATTCTTTCTGAAGTAGAAATTCTCAAAACACATAAAGCTTTCTACCAGTTTCAACTAAATAAGTAGCACCATCCATCAAAAGTAATGCACTTTAATAATTTTTCTTCATTCTAAAATCTTCACAAATGTTAAATGTACTATTTACTAGAGTATATGTCGATAAGGTAGTGTGTAAACATTAATGCCATCCTATACAGATGAGTTAGATTAAAAGTAATGAATGCATGTTCTCATTTTCGTTATTGCAATAGTAAATATATCAAACAAAAAACTTTTGTAGCTTGTGATCCCATTATGATCCCAACATGAAACTTTGAGGATTAATTAACAATAATATGAGCAATTTTTGAGATTTTTTTCAAAATTTTAAAAACTTGGCTTTTTGAGAAATTTAAATTTTAAATTTAAATTTAAATTTAAATTTAAAAAAAAAATTCAAATCATCATGTGTTGTATATCATATGAAAGCCCATTAAAAAAGATTTAAAATAACACCTTGCACATATCTCTAGCTTAATTAGGTGAGTAGCAAGTGTAATTTAAAGGTATGCCGATAGTGTACTTTTTAGACAAATCTGGCAACTTTAAAGCCTTATAACTCCCAAACCAATTATTATTTGAACATAAGATTTGGGGATTTTCTTTATTACCATGAAGTCACTTACTATACCAAATTTAATCAAAATTGTAGGGGGTCAGGTAGAAACCTTGTGTTGATTTGGTATGGAATTACCCAATAATTAATAGTATTAATTTTGTACTAATCAACAATATTGCAATCATGTTTATAGATAATATTTCCAAAGTTAAAACTTATAATGTCATTGTAAATGTACATCAGGATGGGATAAAAAAATCATGCAAACTTAAGCAAGTTTATAATAAGTTAATTATATAAGTCTTTATTAATCTTCTATTATTTTATATATAATAAAATCACAATGAAATTTTATATCATTTATTAATTTAAAATTTTCTGTGTTAAAGCAATTATTTAATAAGAGATCAAGTTCAATATTTATTAAATTATTCGTTACTGCAATTAAATACAATAAGTAATACTATTCATTTTGTACTAATTAATAGTATTGCAATCATATATATTAATCATATTTCCAAACTTAAATCTTGTTGTGCCATTTTAAACATACATTAAGTTGGGATAAAAAAAAAGAAAATGCAAATTTAAACAAATTTATAATGAATTTATTGTATAACTCTTTCTTAATCTTGTAATTTTTATATTTATTAAACAACTCACAATGACATTTTACATAGTTTTACTAATTTAAAAATTGGCTTTGATAAAGCAATTATTTAATAAGAGATCAAATTCAATATATTTTAAATTATTGAAAACTACAATTAACTATAATAAGTAATATTTTGTACTAATTCTTATTTTTTAATTATAAGCATATCATTCCATATTAATTCTTTTCATAATGTCTCCAATTAATTGAACGATTAAAATAAAATCTCAGCTGCTAATATCTATTTTTTTATTTCATATAAAACCCACTTTATAGTCAACTAATTTATCCAATCTTCGTCTCTCACATTTACTTATGCATTTACATGCAGTTAAATCTTTTACTTCTCTGGCTGGATAGACCAGGATTGCTCTTGATATCATAAGAAAAATTAATGCGTAAAGAAATTTCACATAAAACGCCGGAAATGCATTAAATTTTTAATTTTAATTTTCAAATTTTGAAAGTATTTATTGACGAGAACTTTCTAGAAATCATCGTCTCATATACAAGAAGTTTCCTTAGAAAATTGTATTTGATTTAAAGAAGTTCACACATTTTCCTGATAAAGACATAACCATGTAAATCCTCTATCCAAACAAAAAGAATCAGATCAATATAAACTATTGATAAACCGAAAACTATAAGCTTATAATCTATAAACTCTAAATATTGCCTAATAGATATCCTAAATTTTATGCACAAGATTATCTACAAAAGCATTAAAGATTTTTTTCTGACATATGAGTTTTTCGAAAATTGAGAAAATTTACAAAAAATTGGGTGATATAGAAAAGTTGAATTTGAAAATTATATTTGAGTTAAGAACCTGTACAGTTGTCTTGGAGTTAAGAAGCTGACACATTTTTCTGATAATGGTATAGGTACAAACAAAAATATCTATACCATAGTAATACTTAATAATTTTTTGTAAAAAAACATCTATAAAATCAGTAAAATATTTGCGATATATTAGTTTTCTTAGTAAATCATATTCTCCTTTGTAAAACAATCTGATTTATATGACAAAATACATTTGACTTAAAAATATTCACACATTTTTACACGAATGACATAGTTGAAATAAAACCCCTATTCCAAGAATAAAAATCTTATGATTAGTAATCATATAGTAATAAAACAATCAATCTCATAATAATATAGTAATTATTAATAGCTGTAAGAAGTTTTCCGTACAAAATAATTTACATCATTAAAAGTTTTGTGTTAAATGAGATTTTATCACTAAAAAAGAAAAGAAGATAACACTGACTAATCAAACTCTCATATAGATGTAAGATTATTTTTTATCTATTATCGTTCGACATTTGAAGTGTTAAAACAGTTTTAAGGCTATTTTAAAAATTCCAAATGTTACATATTTTACATTTTGTTTGAACTTCTAATAATGTGATTTTTCTTTATGATGCATCTGTAAATCAAGTCTTGAGTGCTTAAAAATATCTTATTTTTTATCTAAATTTTATCATAATAGATTTATGACTTATATACAATTCTTTAAGTAGTTATTATTTTATTTCTTATATAGATGTAAGAAAAGTATTTCTTATCTAGTATTTCTTATATACAGTTCTTCAAGTGGTTATTTATTATATTACGTTGTTAAACATATTTAAAGGGTAAAATGTACAGGATTACTTTATATAATTCTGCTGTACGCATTTAACATACGCAAAGAGACACACATACAGCTATATCTACAAATTATACTTTCCTGTAGAGAATTCAATAAAAACATGTATATGCAATTTTTACAGAGGGTACAGATTTGAAAAAAAGAAAGAGATTTGTGCAATATTAAGACCTTATTGAAAAACGCTTTAAGCAAGACTTGGCAAAAAATAGAACCATGCATTCTTTATGAAATTCCGATTTCAATCCATAAAATAAATCTACTTTCGAAAAGATTGAATTGATTTTACAAACCTAAGTAGAATTCCAATTTCCAGTTTTTATCTTTAAAATCTGTGTAAGAAGCTTTAAGGTTTATTCTTTCATTAAATCTTACATCTCTGTAATCCTTCTCAAAATAGAAGCATTCTTGTCCATTGGAGACTATTCAGCGCCGGTTTCTGGTAGTCCACGGAAGTTGTAGGTAACACGAATGTTTCTCTTCTTTTTTACCTAGAGTTTATTTTTACTTTATTTTTCTTTCTGATGCAGTAATATAATATGTTGAGAATTAAATCTACTTAGGGGAGATTTCACTCCGAAATCTTATAAAATCTCGGTTAACCAAAATAATATAATCTTTACAACTTTTAGAGATTAACACGAAGACAAATACTGCATTAAATAAAATAAATTTTAGAAAACATGAAAAAAAATGAAACTAAATTTTCGTATCACTGTATTAGGACAAGTAATGATATATCTGACTCGGTTAAGATGTTTACATGTTTATGAGTGGGATGAAAAGGCTATATCAACAGAAAATAAGGAGTCAATACATTCTAAATTTATAAAAGAATTGTAACTTCTTACAAATAAGAGTAACGGACATTTATTTATTATGTAGGAGGTATTTGTTTAGTGTCAAAGTATATTTATAGGTTTACAAAATAAATTAAAGGGAAAACATAATTTTTTGGTTAATTTTACAAAAAAATGTGGCCATTAAAAATATAATCAATTGAGTAGTATTTAGGATCTAACGAATATATATATATATATATATATATATATATATATATATATATATATATATATATATATATATATATATATATATATATATATATATATATATATATATATATATATATATATATATATATATATATATATATATAAGCTGACTAAGCTACCGGGGCCCCGTTAAACTGATTTTTTCTACTTGTAAATTTTTATTAATTCATTTGTAACATTTTGCATATTTTGTGAACCAAAACGGTGTAAAGTGAACTCATAATTACATTATATGCTAGTAAATTATTGTAAGTCAATTCTGTTTTTAGTTAAATGCATATGTAGAATAACATAGCTAAAAGATTTAGTTTCAGGGTTGTTTATTTTGACTCTCAAACTTTTCAGCTTCAGAGATCGTTTAGCAAATAATAAATAAAAAATAAACTTGTAAAGCTTTAATATTTTAAATACAAAAGGTTTAAATAACAGAATGCAATAAAGATAAACGTTTTCTTCAATAGTATTAATTCAGAGATACAATAAAGACTTCTATTCAAAATGAAACTCTTACTGTAAAAGAACAACAAGAGATATGCATAAAGAGCAATGCCTTACTCTGGCTTATATTTTGTAGAATACCATATAAATTGAAAGATGCAAAGGTAGCATTCGGAAATATTTTTAAAATTTATAGAATGTTTATTTTCTGTAAGGAAAAGTAAGTGTGACATTCAACGAAAAATATACAACTGCCACTAGACAAAGAAAATTGGGAATATCTGAAGTCGTTTTATGAAGACATAAAGCATATGCATGTAAATGATATTTAATAATTTTCAAACACTCATGGAAATTTATTATATTCCTCGAATTTGAATGGGATTTAGTGAATATAGTTACAGTATTTCATGTTTACATGTTTATGAGTGGGATAAAAAGGCTATATCAACAGAAAATATGGGGTCAATACATTTTCCTAAATTTAAAAAAGAATTGTTACTTCTTACAAATAAGAGTAACGGGCATTTATTTACTATATAGGAGGTATTTATTTTTAGTGTCAAAGTAAATTTATTACTTATAAGATAATTTTTTTAATTTTCATAAAAATATAATATATGTATCTGGAACGAATATATATATATATAATATATAAATATATATATATATAATATATATATATAAATATAATATATATATATATAGGATATATATATATAAATATATATATATATATATATATATATATATATATATATATATATATATATATTATATATATATATATATATATATATATATATATATATTATATATATATATATATATATATATATATATTAAAAAGTTACAAACTTCATTAACTAGTGAACCAATAAAATTAAACTTATATATTTATAAAACATGCATATTTTAAATTATGACAAAAACTTAATTTGGAATATTATATACACTTGCATCGCATGAACCGGAATAAGTTTTTAGACTATTTTAGAATGCATTTACTTCAGATAAAATGGAGGTAAAAATTTAGTGCACATTTTATTCGTATATTCTACTAAACTTACGAATATCTTGAACTTTGAAAGGTAAGAAATTCATTGTTTCCTAGGTATTCGCAGAAATGCTGGGGTTTCAATATTTATATGTATGTAGAAACTAGAATATATTTCTATTCTCAGTTATTTTACTCCCGAAGAACGGTGTTATCTTTGTCTTTCCACAGTAGGGTTTTTGAAGATAAAAGTATATTGTACAGAAATATATATTTATGTATAAAAATATTGTTATACTTTTCAGAGTATAATATATAATGCATTTTCACTTATAATATATGACCGAAAATATTGAAATTATATCCATTTTTCTAATATGACAAAAACCTTGATATATCATGCAATTGTAGTGAAATATTCCGCTTTGATTATATTTTCTAGAAGTGTAAAAGTACATAGTTTCCCGATATTTCTCTTGTTATTGTTATGTTTATTTCTTCCCTTTGGAAAAATTTAATATTGTTGTAATGTAACAATAAAAATTCAAAGTTATATTGTGATAAAATTAAATTTTGTTATTGGTTTGGAAATAATATACGTTTCATATTACAAGAATAGAAAGCAAATACACGATGAAAACTCGCGAGTATCGTTGCAATTTATTACGTAATAATAAAGTTTTATCTAAAGAGCAAGTATATTTTATCATCAGGATAATTTATAATTATTAGCCACTTCACTCAAACTCTTTGATCTCGATATGCATAATTACTAAAACCAATTTTTATCAAATTTTTGGTTTTTTTTTTAAATTTAAAATAAGTTATGATGAGCAAACTACTCTATTTTGAGATATTTACAGATTGTTTTCTTGCATTCGGTTAAAGGTTGAGTACTCGAATTTTGTAAATTATAGTCACCTTTAATTCCAATAATAAATAAAACTTATTAAACACGAGAGTACAAATGTCAGTGGCGACAAAAACATTTTTTGTTTTCTAACCCTAAACTTTCTACTGTCTAGTTTTTGGTGAAATGAACTCACGAATCCACCCTTTTATGTCATCTTTACTCTTCTATCTTTTCATTTTTCGCTGGTTGTCATTTTTATTCTTACTGTTAGAAATCTCTGGAATGAAGTTCTCGGCCCATAGAATCCAGTTCTTCCATCACCTCTTTTTCCTTTTATTAAACATATAATACCAACCATGCATACATACATGGTATACATGGTACAGGGTACAATACCAGACATGTATACATACACTGTATACCAGTATAGTACAACCATGTTCACTAAACGGTAGTAAGAACCAAAAGGGCTTCCAGAAGATACGAAAATTTTACATTACTATTTAACATCTTGAAATTTCTATAAACTTCCATTTAGTTATATTTAGTGTTTTCATTTAATTAACTTTTTAAATACCACTTTTTACTTTTACTTTTTTTTTATAACTTAAAGCAGAAAGATTTTGAAACACATTGTAAAATTAATTATTTTTAGATACTTTACTGATTGTTAAACTACTAAATAGATACCATATTCTTCCTCATGGAACAATGCAGGAAATAAAACTAATCTACTACCATTTATTTTGAAATGGTAGCGTGTATATCCATTGAAATTTCCTATAACGGGACAACATTTTAGGCACAGGATTCTGTAATATCAACAAATGATATAAAAGATGACTGCCAAAAATTTACGGATTCTATAAAAATATTCTTCGATTTGTGTAACATACACACATGCAAGCATACATTTATTTTTATATAAGTAAACATGTTTAAAATTATAAAATTGTGTCTAAATTTTATACTTAATTTTTAAAATATTTTATGGAAAATAATAAATTTGATGAGTTTGTTAAATATTTTTAATATAAAAATAACCCCAAATTACAGATAAATATATAAATACAAATCGAAAATTTTTTAATCTATAGACAGATAAATGTCTAGCTATAAATATTTGGATACAAAAATATTACCATCGCATAATTTAAAGTAATATAACAATAGTTCAGTATTTTTTATCAGATTTTCAGATTGATGTATTTTAAATATTTTAAAATTATAAACAACAAAATATTTATATAAGTATAATTATTATAATTATTACTAATAAAGTTTTTAAATTATTATATTATTCCAAATAATTATATTAATAAAATTTAAGATCTAAAATATATATGTAATCTAAGACATAAATGTCTATATAATTTTTAACATTATAAATATTAAGCATTACGTATAAAGTAATAAATATCATAAATTTCATTATCAAACAATTATGATTATTCGCTAATATAATAAAGTAATTATAAAATATTTTTTACATGATAAAAGTTATGTTTTTTTTAAATATTAATTCCGTTCTATTATTAAATTTGTATTTGCCATGATTTATATAATTCTAGATTTAATATAATACAAGTATAATTAATTATATTGTTAATAATTTTTAAATTACAGAAAAATTATTTAATTAATTTAATAAATAATGTAATATTTTATTATACTTCAGAATTTTTATGGATATTTTTTTAAATTTTGAATATATGTTACATTTGTTATTAAATTTATTTTTTTTTTTTTTTTTTTAATATATTTTTTAATTTTTTTTTAATTTTTTTTTTATTATTTTATATTATAAACTTAATTAAACATTTTAATTTTTTTTATTATTTTATATTTATATTTTATATTTTATTATTATATTATAATAATAATTTATTTATATATATATATTTTTATATTATCTTTTATATAATTTTTCAAAAAATTATATAATATATATATATATATATATATATATATATATATATATATATATATATATATATATATATATATATATGTGTGTGTGTGTGTGTGTGTGTGTCTGTACTTTTTAAATATTTTAATCTATCTACATTTTATGTTAGTATTTTCTTCTTGTGCAACATATTTTATGTACACATGGCTATTTGGTACACTATTTGCAGTTGGCTACATTGGAGTTTCTGAAAGCACTGGTTAAAAAACTAAAACAAATACTACTGTATTAAACACATTTAAGTATATACAGAAAGACATTCGGATTTTACCTACATGTTTCCTATATTCAATATCTCGATTTCAAGCATATATTAATGGATATACCAGTTCCTATACAAAGGGGTTCTGTTAACAGTATTTACAGCACTATTGACCCTTACAGAATTCTCAAATCAAGCAACAAAGAAGGAAAAGAAAAATCTTTTAGATAGCCCCACAAAAATGTCAATTCATGTATAAAATCCAGTATATGATCCAGAGAAAATTCAGTTCATTATTTTCGATAGTTCACCGAATTCAATGACAAGGTAATAGTATAATACTTATAAAATATCTATTGTTTCAGTATTTAAGCAAACATCGTTTTTGCTAAAAATATTTATTGTACATATTTTTTATTGTACTCGTATCCAAAATTATCTTTACATACACAAATATAAAGATATTTAATGAGATATTAAACTGATATGAACCATGAGGGATCATGGAGAAATTATGTCAAATAAAATCAAACATAAAGCATGTACTGATATCAAAACATTGACTTGAGTCATCCTATACTGAATAATGTGAATTCTTGCATCCAACGTCGGATTTCAAAGTGTAAGAAAATTATAAGTGAACGGATATTTTTGGACTGGGGTGTTTAATATTTAGAAAACTGAAATAGAATATCGAATAGCTATATAGAATTACACACACACACACACACACACACACATATATATATATATATATATATATATATATATATATATATATATATGTGTGTGTGTATGTGTGTATATATACTGTAAATGTGTACATGCAAACTCACACACACACACACGTATATATATATATATATATATATATATATATATATATATATATATATATATATATATATATATATATGTGTGTGTGTGTGTGTGTGTATACACTGTATATATGTGAAAATACACACACATATATATATGTATTTGTGTATATAAAGTCCATATACAATATTCGTTAAAAAACCGAAAATATAGTTGTAGATATTTAAACACCTACACATGCAGTATGAAAAATATAGTAGATAAATCCACCTGCACTGAGTTAAGTTACACCACTTAATCATATTTCACATACTGTGCTCACTCATGAAAAAGATAGGAAGAGAAGATTAAGTACTACACAACTCATCCATGTCTAATTCGGGTCAGTAAATTGCCAGCAAAACTATAGCTATCGCATCATTCAACTGATGAGTAGGCAGTAAGTCAGACATAAGTGAAAGAATCATATGTTCTGTAGATATGCCCAGCATTTTTTTTCCTTATTATATTTATAGTACAGTCGGAGTCATTAAATCTCCAATTCTTCCACGGAGTATTTCCTGACAGTATGTAATTTATGGATATTGATGGGGCCTGATATAGTGTTGAAATAGTGTTGTGTATCTTCTCAAGAGAGGGGAAATTGGCATAGGAAATGAGTTTATATCTAAGGTTTTATCGCAACTCTCTGTGGTGTATACAGGAATAGCTTAAATCATCGAAGAGTTCTTTGTTTCCATATTTCATAAAATGAAATTCCCTTCTCTGTAGCAGACGACGTCTTTATCAGAATGTGTATTTGAACTACATTCGATTATAAATGAAGTAATTCATAATATGGGATATTTGGTATATATCAGAACCATAAATTAAAGTTAAAATATATTGCTCAATAAATTATATTTCCCCTTACCTCAAATATGCTACAGAAACGTTGAACCCATTATTTAAATAAAGTTATATCAAGATCTTTATTTGAATTCTTTTATTTTGTGCAGATTACAGTTTCAGCAATCAATAAAGATTCACATGTAAATAATTCATAAATTTCTATTATTTGAGTTAGGAATATATTCTTTAATAATATTTAAATATTTATCTTTTTTCTTTAAATTTAGTTGAAACATATTGGATAGATAATCTTATTATATCAATATCAATGTATATATATATATATATTATATATATATATATATATTAAATATTATGATATATTTATATATAAATATGTATAATATATATATATATAAAATATATATATATATATTTATATTATATAATAAATAATTAAATATTAATATATATATTGTGTATATATATATATATATTAAAATAAATATATATATATATAATTAAATTATATATATTATATATATTATATAAATATAAATATATTATATAAAATATATATATATAATAAAAATTATTTATAATATTTATTATAAATTAATATATGTATACAATAATATTAATATATATATGTGTAAATATATTATAAATTATATATATTGTATTATATATATATATATATTATATATATATATATATATTTATATATTATATATATATTTATATTTATATATATATATATGTGTATATGTATATAATATATATATATTTATATAATATATATATATATATATATATGTTATATACTATATATATTATATATATTTATAGATATATGTATATATACTATATATATATATTATATATATATATACATGTATTTATACATAAATATATTAATATATATATATATATATATATATATATATATGTACATATATATATATATATATATAAATATATATATATATATATATATATATATATATATATATATATATATATATATATATATATATATATATATATATATATATATATATATATATATATATATATATATATATACATATATATATATATATATATATATATATATATATATATATATATATATACATATATATATATATATATATATATATATATATATATATATATATATATATATTATATATATATATATATATATATATATATATATATATATATATATATATATATATATATATATATATATATATATATATATATATATATATATATATATATATGTGTGTGTGTGTGTGTGTATATATATATATGTGATGTATATATATATATATATATATATATATATATATATATATACATTAGGTAAAATTTATTTTAAAAAGTTAAATATAGTTCTATTTAATCATCTACACTTACAGTATGCAAAATATAGTAGCAAAATCCGCCTTCACTGAGGTAAGTTATACGACCTAATCATATTTCACATACTGTGCTCACTCGTAAAAAGATAAAAAGAGAAGATTAAGGACTACACAACTCATCCGTGTCTAATTCGGGTCAGTAAAGTGCCAGCAAAACTATAGCTATCGCATCATTCAACTGATGAGTAGGCAGTAAGTCAGACATAAGTGAAAGAATCATATGTTCTGTAGATATGCCCAGCATTTTTTCCTTATTATATTTATAGTGCAGTCGGAGTCAGTAAATCTCCCATTCTTTCACGGAGTATTTCCTGACAGTATGCAATTTATGGATATTGATGGAGCTTGATATAGTGTTGAAATAGTGTTGTGTATCTTCTCAAGAGAGGGGAAATTGGCATAGGAAATAAGTTTATATCTAAGGTTTTATCGCAAATCTCTGTGGTGTATACAGGAATGGCTTAAATCATCGAAGAGTTCTTTGTTTCCATATTTCATAAAATGAAATTTCCTCCTCTGTAGCAGACGACGTTTTTATCAGAATATGTATTTGAATTACATTCGATTATAAATGAAGTAATTCATAATATTTGATATTGGGTTTACATCAGAACCATAAATGAAATTTAAAGTATATTGCTCAATAAATTATATTTTCCCTTACCTCAAATATGCTACAGAAAAGTTAAACCCATTGTTTAAATAAAGTTATATCAACTTATTTATTTCCATTCTTTTATTTAGTGCAGATTACAGTTTCAGAAACGAATAAAGATTCATGTGTAAATAATTCATAAGTTTCAATTGTTTCCGTTAGGAATAGATTCCATAATAAATTTTAAATATTCATCTTTTTATTTCTTTAAATTTAGTCGAAACAAATTGGATAGAAAATCTTATTAAATCATATAATATAGTCGATGTAATAAAAAAAGTATTTATTGGTTAATGTCCCAGCTGCTAAAATGTCCTATGTTTTAGAATTATGTAAGAAAAAATATAAAATTAAAATATTTTCGGCTATAAACAAATATTAAAATTTTAATTCTTTTTATACGTCTGTGCAACTTTCTATATTACATTCATTTTGTGTGTACGGTTTTAAATTTTTAGTTAAAATTCTAAAAGCTATAAAAACTGTAAGAAAATAATAAGCTTTTGTGAATAAAAATATATAATTTCATTTTTGTGTTGCTGTACCAGTTATCCCTTCTCTTAATGACGTATATTACAATCTGCTTATGAAAAATTTAAAGCTCAAATTTTTAATTACATATATTTATGATAATAATTTGTTTGAGACAATCAGAAGAAATTAATAAAGAACTTCCAAGCAACAAGTATTTCATTTCAGTATTATTGTATTTTTTATCCCTTCTCATTATATAATATAATCCATTCTACTTATAATAAAGAAATTAAAAAATCAAATTTTAAATCTAATGTAATTACCTATATTTATGATAATAAATTGCTTCAGACATAATTTAGAAGAAAATAATAAAGTATTTCCAACAACAAATATTCTGTAACTACAAGTGTACTGCATTAAGTATTATTTTTGTTTCACTGTATTAGTTATCCCTTCTCTTTATATGATATATTACAATCTACTTATAATAAATTTTTAAAATCAAAATTTAAATATAATGTAATTAACTACATTTATGGTAATAAATGCTTGAGACATTTATAAGAAAATAATAAAGAATTTTCAATCAACAGATATTCTTTAACTACAAGTACACTGCAGGAAGTATTTCATTTTTGTGTCATTGTATTACTTATTCCTTCTCTTTATATGGTATATTACAATCTACTTATAATAAAAAAAATAAAAATAAAATTTTAAATCTAATGTAATCAATTACGATAATAAATTGCTTCAGACAATGAAAAGAAAATAATATAAAATATTCATGCAACAATTAGTCTGTGCGAAACATATTATTAAAACATGGATCCGTTATTAAAAATAATTTTAAATTATTTTCAAAGCTTTTCTCAGCCTTGCAACTCATTATATATTTAAAAATTTAGAGTGGGCTTAAAATTTTTAAAATAATTAATTATATTATAATTTCCAATAATATGTTAATAATGCACAAATTTAGAACATATTTTTAAACATGAGTATTGTTTATCTGTATTAAAAAGATAGTTTTTAAAGTAAATGACATTTTGAAAATAAAAAAAAAACATACAAGTTTTTATCAGTTTGTATTTTTGCAATAAATCATGTACCTCAACCTACATTTTTTTTACAATTTTTTACAAATAGTTATCCACTCGTCGTATCATAGAGCCAAATTTTCATTTTGATCCCCATAGAAATCTGACGCTAGCTAAGTATTGTATAAAAGTTATATTTTTTGTTTTCTAGTCAACATTGGCTAACAGTGTAAAAACTTTCAATAATTTATATGTTGTGCTCAATTTTGTTAGGAACACATCTTGAACTATAAGAAAAACTCATTTAATGAAGATCAAATCACAAATAGTATGATCTCTGAAATCACAAACAGCATGATTCACTTTTCTGCTACAAGTATTTAGTAGTGACAGAAAATCTGTCACCTTGTTACTCGTCATACATATCAAACGCTCAATCACGCTTTCTTATTATTCCTCCTATAAATGTTTTCTTCGCCCATTTCGCTAAACTTAGAAGAAATTTCACTGTTAATCATGCGCTTTGCATCAAGAATTTTAATGACACAATGTGTTGGCTCTTGAAGTTATTCAGTTGAATAAGGATATTTGAATAGTCACAGAGTTATGCATTGTTGAATACTCCCTAATGTTGTCTGTGGTTTTGAAATATATGGAACTGCAGTATACCAAAAATATATCGACTATAGGAGAAATTTTATAAACTCTAGGACAATTTTAAAACCATGTAGAAAAACTTTTTAGGATATTTAGGGTATATAAAGTATAATTTTTCTTAAAACATATGGTAAATCGTTAATTTAGTTTATAGTTTTTCTTTATAAGCAAAAAAAATAATACACAAGTCGTTATATAGAAAAACATATTCTCTAAACAGATAAATATAGTTCTAAAATTTATCAATTAATACTTTTGATTTAAATTAGAATAACTAATACTTTCTCGTCCAAAAACAACTTACGATACCTAAATATTCACAGAGATAAATTTTAAGGTAGTAAAAAGCGTATTGCTTTAACACTCTACAAATTTTTTACTTAAGCACTCAAAAAAGAAAACATATCGTTCTAAAGAAAACCATCAATTTTAAAACATTTTTATGATATTTAGGCAATTTTAAAAATAATATTTTCCCCTAAAATTCATAAATTCTTATTGGTTGAGTTTTAAAATTTTCCTTTATAAACAAATAAAATTACATATGAATTATTTTAGAAAACAGATTGTCTAGAGTGAAAGTCATAGTTCTAAAAGTTAACTATCATTACTTCGTGTCTACTATATAATATCTGTAATTGATTCTTTTCTACCAAATTAAATTGCTAGCAAAAAACTCTAATATAGAAAGATTTAAGGTTGTAAAAATATGCTGATTAAAAGTTAAGAACAAAACATATTGTTCTAAAGATAAACATAACGTTTAAATACTCTATAGAAAAAAAACACATATTGATCTACGGAAAAATCGTGTTGATTAAACACGAACAGGACAAAAATTTTATATAAAATTATCTAGATGTTTTTTAATTTTTTATAAAGAACATTTTGAGGCATGGTAGCTCAGATGTCCACAATCTTGAAATCGGAGAGTTGCTTGTTCGGGCCTCTAGACGAAAGAGATCATTGTGTTTCTTAATGGCATCTCCAGAACGAAAAGTATATTCGTGGTCACAGTAATATCCAAAATCGCAAACAACACCTCTAGGCCTAAATTATTGTAAAATATATATTTTTATGACGAAATATGTAATTGCTTTCCTTATATCTTAAAAGTTTTATTTAAATATTTCAAATAAAGCATAGTTTTTTTATAAAAAAGTGATTGGCAAGATTTTGAAGACTGTACTCAGTGCGCATTTCTTGAAGAACTTCCACAACACTGCAGCTGATGAATTTTAAAACGGTACGTATTAAAAAAAATAAGTCACTTACATATCCTGTCATTACATACTTAATCATTATTGAAAAATATACTAATCATTATGAAATATCGTATTTTATTTTTTCATAATTACTCTTTTAATATTAAATACGTAATAAATAAATAGGATAATTAAAAAAATATCATATTTTTATCCTAACTTTAATTTAAATTTTGAAATTATGAATTAATTTATAAAATTAATTTTCCTTCTCATATATAACTTAGGGTAAATTAAATAATACAAACCATATTCAATAGCTTTAAGTCTAGTATACTCATTCTTTAAAGAATATATTTAATTCCTTTGTTTGAATGATTCCGTGACATAAGAAAAATTGAAATCATTATTCCTTCTATAAAAAGAAACAATACAGAATATCAATAATGTCAGTGCAGAAATAAATAAATAAAAATAAAAGATGCATTCTGTCTGAAAAGGAAGAAATGAAAAATCCAAGATATCAATACCATTTATCAAATACTTAACTTTTACGAAATATAAATTTACTAGTGTGTTTTGTTCTTCTGTTTTTTATGCTAAATTTCCCTGGAAGATTTATTCCAAAGAGATGAAATAAATAACAGTATAAACAAGGCTATTGCATTTGAGATATTGATGATCAAATTGAATTCCAATAATAAGAAATTTTTATATCATTATAAGATTGTTTGAGTCATACTGTTAAATGAAAGTTTAAAAAGAATCTGCCAAGTATTGTAATATTTAGGTTGTCAATTGAGTGTAAGTATATTAAAATAGGAAATATATTTACATTTTTTTATAAGACTTTCTTTTTTGTTAAAGAATATTTTCTTACTAAAAATAAAATTATTTTGATATTTGGGAACTTTAATTTAATTTCGATTTAATAATATGAAGGAAGCTTTGCAAGAGAAAAACAAAATTACACCAGCAATATTGTTTGATTTATTATCTGCACAAAAACAAATATTTAAGAAAATTCAAACAAAAATTATTATTTAAATCATGAAATTCTAATTCTAGCTTTACAGATAATAAAATAAGCTCTTAAATGAAAACTAAATACGTTTATAACTGTGATTCTAATTAATTTATATAATTATGCACTAATATAAAATTTATTTTTATTATATAAGTTTCATATAAATCTATTGCAAATTAATAGTTTGAAAGTTGATGCTGATAATGTTAGTTAATGTCGTCAACTTACTAGACACAAATTCATTATAGTATTTACTCATAATAAATTTTAAACACATTAAATTGTGTTTATAATTAGAAAACAGTAAACACTGTGAATCCCAAAACTAAGTAAATTATTAAATAAATATTTTAGCTACGTAAAAATATTAATCTATATTTGTAAATACACTGAAGTGCCCCTGAATAAGGGCTATGCAAATCGTGTAGTAATACGCATCATTTATGCGCAAGTGAGGACTCTGTGGTAACTACATATATAACTCGTATTGTAATTGTTCTGAATTAGTTGACAGAATTGCCAGTATGGGTAAACTGCGAGATTTAGACGCCTTTGATTGTTACCAAATACACGGATCCATTCCTTGTAATTCGATAAACTTTTAATCCTAATTTAATCTTTTTGACACTAAGTAAGTGTATTTAAGTAAGTTAAGTTGGTTTCTATAAATTTCAATCTGTTAAAGATTAAATAAATTACGGGAATTTAACTCTAACTATTTTTAATCTTGGGTACTTGATCTCGTTTTATTTTCCATGTCTGAAGCCCATGGGAGAGCAGTTTAGTTAGCAATTTGGAACTCGTTCTTTGTATTCTTTGTGACCTTTTTTTAGCATGTGAATAATTGTAAAGTTTAAGAAATCATGAAGGGGGGGGGGACTTTACTTTCAGCTTTTGTCTATTGTTGCCTGTTGCTCGTCGTGTTTTGCTTCGTCTATGTAGTTTTTTTCTCATCGGTAAGTTACATAAATTAGTCACTTGCCAGAATGTTTAATTAATTTGCAACTTAGTTTTGTATTATCGGTCAACTGTTTTGGATGTTCTGTTTAACTGTTTATTATTTGCTTTATTTTTAGAAAGAAAAAAATAAACTTTGATGTTTTTATATCTTTGTGTAAGTTCTTTAACACTTTGACTGCCAAGCCAAAATTGCAAATGTTCACAACGGGGCCAAACTTTTTTTGTGTAATTTGTATTTTTTTCAACATAAAACTATATATGAAAACAATATTTCATAACAAACAATATTTTAAAACAAACTCTCTCTATTTATATATATTTCCTTTTTTGTTGCATGTTCCAAATATTTAATTTTTCATAAAACTTAGCTCATAAAATCGTCACATATACCAATTTGCGCAAACCACGTATACCTAACACATCGTAGGGAGCCCAACAATCAAACTCCAATACGATTTTCATGTAACTGATAACATCTTTGATAGCCATGGCCTGAAGTGTTAAAACACCATGGCTATCATATCGGATAGCCAGTGTCTCAATGGAAATATCACTGGATATCACATATGATAGCCATGGCAGTCAAAGTGTTAAAGAAACTCAATCTCAGTTGTTGCTAATATCAGTGTGTCTACTGTGCAAATATCAGTAAACTTTCTGATCGTTACTGTCCTAACATCGATCAGTACAAATCGTAGTGAGAAGATGGGCAATTCCGAATCGTCAAAGAGCTAGGATTTTCATCAAAGTGTCAAGGGTATCGAATACAGTTAACCATTAGCTATCGCTAAACTAAAGTACAGTATCTATTCAGTAGTAAAAGACTATTCGTATTGTACTTAGCCAGTGAACAACATTAGCTCAAAGTACCACTCAGTTCAATGACTGCCAGTTGTGTTTCGTTGGGTTATCACCATATGTGTTTTCTGGAGCATCGACTTACAGTGTACTAGATCTATGCTCGATCGGACTGCACGTCTTGCCTGGGCTAGTCTTTTCTGACTGGAGTGTAAGGACTTGAAACATAGCATGGATTGTCTCAATAGTACTTAACTCGAGAATAATAAGTCAGGATTTTGAAGCCATGGAACTGCTGCCAGGTAACTGTACAACTTGGCTCATTCATGGGCTGTATAATTTAATATTTATACAGAATGTATAATATTTAGTGCCATAATATATTTATGTTCTCTCTGTAATTTGTATTGCTAAGAACTAGAATCAAACAGATGTACTGTCATTTACATGTATGTAGATACTTTTAATGATGTACATTTTTATTATGCAGTGAACACTCAATTTTTATCGTTTAATGAAATTCAAACGTAAACTTAACAAAAAGTTTAAAAAATGTAACCAGTATATTTTTTAAAATCATGATTATTGATATGATTAAATGCTAAATACTAAGAAATAACATGTAAATGTATTTACACATTTGTAAACTAATTAGATACTGTACTAATCTGTTTGAAATTATTAGGATAAATACTGTGCCAGTACACTTGATATATGATTTTCTAAGATTATCCTTATATCTTTGTTTTATGCTGCATCTGAATTTATGAATGCAGTTTTCCTTTGGAAAAACTTTTCGTTTTATGAACATTGTTAAATGTAATTAAAATTTATAACTGTTTAATTTAAGTATAAGTATTTATTTCAAGTGCATAATTATATAAGCCAATAGAAAAAATTTTAAAATAATTCAAACACATTCAAGAGTTATATTTTTATAAAAGCTTATCACTGTATAATATTACATTGTTATTTGTCCATTTAAACTGATTAAAATACCAGTAAATGTTTTTAAATTAAATAAATTAGAAAAACATTATTTTTCTGTGCTTTATCTGTTTTGTTATTTGCACTACATAAATTTTAACAACAAAATATTAGGAGGCAATTTTTCTTTGAAAAACACAATCGTTACTCTTCTTTAAAATGAAATTGATAGTAAAAGTAATTCTCAGGACTTACAAATGCACTTTTCTGAATTTTATTTAATGAGCAAAATTGATAATTTTAAAAAATGTAAGTAAATACTCTTTTAGTTTAAAAATAAAATGTATTGTTTAATAAACAAATAGAAAATAATTCAAAAAACTTATTCTAATTTATAACATTTATGATAAATTGCATAATATAAAATTATAAGCTTACCATAAAATATTACTGTAAAATACCAAAATGTTTATAAATTAATTAAATAATAAATTAGAACAAACTTTTTTTAATAAGTTTTAACATTAAATCATTATTTTACTTTAATTTAAATTTTGAAATTATGAATTAATTTATAAAATTAATTTTCCTTCTCATATATAACTTAGGGTAAATTAAATAATACAAACCATATTCAATAGCTTTAAGTCTAGTATACTCATTCTTTAAAGAATATATTTAATTCCTTTGTTTGAATGATTCCGTGACATAAGAAAAATTGAAATCATTATTCCTTCTATAAAAAGAAACAATACAGAATATCAATAATGTCAATGCAGAAATAAATAAATAAAAATAAAAGATGCATTCTGTCTGAAAAGGAAGAAATGAAAAATCCAAGATATCAATACCATTTATCAAATACTTAACTTTTACGAAATATAAATTTACTAGTCTGTTTTGTTCTTCTCTTTTTTATGCTAAATTTCCCTGGAAGATTTATTCCAAAGAGATGAAATAAATAACAGTATAAACAAGGATATTGCGTTTGAGATATTGATGATCAAATTGAATTCCAATAATAAGAAATTTTATATCATTATAAGATTGTTTGAGTCATAATGTTAAATGAAAGTTTAAAAAGAATCTGCCAAGTATTGTAATATATAGGTTGTCAATTGAGTGTAAGTATATTAAAATAGGAAATATATTTACATTTTTTTATAAGACTTTCTTTTTTGTTAAAGAATATTTTCTTACTAAAAATAAAATTATTTTGATATTTGGGAACTTTAATTTAATTTCGATTTAATAATATGAAGGAAGCTTTGCAAGAGAAAAACAAAATTACACCAGCAATATTGTTTGATTTATTATCTGCACAAAAACAAATATTTAAGAAAATTCAAACAAAAATTATTATTTAAATCATGAAATTCTAATTCTAGCTTTACAGATAATAAAATAAGCTCTTAAATGAAAACTAAATACGTTTATAACTGTGATTCTAATTAATTTATATAATTATGCACTAATATAAAATTTATTTTTATTATATAAGTTTCATATAAATCTATTAAATTAAGTTTGAAAGTTAATGCTGATAATGTAGTTATGTCAACTTACTAGACACAAATTTATAGTATATTCACAAAATATTTATAAACACATAAATTGTGTTTATAGAAAATTTAGAATAATTATAAATAGTTTAATGAAAACTGTAAACACTGTGAATCCCAAACTAAGTATTTATTAAATAAATATTTAGCTACGTAAAAACATTAATCTATATTTGTAAATACACTAAATGCACTGAATAAGGGCTATGCAAATCGTGTGGTAATGCTCATTATTTATGCGCAAGTAAGGGCTCTGTGGTAACTGCATATATAACTCGTACAGTGGTTGTTCTGAATTAGTTGACAGAATTGCCAGTATGGGTAAACTGCGAGATTTAGACGCCTTTGATTGTTACCAAATACACGGATCCATTCCTTGTAATTCGATAAACTTTTAATCCTAATTTAATCTTTTTGACACTAAGTAAGTGTATTTAAGTAAAGTGGGTTAAGTTGGTTTCTATTAAATTTCAATCTGTTAAAAATTAACATAAGTCACGGGAATTTAACTCTAACTATTTTTAATCTTGGGTACTTGATCTCGTTTTATTTTCCATGTCTGAAGCCCATGGGAGAGCAGTTTAGTTAGCAATTTGGAACTCGTTCTTTGTATTCTCCGTGACCTTTTTTTAGCATGTGAATAATTATAAAGTTTAAGAAATCATGAAGGGGGCACTTTACTTTCAGCTTTTGTCTGTTGTTGCCTGTTGCTAGTCGTGTTTTTGTTTCGTCTATGTAGTTTTTTTCTCATCGGTAAGTTACATAAATTAGTCACTTGCCAGAATGTTTAATTAATTTGCAACTTAGTTTTGTATTATCGGTCAACTGTTTTGGATGTTCTGTTTAACTGTTTATTATTTGCTTTATTTTTAGAAAGAAAAAAATAAACTTTGATGTTTTTATATCTTTGTGTAAGTTCTTTAACACTTTGACTGCCAAGCCAAAATTGCAAATGTTCACAACGGGGCCAAACTTTTTTTGTGTAATTTGTATTTTTTTCAACATAAAACAATATATAAAAACAATATTTCATAACAAACAATATTTTAAAACAAACTCTCTCTATTTATATATATTCCCTTTTTTGTTGCATGTTCCAAATATTTAATTTTTCATAAAACTTAGCTCATAAAATCGTCACATATACCAATTTGCGCAAACCACGTATACCTAACACATCGTAGGGAGCCCAACAATCAAACTCCAATACGATTTTCATGTAACTGATAACATCTTTGATAGCCATGGCCTGAAGTGTTAAAACACCATGGCTATCATATCGGATAGCCAGTGTCTCAATGGAAATATCACTGGATATCACATATGATAGCCATGGCAGTCAAAGTGTTAAAGAAACTCAATCTTCAGTTGTGCTAAATATCAGTGATTGTCTACTGTACTAAATATCAGTGAAAACTTTCTGATCGTTACTGTCCTAACATCGATCAGATACAAATCGTAGGTGAGAAGTATGGGCAATTCCGAAATCGTCAAAGAGCTAGGATTTTCGAGGTCAAAGTGTCAAGGGTATAACAAGAATACATGGGTGGTGGAAAAACCATTAGCTATCGCTCAAACTGCAAAGTGCAGTTATCCTTCACAGTCAGTAGTAAAAGACGGCTCGGCGTATTGTACTTAGCCAGTGAAGCCAGACATTAGCTCAAAGTACCACTCAGTTCAATGACGGTGCCAGTTGTGTTTCGTTGTGATATCACCATATGTGTTTCTGGAGCAGTCGACTTACGAGTGTACCATTGCTCTATGCTCGACATCGGACTGCACGTCTTGCCTGGGCAAGAGAGTCTTTTCTGACTGGAGTGTAGAGGACTTGAAACGAGTAGCATGGATGGATGAGTCTCGATTACGACTACTTAACTCCGATTAATAATAGGGAGTCAGGATTATCAAGCCATGGAACTGCATGCCAGGTTGGAACTGTACGATGACTGGGTGGCTCATTCATGGGCTGTATAATTTAAAATAAATTATACAGAATGTATAATATTTAGTGCCATAAATATATTACATTATGTTCTCTCTGTATTAGACTTGGTAAATTGCTAAGAACTAGAATCAAACAGATGTTACTGTCATTTACATTGTATGTAGATATCCATTTAATGATAATTGTACTACTTTTTATTATGCAGTAACACTCAATTTTTATCGTTTAATGAAATTCAAACGTAAACTTAACAAAAAGTTTAAAAAATGTAACCAGTATATTTTTTAAAAGGACATTCATTGATTATTGATAGCACTGAAACTTAAATGCTTTAAATACTAAGAAAGTTTAACATGTTCTTCTTAAATGTATTTACACATTTGTTAAACTAATTAGATACTTCGTAAACTAATCTGTTTGAAAGGGTTATTAGGATAAATACTGTGCCAGTACACTTGAAATTATATGTAATTTCTAAGATTATCCTTATATTATCATGTTTTATCGCTGCATTATTCTGATTTTTTAACTTCATGGAATGCAATTGTTATCCTTTGGAAAAACACGTCGTTTCGTTTTAAAAATGAACTTGAATAGTTAAATGTTTTAATTAGGAATAAATTATAACATGCTCTTTTCTTGAATTTATTTAAGTATAAGTAATTTATTTCAAGTGCATTTAAAAAACTATATAAGCCACTTAATAGAAAAAAGCTGTAAAAATAATTCAAACACATTCAAGAGTTCATAACTTTAATTATAAGAGCTTATCACTGTATAATATTTCACATTGGTGCATTACCTGTCCATTTAAGACTGATTAAAATACCACGAAATGTTTTTAAGAGGGAGTATAATAAATTAGAAAAACATTATTTCCTTCTGTGCTTTCGATCTGTTTTGTTGAATTCGCACTATTCATAAATTTTAACAACAAAATATTAGGAGGCGAAATTTACTTTATGAAAAATGGCACAATCTAGAAAATTACTCTTCTTTGAAATTGGAAATAACGCACCAAAAGACGCATAAAAGTAATGAACTCAGGACTTACAAATGCACTTTACGTGACTTTTATTTTAATGAGCAAAAATTGGCAAAATAAATTTTAAAAAATGTAAGTAAATACTCTTTTAGTTTCAAAAGATAAAAGTGGGGTATTGTAGATAATTAACGAATAGCAAAATAAAATGAATAAAAAAACTTATTTTCGCTACTGATTTATAAACACTTGCTTGATGATAAATTGCACTGAATAGTAAAATTAAAAAGAAACATTACCAACTAAAATATTAACCTGAATAGAAATTTTTTAAACCAAAGAGGCCTTTTTACTAAATTAGTGAGAATAAATTTAATCTGTAACTGTTTAATCGTAAAACATGAACTATTTTTAATAGTATGTTTTAACTGTAACTTTCACGTAAGAGATAGCAATATAGTATTCTTTATTTTCTTGTTGACCACGGCCAATATAAGAATGGTTCATAGAAACTTTTCTCCTGTTAAACCTTACATTTTAAGTAAGTATATCTCTTGCACACGAGAAAATAATTAAAATTCCTAGAAAGTTTGATCTAGAAAGATATTTATACTTCTAAAAATAATGTTACGTTGGCCTAGTGTTTGAGAAAGAAGAAATTAATGCTCATTAATAAACATATGAACAAATATGTCTTGATTAAATGAATTTATACAATTAAATAAATGCCTAAGGAATACATCTGTAATCATTTATCATTTATAAGTATCGAAGTCTGCTCTCGAGTCGGATCCTGCTCTCAAAAACAATATGACGATGATTTTTTAACCCTCTAAGCGGTTCGCACGTACAATTCCGCCAAATAAATGATGACTTCAAAACGTACAATTTTCGACCTCCAAAAACGCTCCGAAAATGGATGCAATGTACATTTTTGCCAGTACTTTCCTCCATGTAGTTTTGAGGTAGGAGGGTCAGGTCTACTGTTTAGGAACTGCACCCCTCTTTCACTGACATTTCTTAAGGGATGCAACCATACCCCCAAGGGACAAAGACGCTGATAACATTTCATGGCTTTGTAAATATCTATTTCGAAGTATTTCGTTTGCGGTAACAGATGTATCTCTAATTGCACCCCATAATTATCTTGGATGACTTCCGTAAAAAAATATAAATAAGTCTCTCAACGAATATTTTTTGTACCTATAGAATCCATGATTTCTTATGGGATAATACTCCAGAACTGAAGAGCTTTATGTGTATTAAAAATTAACAATTTATAATATCTATTTATATATCTATATATAACCGGAAGTAAAGGGAGTATAACGAGGGTGGGTTTTCCATATTCCATTCTATTCGACAAAGGGTGGAGGTAAAATTCATAGAACTATTTGGCCACTGACATCAGCGTATTTTGGAGAATTTTTTTTCTCGATGTGTTCTACTCGGAGGGTTAAAGGATCTATCCCGCAAGCCATTGATGCCAGCAGCGTTCAATTTCTACTCTCCTCTGGTCACAAACTTGTCCTCCCAAAAAAAAAAAAATCCGACTGACCCGCGGAGAAAGAAAAACAGGTTTTCACTCCAGAACGGCAGGAGGTCAGAAATTCACTAATTCAAAGGAACTTTCTATTGGTTGGGAGAAGTACGAAATTTTTTTTTCTAGTTCAAAGCGGTCCTGTTCTGGTATATTTTTGACGATGATTCACGAGAAGAGGTAAAACGATCTGAACCGAATGTAACTTATTGTTACAATTCTATACCAATAAATGTATCTCCTTGAAAGTTAACTACATTTTATTGCTCAAAAAGTAGAGCTCTAGCATATAATTATTAAATATACATATTTTCTAAATATAATCTAAAGCCTTAAAACCAAAAATCTGGATATTCTAATACAATACGTCATCTGTAGAAAAAATAAAAATTACAGTTAACTTTTAGAAGCTAGTATATTTTCAAAAGTATCTCAATTTATTTATAAGCATATAACTTTTAAATTTAAATAATATTGTCAATTAATGTAAAATAGATTAAAATTACGAAAGGAAAATCAACTAATTTATTTCAAAGATATTTATTAGTAATTTCGTGAAAACTGCTTTATCGTAATTACTCTATTTTTACTATGACGTTATTGAAAATTCTTTATTTTTCATTCATCAATTCTTTATTTAAATTTATTTATAGGGATAGAAAATGTTAGAATTGATACAGAAATTTTGGGAAATTAATTCATTTACTGATCAAAATATCTACTTTAACTATTATCATTACTGAATTGACAGATTTTACATTTTTAAATATTAGTTTTAACTAAGCATTAATTTTATTCTGTATAATTTTAATAGTCTGAAAACTTAAAATTTACATAATGATTAGAAATTTTAGAGGGAAAGTTTTTGTGTATTGGAGTGTTTAGATATTCATACAAAACTTTTCTTGATTGGTAAACAATTTATAGATAATAATAGAAGTAATTATACTGTTCTGAATATGTTATAGGATTACTAGTATGAGAAATCATATTGCCAGTCGTTCTTTGATACATTTTCCAATTCCAATAGATTGAAATATAGAAATTTTTTCCTTTTTTCACTTTTTTGAAAGTTTACTGTCGCTTCATATCAAGGTTATCAGTATTAGTGTTACTCTGATAAAGTAAAAATCTATAGATAAATAATAAATAATACTTTATAGAAAGCAGCAAACTCAATCTCCTACTTTAAAATGGTATTGAATTCCATTGAATTTAGTTCAGTATTTCTTAAAGTGATCTCCTATTGGAAGAATTTTAAGGAAATACAAAATGTCTATATAAATAAATTTTCAAAATAGAACGGTAATCGAAACTTATTTGTATAATTAGTAAATTTATAGCTCTACTAAACATTACCGAAAACTGAAATATTTTAAATAAAAAGTGGCTAATGTACAGGAAAGTTATTTGAAATTTTTAACTCTGAAAGATATTACCAATATGTTAATAAATGTTTAAAACAGTGTGTAAATAAAACAATCCCTTTTATTTTAAAACCATAAAGATGATCCCATATATAAGATATATCATATTGCGTTTGCTTGGTAATCAATAGACTACCAATAGACTAGAATAATGTGGTGTAAGAGAAAAATAACTCATAAGGAATTTCTGTAAGCCAAATAAAATGTTACTTGAAATTTTTAACTCTGAAAGATATTACCAATATGTTAATAAATTATTAAAACAGTGTGTAAATAAAACAATCCCTTTTATTTTAAAACCATAAAGATGATCCCATATATAAGATATATCATATTGCGTTTGCTTAGTAATCAATAGACTACCAATAGACTAGAATAATGTGGTGTAAGAAAAAATAACTCATAAGGAATTTCTGTAAGCCAAATAAAATGTCACTTGAAATTTTTAACTCTGAAAGTTATTACCAATATGTTAATAAATTATTAAAACAGTGCGTAAATAAAACAATCCCTTTTATTTTAAAACCATAAAGATTATCTAATATATAAGATATATCATATTGAGTTTGCTTACTAATCAATAGACTACCAATAGACTATAATAATGTGGTGTAAGAGAAAAATAACTCATAAGGAATTTCTGTAATCCAAATAAAATGTTACTTGAAATTTTTAACTCTGAAAGATATTACCAATATGTTAATAAATTATTAAAACAGTGTGTAAATAAAACAATCCCTTTTATTTTAAAACCCTAAAGATGATCTCATACATAAGATATATTGTATTGTATTCATTTAATAACACAGGTCTACAAAATTGAAATTTTTCAAAAATACAAGAGAAGTTTTTCCTTATTTATAAGTTATTTGGCAAGATGATTTCGAAAATGACCTCCATTTTTTTGCATCACGTCTGGATTTTTTGTGAAATTCATATACATACTACTGGTAGTATCCGATATGAAAAACAGGCTCTCATACTTTTGCTTGTAATAACTGGCAATAGTAGGTTTTATCTATTCATTTGAGTTTACTTAATCTGTTCATGATGATGCATATTATTTTTTAAACAACAATTAAATATATAAATTTATCAATAGAATACTAATATATTCCAATAAATTTGTGAAAGAGAAAAATAACCCATAAGAAATTTCTGAAAGATGATCTCATATATGATATATTGCGCTAGTTTAATAATCATTAGATTACCAATAGATTACAATAAATTGATATAAGAGAAACACAAATCATAAGAAATTTCTGAATGCCAAATAAACTCAACATTTAAACATGCTACGTAAACATCATTAATGGGAAAATAGTTTAGTACATCCGGTAAATCGCCGATATATGTCTGAGTAGTAAATGAAAATGCGCAATGGATAAATTTGGGCAGTACATAAGAAATGTGGAATCTGTATTAAATTTTGAATTTATCAATGTATAAAAAGTAAATCTTCATCTAACAGAACACATATATCGCAATACATTAAATACTGTATGATAAATCAATTATTATTAGAGAGGGAAATATTCCATAAGTTTATTCAAAATAAAATATGCTATATTCTCGGAAATATAATATTTTGTTAAAAAGAGAAAGCCTTTAATCTTATTAACAGACAAAAAAGGATAATTAATATTTCGGAAATCGCTAGAAATGAATATAAGCTTTTCTATTACTAAATTACTTTTTCATTTCCATTATGACAGTAAAAAGTGCTTCACGGCTGTTAAACTGATTGGTATTGATTGCTTAATGAATTTTCCGTCTTTGAAAGGTCACTTTCATCAAATGAATAATTAATGACTTAATAACAGTAATTAATTAATCATAAAAACTAAATAATTGTAGTACAGACATTATCTTACTACGGCCGTAATAAATCGAAAGAAGTTATTATACTAATAAAAGAACGTATTGTTAACCTCTAAAATAACACTCTCTGATATCAATAAAAATTCTGGAACGAAACAGGAAAAATCATTATAAGAAAATTAGTCAATATTTAACACTATAAAGAGACTATTTAACGATATAATCAATATTTAAGATATTATATATAGAAAAGACTATTTTTAAATATTTCGTAAATGTAAATTAAATTTGCTGTTTATATGCGATTTATATTATAAAGTGAACATTTTACGATATAATCATTCTATAAGATATTATACATATAAAAAAATATTTTTTAATCTTTCGTAAATGTAAATTAAACTTGCGGTTTATAGTATAAAGCAAACATTTTACGATATAATCATTCTATAAGATATTATACATAGAAAAAAATATTTTTTAATCTTTCGTAAATGTAAATTAAACTTGCGGTTTATAGTATAAAGCAAACATTTTACGATATAATCATTCTATAAGATATTACATATAGAAAAAGACCATATTTAAATCTTTCGTAAATGTAAATCAAATTTGCTGTTTATATGCGATTTATATTATAAAGTGAACATTTTACGATATAATCATTCTATAAGATATTATACATATAAAAAGACTATTTTTTAATCTTTCGTAAATGTAAATTAAACTTGCGGTTTATAGTATAAAGCAAACATTTTACGATATAATCATTCTATAAGATATTATACATATAAAAAAATATTTTTTAATCTTTCGTAAATGTAAATTAAACTTGCGGTTTATAGTATAAAGCAAACATTTTACGATATAATCATTCTATAAGATATTACATATAGAAAAAGACCATATTTAAATCTTTCGTAAATGTAAATCAAATTTGCTGCTTATAGTATAAAGCGAAGATGTTACGATATAATCATTCTATAAGATAATATACATATAAAAAGACTATTTTTTAATATTTCGTAAATGTAAATTAAAATTACGGAGTAATATATTTACAATTACATTTACGAATTTTTTAAAAATAATCTATTTATATGTATAATATCTTATAGAATGATTATATCGTAAAATGTTCACTTTATAATATAAACCGCATATAAACAGCAAATTTAATTTTCATTTACGAAAGATTTAAAAATAGCCTTTTTATGTGTATAATATCTTATAAAATGATTATATCATCGTAAAATGTTCACTTTATAATATAAACCGCATATAAACAGCAAATTTAATTTTCATTTACGAAAGATTTAAAAATAGCCTTTTTATGTGTATAATATCTTATAAAATGATTATATCGTAAGATGTTCACTTTATAGTGTTAAATAGAGACTACTTTTCTTGTAACGATTTTTCCTGTTTAGTTTCAGAATTTTTATTGATAACAGAAATTATTACTTTAGAGTTAACACTACGTTCTGTTTCTAGTATAATAACTTCTTTCGATTTATTTACAATATTTATCTTAAATTATAAAATGTTTACTTTTGGTAAATATTTAGAAACATTTTATAAACATTTTTAGATATTTTAAACTTTTCTTGGATACATTTAGTTATTGTGTAAACTAAATAAGATTTTCTTAGAACTTGGGGTGACTACTTTTCATACGTAATGATATAAATTATTCTGAGAAACCAACTGCATAAATGCTGAAAACAATTAACCAAAAATATCAAGAGCATACTAAATCTAAATTTGTTTGACTCCTGTTACCTTAATAAATACATTCAAGTAATTACAAAACTTTTATTCAGTGTTATTAAGAAATATTATGCTTTCTAAATAGAAAGTAATTTACTTTTGTCATGAAGTGTAATCGGTTAGTTTATGATTATTTTCATTCTTAAATTTTTGTCAACATTTGCAGCAGATGGTATTTTTAATTCGTTTAAGTCTACACAAGGGTTTTCCTTAATAAGGTAATATTCATTTTAATGGAAGTTGCATCTCATAATCCTAATCGTTATTCTGAAGTATGTCCCAATGAAATGCATTAAAGATTTTAGATAGTTTAATACTTAAAACTATTTAAAATTGTTCGCTGTGCATTAACCTTGTACATTAACCGAGACTTCTAAGTCATAAAAATGAGAAAGGAAAACTTCGTCATTAATCTTCTGGTGAATCTTTGGTACGCTAATTAGGTCGCGTTTGATGCACCTGGCGTGAGAAACATATCTTAATATAAATATATTAAGATTTTAACAACACATCGCTTAAGATATTTCATTAAGCATAAATTAAGTATGAAGCCATTTCACGCAGAACACTTAATAAAATGCAGCTAAATTACACATATCTATAATTCGTGAATTAATGAAATTGACCACGAAAAATTTTCAGCGTTGAAATTGAACATTAAGTCTGCAATTATCGGGACCGTTGGAGAAATATGTATTTATTTTGTTCTCTTTCGAATACTGGAATAAGATAATTTATTTCCCCATGGCGATTTGTATTAGATTGAAATTATGTTTGACACCTTATCTCCGTACTTAAGTTAAAATGTTTATTTCAGCTGATATAACTGATTATATTTATTTTATAATTAATATTTTAAATATTAACTATGGAAGAATACGATCAGCATGATCAACTCACGTTTCATGTGAAGAATTAATTAATCAAAAGGCTGATAATTAAATGGATGTTCGTTTCATAATCTAGAAATGACGTAGCAATGATAAGCTATTTTTATCCAAGCAGGTATACATTAGATAAGTGTGTTTATGAATATACCATACTGTTCTTTAAATACAATTATAGTCTTCTATATATAATTAAAGAACATATACAAAGAAATAAAGACTAAATCATACTGTTCAGAAACATAATGATTTTTATCATACTGTTCATAAAGTTAATTACTTTTTCATACTGTTCTTTAAATATACTAGAAAATATACTTAAAGAGGGAAATAAAATAAATAATATATATAAAATAATAAAAAATAATAATAAAATAATATATTAATATAATAATATATTAAATAATAAAATATATAAATAATAAATATAATAATAGTTATTAATAAATAATATATTTAATATACATAATGTTTAAATTACTGGAAAATATACTTTAGTATTTAAATAGATTAGAGGCTATCTTATTGTATTATTATCTAAATAGTGAATACTGATTAAAAGTTTTTTTTAACTAGATCTTAGATAAAACTGTATTCGGTAAAAATTCAGTATATCTAATAAAACATATTATCAATATAATCATTTTTTATTTAATATATTCTATATTTAAAATAACATTATGTATTTGGTATAAAAAATAAGATGCATTTCATTCATTTTTTTTATTTATTTATTCTGTATGAGCACGTGATACATGCAAAGTTCAGCTGCAGAAAAACTGCAATAATAAAATAAATTTCATTAACTTAATATGTAATTAAAATACTTAAAATAAATTACATTTGAAATATTTTTTATTATTGTTCGTGATAAGTGCAAGAAAGAGCAACAACAAATCCATTTAATGTATTCGCTTGACTGCTTTAATTTCAGACGAAACTTTAATTTCAAATAGCATGTCTATTAAAAGTAAAACACTGTATTTTAATGATTTACTCATCGTGACTACTCAGTCGAATAAAGTATTTATATCTTTATCGCAAAATCGTGATTCCTTAATATTAAATGGACTTGGGTACAGGCCATAACATGTTATTCTATAACATTATATATATTATCAGTTTTTATCTATGCTGACCAATGGGAAATATTGTGGGTAAAGTGCATTTCAAAATTCTTTGTTTTGGGGTGAACTGCATTTCAAGATTCTTTGTTTTGGGGTAAACTGCATTTTAGATTTTTACAAAACAAAACATTTTTAGGACTACTAGTCCCCATCTTTATAGCCTAACGATAGCCGAATGGTTATGCTGGCCTTCGAAACCGGAGTTCGTGGGTTCGATAAAACCCACTATGGCATGGATGTTCGTAACCGTTCGGAATCGGCATTAAGCAGTAGGTCCCAGTCTCATTAGCCCTCGTGTTGCAAAAAGTAGACCGTAGCGCTGCAAACCAAACCCCATTTTTTAAAAATATAAATAGCAATATGCCATTATTTCAATTTAGTGAATGCTACGACCAATTTTCGTAAAACTAAATTAAAATAAATAATATTATATCACACTTTCATTTTATATACATATATAATATCCCACCTTACAAGAGAATCTACCACTGTATAAAGTGGCAATTAAAAAAAAGTTATTTCCTTACAAACTTTCCAGAAGTAGAAAATATATATGTATATAATATAGAACCAGAAGTATACAATGAATATTTTTCCAAACCACCTTAGTATTTAATGTTCGATTTATAAATAAATAAATATTATATATATATATATATATATATATATATATATATATATATATATATATATATATATATATATATATATATATATATATATATATATATATATATATATATATATATATATATATATATATATATATATATATATATATTTATATATTTATATATATATATATATATGTATATGTATATGTATACGTACATATGTGTGTGTGATTCCAGACTAAAAACCAACCTTAACCTGCTGAATAATTTTACGACAGAATTTGTTACCGAGAAATGGGTTTAAGGATACAGTACTTTTGTTACAATGTTGATATATTCTTCCATTCATGAAGAATCATAACTGGTGACAGGTTTAAAAAGATTCTTATTAAATTCTCACCTTCCTAGGTAAGATATTGCAACAGATATATGTATCCGATATTCAGTGTTTCATTTATTGGTTTGCGTTTAATAATACAAATACCATTGTCTCATTCTGTTTTGAGAGTCGAAATCTCAACGTCCTTATTATTTACATTCTCTGCATTGAGAGAGCTAACTACACGAGTTCAGATTAAGCTCAACACATTCATGATTTCCCTGAATAATGTATATGTCTTAAGACTGCCTATGTTAAGCTATTATATAACTGGGAATATTACCTTCGGAATTAATAATAAATATTATATTAATATAATAATTAATCTAATATTAAAAAAACGAATTAAAAATATTGAAAAAAAAATGAACCACAAATGATATAAAATAAGTGGTTTTTGGGGTAAATGCTTTAAAAATTAATTTTAGTATAGAATATTACCTTTAGTATCAATCATAAATATTGTATTAATATTATAATTAATCCAGCAATAGATTAAAAGTATGAAGAATATTCAGAACAAAAACGGATTGACAAATGAGATAAAATAAATTAGCTTCTGCAGGAAACACATTAAGAATAATTTTAGTAAAGAATATTACCTTCAGCATCAAACAAAAATAATATACTAATATTATAATTAATCCAATATTAGCTAAAAAGAATTAAGAATATTCAAAATAAAAAAAGGATCGACAAATCAGTTAAAATAAGTAGCTTCTGCGGGTAATACTTTAAAAATTAATTTCAGTATAGAATATTACATTCAGCATCAATTATAAGTATTATAGTAATGTTATCATTAATCCAACAATCGATTAAAAGTATTAAGAATATTCAAAATAAAAATGGATTAATAAATAAAATAAGTAGCTTTTGGCGGAAACACTTTAAAAATTAATTTTAATATAGAGTATTGCGTTCAGCATCAATTATAAATATTATATTAATATTATCATTAATCCAACAACAGATAAAAAGAATTAAGAATATTCAGTATAAAAAAGGATAGACAAATGAGATAAAATAAAGAACTTCTTTAGAAAACACTGTACAAATTAATTTTAGTTTAGAATCTTTTTTTCCGAATCAATGATAAATATTAAATTAATATTATCATTAATCTAATAATAGATGAAAAGTATGAAGAACATTCAAAATAAAAAAAGGATCGACAAATGAGATAAAATAAGTAGCTTCTGGAAGAAAAACTTTAAAAAATAATTTAAGTGTAGAATATTATTTTCAACATCAAATATTATATTACTATTATAAGTAATCCAATAATAGATAAAAAAAATTCAAAATATTCAAAAAAAAGGGATCGAAAAATAAAATAAAATAAGTAGCTTCTGGAGGCAACACTTTAAAAATTAATTTTTGTTTAGAATATTACCTTGAGCCTCGATCACAAATATTATATTAATATAATTAATCCAATAATAAATAAAAAGTGTTAAGAATATTCTAAACAAAAATTTATCGGCAAATCAGCTAAAATAAGGAGCTTCTAGAGGAAACATTTTAAAAATTAATTTTAGTATATAATATTACCTTCTATATCAATCATATATATTATATTTATATTATAATTAATCCAATAATAGATAAAAAGGTCTAAGAATATTCAAAATAAAATATGATCTACAAATAAAATAAAATAAGTAGCTTATAGAGAAAAAACTTTAAAAATTAATTTTAGTGTAGATTATTATATTAAGCATCAATGATAAATATTACATTAATATTATAATTAATTCAGCAAAAGATTAAAATTATTAGAAATATTCAAAATAAAAATGGATTAATAAATAAAATAAAATAATTAGCTTCTGGAGGAATAACTTTAAAAATTAATTTTAGCATAGAATATTATTTTCAGCATCAATCATAATTATTATATAAAATTATAATTAATCGAATAATAGTTAAAAAGAGTAAATAATATTCAAAAAATAAATGGATTACTATATAAAATAAAATAAGTAGATTCTGGAGCATACACTTAAAAATTAGTTTTATTATAGATTATTTTGGTGCATATAGACACGCATACACACACACACATATATATAATAATTATATATATATATATATATATATATATATATATATATGTATATATATATATATATATATGAATGTCTATATATATGTGCGTATGTATGTATATATATATATATATATATATATATATATATGCATGCATATACATGTATATATATATATATATATATATATATATATATATATGCATGCATATATATGTGTATATATATATATATATATATATATATATATATATATATATATATATATATATATATACAAGTATACATATACATATATATATATATATATATATATATATATATAATATATATATATATATATATATATATATATATATATATATGTATATATATATAGATATATATATATGTGTATATATATATACATATATATATATATATGTATATATATATATATATATATATATATATATATATATATATATATATATATATATATATATATATATATATATATAATATATATATATATATATATATATATACATATATATATATATATATATATATATATATATATATATATATATATATATATATATATATATATATATATATATATATGTATATATATATGTATATATATTGTATATATATATATATATTGTATATATATATATATATATGTATATATATATATATATATATATATATATATATATTATATATATATATATATATATATATATATATATATATGTATATATATATATATATATATATATATATATATATATATATATATATATATATATATATATATATATATATATATATATATATATATATATATATATATATATATATATATATATATATATATATATATATATATATATCCAACATAGCATTTCATATGATATTTTCACTACATGTTCCATCACATGGACCAACCTACCAGAGAGAAGACTTCAGCCCTCCACTGATATTCCAGAATTTGAACTACTAGTCAATTTAAGCTACATATAAAACACAATGTATTTTTACTTTCTATCTATACTCATACTTTCTAATGTAATTTAAGCTGTGTAACAGCATAAAAAATATGCCTATTACCTGATTATAAAATGCATTTAAAATTATACTGCATATGTGCTAAATTTTACACGTATTACTTTAATCATAAATCAATATATTTATTTCAACAACAGGGATAAGGCACTTAAGCTCTTATTCGAGAAAATATATTATCCGTTGCTTATCATCTCAAGAAAAAATGAAATGCACTGATAAGAGAAATAAACGTGTGTTATCTAAACACAAATTTATAGTAAATAACATCGACAAATAATAGTGATCCTCTTAACATAAAAGTTACACAAGTTTTTTCTATCATAAGATTTTATGTATTTTTAAAATTTTAAATATAAAGGGTTTTTTTGAAAAGTTCTGTAGTATTTATTATCATATAAAATGAAAACTTTTGTATTTACAATCCATACTAATATAAAGTTAATCTCGAAAATTATACAATAGTATTATATATTTACAGGTTGAGCTCACATAAAAACCGTTGTGAATATTTTACAACAAAAATAATTTTTATAATTTATTTTCCATATAATGTTTAATACTAAAAATTAAAATTTTTGAACTACAGAATTTTCTTTCAACAAATTCCAAAAATTAATTCTAATATAAAAATTATAACAATAAAATATATGAAATTATAAAATCTAATAGGAAAAATAGGATAGTAATGGCTAAATAAACTCCTATACCATAATAAAATGAGAAAATAAAAGTTGAGTAATTATAGACATTGTGTATTTTCGTCAAATTACTATAATTAGCAATTACTATGAATAAATTCAATTTCACTAAATTTAGGTATAAATTAAGTTTTTATGTGTGGTTTTTAATCTAATTAATTTTCATCAGTGCTTTCCTTGTTCTATTATATATATCTTTATAAAATATATAAAAATAAAATTTCAAGATAAATAAAACATTAAATTATATAAGAACATAAAATTTGACAGAAAAATTAATATATTAATGGGTTATTATTATCCTGTAATTATTATCCTGTAATTATATCCTGTAAATATTCTGTAATTATAGAAATTTTATATATTTGTCAAATTATTAAACTTAGCAATCGATTTATATAAATTCTATTTTCTTATATTTAGGTATAGATTAGGTACAGATTTGTGACATTTAATCTAATTAGATTTTATTAATACGTTATTTACTTTATTTTATTTGTCTTTCTTATTTTTTAGCATCATAAAATTGTAATATATACAAATACATGTAATAGATGAAAAGTTGCTTCCTCAAATTTCCACAACATTCTTCCAAGTAGCATTTTCAATAAATCCTTGGCGATAAAAAATTGAGCTTTTATTCTCCAACACTGAAAGGACATTTTTGGTTGTTTATAAGCCATACAGTTGATAAATATTCAGTTTGATAAAATATGCAGTGGTAGACATAATTATCATTTAAAAAATAACGAATATTTTTGGTTTTCTGTTAATAAATGAAAAGAGTTTTATTATATAACATAATTAATGTGTAAAGGTACATATACTCTTTGATCTCTTTTACATTTTAAAAGATATTTTAATAGTAAAGTACTAACCTTATTGTAACTATTTTATGACAATTACGTTATTATAAGTTGGTTCTTAAAAAACATCTTGAATGTGCATATCACAATAGAGTATATGCATTCTGGATAATGAATCTCGTCCCAGAGTATTTTTAACTTAAAATATAGGACAACCTTAGCAATGCATTTTGGAAATGAAAACTGTCTATATTCTGTAGTTATTAGAAGTTTAGTTCTCTTTGAAATATTTCTAAGCACGTACATCAAACGTTTATTTATTCGATAGATAAAAGGCAAAGTTATAAAGGGTCAGGCTATATTTAGGAAATGGAACAGAAATCTACATTTATATGGCTATTAGGGCATGAGAAATGTATTTAAAATAGAACTTACTTTAAGAAATACAGACGTATATATATTGGAAACAAAATATCGTTAAGATATAACCCTCGTTCGTTAAGTACACTGGGAGGAGTAGTTTTAGTAAAATTTAGTTCTTAACCGTATGGTTAATTAAAAATATTACTTAAATTTTATGTTTTACTTGAATTTACTACGAAATCGTTACATTCGACCAATAGGTCCCTAACTATTAAAATTTCATGAAGGCTCTTCTATTCTGATGGTTTCTTACCAAATTTATTTCGGAAAACAAAACAGTTGTTTTTTAATATACACACATTATATGTCTGTGAGTGTGCATATACAAGTTCACACACACACACACACACACACACACACACACACACACACATATATATATATATATATCATATATATCATATATATATATATATATATATATATATATATATATGTATATATATATGTATATATATATATATATATATATATATATATATATATATATATATATATATATATATATATATATATATATATATATATATATATATATATATATATATATATATAAATATATATATATATATATATATAATATATATATATATATATATATATATATATATATATATATATATATATATATATATATATATATATATATATATATATATATATATATATATATATATATATATATATATATATATATATATATATATATATATATATATATATATATATATATATATATATTATGTATATATATATATATATATATATATATATATATATATATATATATATATATATATATATATATATATATATATATGTATGTATATAAATATATATATATATATATATATATATATATATATATATGGTGTGTGTATAATTACCTTGCAATCAATTAATATTTTACTTTCAAATTTTAATCACATTTACATAAATATATATTTAATGGCATATTAACTTTTAAATCCAAACTATATATAAGGACTGGAGATAATTTAAAATACTTCTGATCATGTTACAACTAATCTGGTTAATTTTAAACTTCCAAAACAGTTTGCGGTAATAGAGTAATACTTTCACGGATGTAGCCTTGAGATATGGGGGTAGTGGTTAAGCAATAATGACAATTTTCACCAAAAGGGACATCTTAATGAGCCCACCTGCACACGCAGAGGGGATGCAGATGTAGGAAAATTTCACTAACAAATAACTGGAAATGAGAATTAAAGGGTGTTGAGCCGAGGTGTAAAGTTGTTAAAATAAAGATGTAAGAGTCGGGAATCAAGAGTTGCTGTGAACATCGAGAGCCTGTGGGCAAACGAGAGAGCCCGGCACAGCACACGGAGAAATTGTCCGATCCCTCAGCCCACAGCCGGAGAGAAATAACTGACTAGCTTGACGTCTGCACCTTTCATCATGTCTAGAGCTCTGCCCAGACACACTGATTCCCTTATAATGCCTGTAGGTAAACCGATTTAAAATATTCATGATTGTTACATGGGCCTCAGATAATGATTTCAATATTTGGATTAAGGAATAACATTTAAACAAAAGAAGAATATTGTGATAAATTCATATATTGATGACTACCGAAATAATGAATGGTTTGTACTACTCAAGAAAAATATCTGTAAATAAATAATTATATAATAAATATTTTAGTTAAAATATAAGGCATTTGCTTTAAATTTTGTGGAGCATATTTTACTGTGTTTCCCCTTGGAATAACGAAGTGAGTGCTGTACGTACTTTAAAATACTTATACTATTACTCTTTCTTTATCTTTATAATTTCCTTGGATGCTTATGATAGGCAGTAAAATATTATAACAACCAAAAAGTTTTTTATACCTATAAAAGACCATATAAATAAAGACATGTGTATAGAGTACTTTCAAAGAATTCCATTACCAAGTAATCGATAAATTTCTGCTCCAAAATGAATACAATATTTCCCTTTCTAAATTTAAATAAATATATTTTTAATGATATATTACATTTTCAAACAGATAAATATAAAAGAGTTAAATTTTAAGTAATCCGGATCACCTTAAAATTATTCCTTATAATTTAAATTTTGTAAATAATTTGGAAGTAGCAGAGTACTGATGTGTTGTTAAATCTTCAAAAACTTATGGAAAATTAAAAAAAAAACATGCATGTCTAATATTCACTTCAAAATCAAATTGTATACGTAGTATAAACTTCTTAGTTGATATCTTTAAAAAAAATTTCTCTGTCAATTAAAATTTCTGAATCATTCATAATTCTCTATAGATCAGATAATAAAAGATTTGGAATTCTCTGGTTAATAATTAAAAATAAAGAAGAATTATTTTGTTTTATACAGCATTTTTCAGTAATCTTAAGTTAATAGAACTGGGACAAATATTTTATGACGGAAAAATTTAATATTTATACTATTATTCTTTTTTTATAATTTCCTCAAATTCTTATAAGAACTAAAGTTTATTATAATGATCAAAAATGTTTTATACCTATAAATAACCATATAAAAAAGACGTGTATAGAGTACTTTCAAAGAAATTCATTATCCCAAAGTCAATAAATTATTACTCCAAAATGAATATAATATTTCATTTTCTATATTTAACTACTTTTAGGTATATACATTTATCTTTATAATTATCTCAAAGATTTATTATAGGAACTAAAGTTTATTATAACATTCACAAAGTGTTTTATACCTATAAATGACCATATGAAAAAATACATGTGTATAGAGTACTTTCAAAGAATTTCATTACCTCACAATCGATAAATTACTACTCCAAAATGAATACAATATTTCACTTTCTAACTTTAACTACTTTTAAATACATATATTTTTAATGACATATTACATTTTCAAACAGATAAATATAAAATAAAAAGAGTTAAATTTTAAGTACTCTGGATCACCTTAAATTTATTCCTTATAACTTAAAATTTGTAAATAATTTCGAAAGAACAGAGTACTGGTGTGTTGTAAAATCTCCTAAAATCTTGCGAAAAATATAGAGAAAACACAACATTTATGTCTGATATTCAACTCAAGATCAAATTGTAAACGTGGTATAAACCTCTTAGTTGTTTTCTTTCAAAGACATTTCTCTGTCAATTAAAATTTCTAAATCATTCGTAATTCTGTATAGATAAGATAATATAAGAACTCGGGTGTTAATAATTAAAAATACAGAAGAATTATTCTGTTTTAAATAACATTTTTCAGTGATCTTAAGTTAAAAGTACTGTTACAAATATTTTATGCCGGAAAAATTTAATATTTTTTCTATTATTCTTTTTTATCTTTATAATTTCCTCAAATTCTTATGACAGGAACTAAAGTTTATTATAGCGATCAAAAATATTTTATACCTATAAATAACCATATAAAAAAAGACTTGTATAGAGTACTTTCAAAGAGATTCATTACCTGACAGTCAATAAATTATTACTCCAAACTGTATATAATATATTATTTTCTATATTTAACTAATTTTAAGTATATACATTTATCTTTATAATTTTCTCAAAGGTATATTATAGGAAATAAAGTTTATTATAACAATCAAAAAGTGCTTTATACCTATGAATGACCATGATATAAAAGTCGTGTATAGAGTACTTTCAAAGAATTTCATTACCGCAAAGTCTATAAATTAATACTCCAAAATGAATATAATATTTCTAATTTTAACTACTTTTAAATACATATATTTTAATCATGCATTGAATTTTCAAGAAAATAAATATGAAATAAACAGAGTTAACTTTTAAGTACTCCTGATAACCTTAACAATTATTCCTTATAATTTAAAATTTGTGAATAATTTCGAAAGAGCAGAGTATACACGTATTGTTAAATCTTCTAATAACTTGCTAAAAATTTAAAGAAAACTCAACATACATATTTAATTTTTACTTAAAAATCAAATTGTACACGTAGTATAAACCTCTTAGTTGTAATCTTTTAAAGAAATTGCTCTGCCAATTAAAATTTCTGCATCCTTCATAAATCTTTATAAATAAGATAATATAAGAGTTGAACATTTCAGACGCTTATTGCTTTTCCGTTTGTAAATATACCAATAAATGAATCCCTTAAACAATACCATTTCACTCGCAGGAAATTACAATAAAACGGTTCTAGGAAGTAGAAATAGCTAATACCTTCCTAATATTTGGGAAGCACAGAGGAACAAAATACTTTAAATGGCAGGTGGTTGACAATAACTGTTGCTGATAAAGGACATGTAAGTTATAATGCAGTATTCTTTTCTTTCAGTAGATAGAACATCTGCGAATATAGTAGAAAAAAACAATAATAACTTGTGTTGTGATAAAATGGCACTAAATGTATCTGTATACTGAATTTTAATCTTTCGTTTTAGTGAGCATGCTTATTTTAATTCAGGGAAAACTAATATGAAAATATAACTGTTATATTATATTTTAGTTATTAACATTGATGGCTAGATATCTGGTTGGTGGGTTTGAAATGCAACATTCTACAGTTTTGTTAAATCGGCATAAACCCGTCTGATAACTATTACGAACATCTAATCAAGCATTGTGATACAATCTCAGAAATCCGTACTGAAGAGCAGTACCATAGACATTTGGCTATCGTTCGGCTTTAGAAGCTAGAGCTTAATCTTGTGTATTTTACGGAGTCATAAGACTGTTAAATCGAAAGAAAATAGGATTTTTAAGAAAAAATATATGTTAAATGAATTAAGTTATGAACATTTTAAAATAATCCGTTTAAAAAATTTCCAATATTGAGAGGTGTCAGCTGCTTACTATAAAGCAATTCAAACTTACAAAACTTTAATTTGATTTTTCTCAAATAGTGTTGTTTTTACGCTCATGTTAACTCAAAATGTTTTTAAAATTTTTTCATGAAATTTTTATAGGTTGTATACAATATAATTTAAATCTGTTTGAACCTAAATTTGCTTGTATATTTACCAAAATATGTTTTTTTTCCAATGATAAATTTTTAATTTTTAAGGAAAATAGTTTTTCGAATATATTTTAAAAATTTATATCTATATTCAATATATAGAAATTTAAGTTCTAAATAATTTTGCAATATTGTAGTATGTTGCAATAAGTTTGTATTAAAATTCACTATATTTTTAGTAATCATGCGCGTTAGTAATCATCCTTGATGGCATTACTGTTAATAACTAAGTGTCTCTTAATTAAAACTTTCCAACAAATATATTCTTGTTTCAAAAATGAATAAGATATGTGTGTAAAGATATTAATTTGTTCTAACTATGTTAATAAAAATATGTTTTTAAAACTAGTAATTTCATTGTATGAGAAGTCGAATTTTTTTTTTTACATTTTTCTGACATTTAAGAATTGTATAACCCCTTAATAACAGTCAGCAACTCTGTATTTTTAATTTATTCTTTTTTCTTTTCATCAGATTTTTAAAAATATGTGTTTAAATGGTAGAATTTATAATTTACTTTTAAACATGGAGACATTTCATGCACGCAAAAATATCATGAATTATACAGAATGAAATGTGATAGTGTAAGACAATCTAAAATAATAGGGTATGTATAAACAACAATTAGAATGTAACTATAAAGCAAATAAAACATTCTATGCAGTACTGTTTGTTATCATAAAGTAGGAAAAATAATTCAAGTTTCTTTATTGTACCATGTTTTAGAGAGTAAAATGTATATGCAATGAATACTATCAACAATGTATTTGCTTTTGTAGTATGTAAATATGTATATTGTTTGTAGAACATCAACATAAAGTATTTTTCTCTTTCACTTCGAGAAATTTGCACTTCAACAGAAACAATTACCACGTATACAAAATAAATATAATTTTGTTCAAGTTATATTGCACAGAAAACCGCAATGTTGTTTCTTTTGTACTTTAAATTCTGTTTTAAAAACTAAACAATAAAGATTAAATCCTCTTTATGTACAGTATTTTTATACCGTTTATTAACAGTTTTAAATAAAAAATTTCTAGGCGTTATAATAGCTTATTTGGTATATTTAGAAGAAATTTTATTTGCAACAATACGCAGATTGAAATGTAAATTTTTGGTAAGCAGTTCAAAGAATAAACTCACATATTTCATACAGATTTTTCGAATATTTTAACTAGGGTATGTTTATTGTCAAAGCATATTAAATAATTGTAGATTATAAGAAATGCATTTATTGTAAGATTTTAAACATTGGAATATTTAAAATGATTATTTTTACATTTTGAAGGATATAATGTACAAAGAATGATATTTATGACCCTGGAAATTAAGAAGAAAATGATTTATAAAATCAGAAGAGTTGTGACGTGTGATTGTGTAAAGTCAGATGACTGTGTGACTATCATTTTTTAACTGCTACCGTTATTAGTTTACCAAAACCCACAATATGTTAAAATCTATAAACTTGTCAGAAATAGTCAGGTTCTGGTTACAGTTAATCTTACAGGGACACATTCCTTTATTCTATCTAATAACTTCTTCACTGTTCCATTCACTAGTCTAGCTGTCATGAGAAAACACATGCAAGACTAACTCCATGGTCATTCGTTTTTACCTATTAAACAGTGGTTGGACACTATTAATCAAACTGCAATAACACTGGTTATGGAGCATCTGGAGCTCAGTCGGCAAATGCAACTCTCTTGTAGCTGGAAAGTTACAGGGTCGGAGCAAAGCCAACCTAAGATCCGCCACGTTCGTTAAAGGTGAGTAGGGCACGTAATATATGTTCAGGATCACTATGTACTCCAGGTTCTCAACAAATATCTTTAGAGATGGCAGGCCCAACATATTTGTCTGCTGCTTGGTTCCTGCTTCAAAATTACGAGGTCCCACTTGAGCATAAGTCGTACTTTCATCCTTGAGGTGCTTGTTTCAAACGATTAAAGGTAAAGGAGCACTCCTTTACCTTAAATCGAGTGGTCTCCGGCTAATGAAGTGCTTGGGTTTACCAAGTGGCATAAGACAACAACAACAACAACCACTCATAATATTTTTCGCATGTTAAACGCATAAAAACTCATATTCTTGGAATGCAGATACCATGTCTCTCACATCTTGGGGAAACATAGGTTTCCAGTGTAACTTCTTTTACGTAATTCAGAAAGAGCTGGAGCAACATTGGATATCCCTTAAATTAGTGACGAAGGACGGCCGATTGGTTAGTGTGCTGGTCTGCGGTACCGGAGTTAGTGGGTTCGAATCCCACTGTGGCATGGATGTTCGTAGTCGTTTGGAATCGGCTTTAAGCTGTAGGTCCTGGTCTCATTAACCTTCGTGCTGCAAAAGTAGACCGTAGCACTCCAAAACAAACCTTACATTAGTTACTCGAGTGATGCACATTTTGGTAAACTAGAAGTTATCAATTCTGAAAAAATGCTACTCAATCGATCTCCTACCCTAATCCTGACACTAAATGAATTCTCTATATCAAACGGATTTTCTTCAATATTTGCAGTGCCACATTTATCTTTTTTGTATTATACTAGATTTTTTTTGTGTTGTAATAATGTTTTAAAGTGTGAAAACAGTTTTAAATGTCATATTACTTCATAATTTTAAAATAAAAATTTTAAATTCATATTTTGTTGCTCACAATTAATCAAAGAATACCATTTCAGTCATTTAGGTTATAACGCGCCCCCTAGCTGGAACTTTGTTTTACAATTTTTAAAACATATCTAGGCATTCTTTTGAAACATTTATCTACAAATTTCCCCGCTTTAGTTACAATATTCCACTTACTACAAATATTCAGACATTCGAGAATAAGCTAAATATTAGTAATAAATATAAATTTTTTAAAACTTGAAATGGAAAGTTCTAATGTGGCATATACTTCAATTACTTAAAATATTTCTCTAAACCGCACTTCAAGTATTTACGTTAAAATAATAACATTCTAACGAAAGAAATATCTGCTTGAATTTTACAAAAAATAACCAAAATTTTTCAGTACGAATTCATCACTTTTAAACTATTTTATTTACAAAAGAAAATATTTTTATATAAAACTATATGTATAGCTAAAAATATCCGAACATTTTTGTCAGTCTACTTTGAAATGTGGTGAGTAGAACATATTTCAAATAACTATGTATGTTCAGATATTCTATTTTGATCTGTATGACTACTTGAAGAGATAAATATAGAAGAATGGGTATATCACAAGTTTTCTTAGATATCGAGTTTAAGTTTAAATTTTATATATTTTGTGATGTGAAACATTTATGTCTATGGTATCAATGTATTTCGTATAAAGCAAAGCGGTTTTCTTTGAAGAAATGAAGTAAAATAAGTTTACATTAGACTCTTCAGCATTTCGTATGTGAAGAATCGAATATGACTTAAATAAAAACGAAATTGTGAAATTAAATTAGCAATTTTTTAAGGTAAACATGTATTTTCTCTTATTTATACAGTTTTATTTTGCTAAAATCAATTTAATTTCAACTAAACTACATATATTATACACAAAATTGTATTTCCTACCAAATGATTTGAAAATTATTGATCTCTGTATGTAAAACATTTCTATGTATTATTTCATTTACATTATCCTTGATGATAATATCTAAAGTACTCTATCAACAATAGTAAAAGCATGATCATTAATATAATTCTCTTAAATGTTTTGTGTATATCTAAGTAATAAATTTATTTTGTGGTAATAGTACAAAACTATTAGAAGTAGAGATTGAGAAATGTAATTTTTAAGACTAATTCCAGGTACAAAGAGAAAAACTTCCTTTAATTTCTTTCCGTCTCGTATACGCAACTCAGCGATTTCACTTTTTTTTGTGCTAATAGTACAAAACTATTAGAAGTAAAGATTGAGAAATGTAATTTTTAAGACTATTTTCAGGTACAAAGAGAAAACCTTTCTTTAATTCCTTTCCGTCTCGTATACGCAACTCAGCGATTTCACTTTTTTTTTGTGCTAATAGTACAAAACTATTAGAAGTAAAGATTGAGAAATGTAATTTTTAAGACTATTTCCAGGTACAAAGAGAAAAACTTCCTTTAATTTCTTTCCGTCTCGTATACGCGACTCGGCGATTTCACTTTTTTTTTGTGCTAATAGTACAAAACTATTAGAAGTAAAGATTGAGAAATGTATTTTTTAAGACTATTTCCAGGTACAAAGAGAAAACCTTCCTTTAATTCCTTTCCGTCTCGTATACGCAACTCAGCGATTTCACTCTTAACAATCCTTCGTCGCCTCTACTCGATAATCTCCGGTTGATATTGAGAGATCATAGTCGCGTATGTATAATAGGAGACCTGAACGTTTTATTTTAATTTTTAAATACTAGATTTAATCACTAGATGGCGTTCAACGGCAATGGTTTTCACAACGATCTACTAATATAGTATTCACTTGCTGGTCCTCAAGGGATTAATATATCATGTATAAAAAATTATTATGGTTTATTGACAATTAGTTTGATTTGATTTTGTTCGGGTAGCTACATGTTAACTGTTTGCAATTCGAAGCATAATGATAGCGACCTACTGCTTAAAACATAATTTTAACTCTTCTAGTTATTACCCTGTTACTTCTATGCAGACAGATTTTGATGAAACTTCTTTAAAACTTTGCATCAATAATTTTTAAGATTATTAAATGTACCCTTAAAATCCTATAATCCTCTGATAAACCCATTAAATTCCTACAACAGTTAGATTTATATTAATTTATATAGATTGGTAATAGTAGTGACAGTAAGAAAAAGTGATTCTGCTGAACTTAAATTTTTTTTTATTTAATAATTGTAGCTTTCTAAACGATAGATAAAAATAGTGAAACGATGTACTTTGGTTTTTCCTGGGTTCGATTTCCTCTGCTGGTATATCTCTTAGCATTCTTTCAAAATTGACTTTAAATAGGTCATATTGGTGTCATTTGTTCTAGAAATGTAGACCACATAGCTCGAAACCAAACCTAAATAATATCATAACTCAAGTTTCTTGCGCCACCAACTCTTACATAATCGCATCTTGTAACTCGTATGTCCTTGAATACTTTTGCAGAAAAAATCCCTCTATATGTTACTTTCAGACACACTTCTTATTCTCCAGTAAGATTGTATCAATATTTTGTTTTAGTTGGCACGTATGAGAGGGAAAGGGGAACGACTAGAGTTGACTACAAAACGTTATTGCTAATTACTAGAACATAAAAAAAGTTTAAAATTATACATAAAACAGCACAGGAAATCAAGAAATACATCTAGCAATCAACAAAATGTGATCATCTATCTACATTAGTAGGTAACAATATAATGACCAAAATTTGATGCAATGCATTTGTCCGGTAGGGTTTCTCAAGTATGTTGAAAATGAATTTTAACATAAATGAGTTTTAAAAATGTTAATGAATATTCTAATAAAAGAATTTACTAGTACATCCATTAATATTTTATATCAATTTTATTTATATTTTTATTTACCTTTTTAGTCTTATTACTGTTTTAATACCCTCCATTACATTCATGGAAGTGGTGGTAACCTTTACTACCACCAAAGTTAGGAACACTCTGTTCATGACTGTTTCCCAACCAGAACGTATTGTTAGTTCCCATTACAAAACCATGTTCAACAGATGTTTTACGATGATTGCATGTTGCTTATTGATTTAATCCATAACTATAGTTTTTGTTGTATAACTAAAATCTAAGTTGGTTTTTAAAACGTAATCTCTGCACCTCTCGGAACATCTCGTTGCAGCCCTGGGTTTCATGCAAAATTTGAGGACCACTGTGATTACTATTAATAATTTGTTAAATGTCAGAAATAATAACTATATTTGCAAACTGTCACAAATATACCCTCCATTACATTCATGGAAGTGGTGGTAACCTTTACTATACCACATAAACACTGTTCATGACTGTTTCCCAACCAGAACGTATTGTTAGTTCCCATTACAAAACCATGTTCAACAGATGTTTTACGATGATTGCATGTTGCTTATTGATTTAATCCATAACTATAGTTTTTGTTGCATAATAAAATCAGTTGGTTTTAAAACTAATCTCTGTACCTCTCGACATTGTTGCAGCCCTGGTTTCAAGCAAAATTTGAGGACCACTGTAATTACTCTTAATAATTTGTTAAATGTCAGAAATAATGACTATATTTGCAAACTGTCACACGTATAAATACTTTAATTCGTAAAATCAGTATTGTACCTACAATCATTATAGAAACACACATAAAAGTCTTAAGAATAGAATTTGAAAATACAATCAATTCCCCTATATAATAATAGCAGAAGTTACAGTTCATCTGTCCTCGAATTATAAAATTGGTTATGAATGGATAGTGACATCCATATTTACTTGATAAGTTAGTTACAACGTTCGAAATCACTTCGTCTTTCTAGAGTTTAATTTTCATTACAAGTCCTATTTTCTCCGGTTCAGATGATTACATTTACCAATCTGTCACATAATAAATAGATTAAAAATAACATTTTTTTCTAGCATTACGACGTTATTCCATCTCATTTAATCATTTCGTATTTTAAATTACGTAAATAACGTTTGCATTATTTCTATACGTTTTATCACTGAACTTATATATTACTTGAGTAATTTTCTTTTAAATTTCTCTTTAATAATAGGTAAGGTACATATGTGATAAATTTAAATTTAATCGATTATTTTTTGTTGCAATGACAAACTTTTTTACCGGTCTTAACAACAAATTCTATCTACATCCAGGGTGTAATGGAAATTAGAGTTTTATTCCTTTACTTCCATTAACCTCTAAGTGGGCAAAAATTGGGAAACATGATGACTTCAAAACGTACATTTTCGACCTCCAAAAACGCTAAATGTATCTAATGTACATTTTCTAGTGCATTCGCCCATATTTTAAGGTAGGATGGTAGGTCGATTGTTTAAAAACTGCACCCCTCTTTCACTGACATTTCTTGAGGGATGCACCACTACCTGAGCACAAAGACTCTGACAGCTTTTCATGGCTTTGTAAATCTCATTCGAAGTATTTCGTTTGCGGTAACAGATGTATTTATAATTGCACCTTAAATATCTTGGATGAATTTCGTAAAAATATATAAAAAGTCTCTCAAAGAATATTTTTATTTGTACTTTTAGAATCCATTATTTTTTATGGAATAATATTCCAGACTTAACGAGCTTTATATGTATTAAAAATTAACAGTCTATAATATATATTTATATATCTATATATAACCGGAAGTAAAAAGAAAATAACGAGGGTGGGTTTCCCGTATTCCATTCTAGTCAAAAAAGGATGAAGGAAAAAACCATATAACACTTTGGCCACTGACACAGTAAACCTTTAGTATATTTTTGGAGATTTTTTTTCCTTGATGTGTTTTACTCGGAGGGTTAATAACCGTTTAAAAAAATTGGGAAAAATTTAATGATAATTTTGGCTTAGCTTAAATGAAGTTTGAATATTGACATGATACTAAGCTGCATTTAGATAATCGGGAGACTTTAGAGGAGTATGAAGATAAAAAATTTATTGAGCCTGTAACAGATAGTTCTTAGCTAAAAAGCAAGCCATATTTTTTACCATCCTCATAAAGTACTTTACAATTCTGGAAAATTAATTCTGGTAAGTATAACTGAACCCGTCATATGACTGACTGTATGCTAGTACTTAATACTTTTTTACAATTTATATTTAAAGTACAAATTAAGAGGATTCCTTCCTTTTTGAAATAAATGTATTTATATTGAATGTTGAGATAGTATAAAAGGCGTAGTAAAATGTTTTAAACGTTACGTTTGTGAAATACTTTTATTTCATTAACAACAGGTAGATCGGGAAGACAAACTATTTTTATGTAGAGTTTGAAGAATTTCCTCAAAAGTGACAGCTCGAACGCTCGAAAAATGTAGCACTCGATTGTTCTTAATATCCTCAAAATCAAATGTAAATTCAAAATAAAATTTTCCCAATGATAGACGTGAAGCAAGAAAACACTTTGTTAGGAAAACACATTCATATGCGCAACGAAATATATTGTGATGCATTTTATTGTACGAGATACAAGCTTTAAAGAAGAAAAATAAATGTTTAAAACGGGAAACAAAAGCATAACCTTAACACACCATTTTCAAAATCAGGAAAATATTCAAAATAGAAAGCATGAATATATATTTTTATTTTATTTATTAACCAAATACTTGCAGTTCAAAGGTATATGGAAATAGCAAAAATCCATACAGTAAATAAATCTTCAATAGCTGTAGCACTTGCAGGAGAAAAATACTGTATTTGCAATATGCTGTATAGTTTATTTATTCATATTATGTTTTATTATTGCAATATATCTTACGAGAAAAAAAGTAAAATGTTTTTTAACCTTGATACTGCTATGTTAACACATCTTTAATTATTAAAACACCACTCATTTGAGCGTGTCATATTTTAAATATTTGAAAGACAAAATTCCACATTTAAACTACTGCAAATATTGACTCATAAGAGGATAAATATTATCTTTCTTTTGAATTTTTAAATTTTCTACTTTTCTTTCTAGTTCAAAAGCATTACCTTATTCATTTTAACATCGCCTGTTTAAATTCAACAATTAGTACTTACCTGAATTTTCTTCTTCTTTAAAATGATAAAATTATTAATTAATAAATAGAATTTTATTAGAATCTATTTCTTTTTCCAGTTTTTATCAAAATGATTACTAATTAAATTTAGTCAGATATTGGATACAAAATGAAAGTAAGTTAATGAATTGAATTTAAAATAAAATTTATTTTTGGAAATAGAAATATTTACAATTATTTGTTTTTGTGTTGTTCATCTTAATTTAAACCGGCTTTGGCTTCTTATTCAGGGTATGGAATTTTGTTTTTATAAGTACACGTAAATGAAGCTATTTTCGAAAAATTGCATTTTGAAAACGTTAATGAGAAAAATTAAATTTTGGGTCTTCTGCCTTAATATTTAAAACAAAAATTCATTAAAATACTGAAATGAGGATAATAATTTGAATATTAATTTTAAACATTCGGGTATTTTTAAAAGGTAAATTTATTTCAAATGGATACATATAATTTTTTATAATTTATTTATTTTTCAGTATCTGATAAAGTTATAAAATAATCCGAGACGTTTTGTACTATTAATGAAAGTGTCAAGACTATCCCTGTGTATCAATGCGATTTTTGAAAATTAACCAATCATTAATTTGGTTAACAAAAATGAAACCTAACCTTCCAATGAATTAACTGGACTCCAAAACAATTGTTAGTAGTGAAAGTATAATCCCAATCACAAACGTAATCTTAAGTCCCAAAATTCTTTCACTCAATTTGTTCAAGATATTCACTGTTATTAATTAAATTAATAATGCCCCATTTAAAAAACTATACTTTGTTAAAACACTGAATTTATGAACACTGATATACGACTCGATGCTATTCAGAAAAGCATTACGGTGAATTATATAGAATAGCTTTATAACGATGAATTTAATTTTAGATATATATTGATATATTTTTCAGTATCTGATAAATTTATAAAATGATCCGAGATGTTTTGTATTATTAATGAAAGTGTCAAGCTATCCCTGTGTATCAATGCGATTTTTGAAAATTAACCAATCATTAATTTGGTTAACAAAAATGAAACCTAACCTTTCAATGAATTAACTGGACTCCAAAACAATTGTTAGTAGTGAAAGTATAATCCCAATCACAAACGTAATCTTAAGTCCCAAAATTCTTTCACACAATTTGTTCAAGATATTCACTGTTATTAATTAAATTAATAATGCCCCATTTAAAAAACTATACTTTGTTAAAACACTGAATTTATGAACACTGATATACGACTCGATGCTATTCAGAAAAGCATTACGGTGAATTATATAGAATAGCTTTATAACGATGAATTTAATTTTAGATATATATTGATATATTTTTCAGTATCTGATAAATTTATAAAATGATCCGAGATGTTTTGTATTATTAATGAAAGTGTCAAGTTTATCACTGTGTATCAATGTGATTTTTGAAAATGAAACAATCACCAATGTGATTAAGAAAAATGACACCTAACATTTCAATGAATTAACTGGACTCCAAAACAATCGTTTTTAGTGAAACTATAATCCCAATTAAGAACATAATCTTAAGTCCCAAAATTCGTTCACTAATAATGCCCCATTTATAAAAACTATACTTTATTAAAACATTGAACTGATGGACCCTAATACACGACTCGATGCTATTCAGAAAAGCATTATTGTTGTGGTGTAATACATTGCATTGTTATTTTGAAGACATTGATAACCCCAAGTTGCTTTACATTGCTTTTAATTATAGTATAGTACCATTGTTCTATATTACAATGTTCAAAATTAAAAGAAACGACAAGAAAATATGCAATATATATATATATATATATATATATATATATATATATATATATATATATATATATATATATATATATATATATATATATATATATATATATATATATATATATATATATATATATATATATATATATAATATATATATATATATATATATATATATAATATATATATATATATAATATATATACATATATATATATATATATATATATATATATATATATATATATATATATATATATATACATATATATATATATATATATATACATATATATATATATATATATATATATATATATATATATATATATATATATATATATATATATATATACATATATATATATATATATATATATATATATATATATATATATATATATATATATATATATATATATATATATATATATATATATATATATATATATATATATATATATATATATATATATATATATATATATATATATATATATATATATATATATATATACATTAAAAAGTAAAAGGAGCACTCATCGTGCTACGCCTAAAATAAAATTGCCAATGTCCAAGAGAACGCTGCATTCTTTACCTTCCTCCCTTCGACTCAGGCAACCCTATACTTTTTCCAGTATCCTGTTCGTTGTTCCATTGACTTTTTTACAATGTGTCCATTTCCGGCTCTGCCCAGAAGGATCGGGACTCCAAGGATGGTCCTGAATCGCCTCCTGGAGACCAATCACAATTCTCCAAAACTTGGTGAAGTTGAAGTGCACTTATTTTTTCTGGCCACACCACACGCTTCTTGGAGTGGTGAAAAAAACTTGGGCATTCAACCCACAATGAGTGAGTGCGACGAGCAAATCAGTTTCGCAAACCTAAACATAGCTGCACTCTCAAACTCCTCCCCATCGACAGCAAAAAAATTCCTTTTGACACATATATGAATAAAAGGGCGAAAAAAAAGAAGTATGGAAACATTGGCAAAAACTAAGTATAGAAACAGTGGCAAAAATTAAGTATAGATACATGGAGAAAAATTAAGTATAGAAACAGTGGTAAAAATCCAGTATAATTATAACGGTGAATTATATAGAATAGCATTATAATGGTGAATTTAATTTTAGAATACATTAAATAAAAACATGAAATAGCAGCAATATATTTTAAACCCTCTATGAAATATATTCTGAAAAAAGTTATAACATAGCTGCCTTTTTTAAATGATTTTACTTACAGAAACTTTTTTCTTGCATATAAACAGTCATAGCACAAATGTTAAATAGGACTAAAATCACATTTTGATTAAATTTATTAATTTGATATGAATTTATAGTAACATTCTTAAGCGAACAGGAAAATGTGTAGTAAATATTGAATGTCTCTATAAACACATTGCACATTATACAACAGCAATATAACGGTGAATTTAATTTTAGAATACATTAAATACAAACCTGAAATAGCCGTAATATATTTTAAACCCCCTATAAAATATATTCTGAAAAAAGTTATGACATAGCTGCTTTTTTAAATGATTTTACTTACAGAAACCTTTTTTTTTGCATATAAACAGTCATTGCACAAATGTTAAATAGGACTAAAATCACATTTTGATTAAATTTATTAATTTGATATCAATGTATAGTAACATTCTTAAGCGAACAGGAAAATGTGTATGTTTCTATAAACACATTGGACCTTATGCAACAGCATTATAACGGTGAATTTAATTTTAGAACTCATTAAATACAAACATGAAACAGCATCAATATATTTTAAACCCTCTATAAAATATATTCTGAAAAATGTTATGACATACCTGCTTTTTTAAATGATTTTACTTACAGAAACTTTTTTTTTACATATAAACAGTCATTGCACAAATGTTAAATAGGACTAAAATCACATTTCGATTAAATTTATTAATTTGATATGAATTTATAGTAACATTCTTAAGCAAACAGGAAAATGTGTACTAAATATTAAATGTCTCTTTAAACACACAGGACCTTATACAACAGTATTATAACGGTGAATTTAATTTTAGAATGCATTAAATACAAACTTGAAATAACAGCCAAATAATTTAAATCCTCTATAAAAATATATTCTGAAAAAAGCATGTCATAGCTGCCTTTTTTAAATGATTTTCGTGCAGAAACATTTTTTTGCATATAAACAGGCATTGCACAAATGTTAAATAGGACTAAAATCACATTTTGATTAAATTTATTAATTTGATATCAATTTATAGTAACATTCTTAAGCGAACAGGAAAATGTGTAGTAAATATTAAATGTCTCTATAAACACATTGCACATTATACAACAGCATTATAATGGTGAATTGAATTTTAGAATACATTAAATACAAACATGAAATAGCCGCAATATATTTTAAACCCTCTATGAAATATATTCTGAAAAAAGTTATAACATAGCTGCCTTTTTTAAATGTTTTTGTAATAAAATAATTATCAATTTTAATATTATAATTATTAAAATCATTAATTTTTAAATGATTTTCGTGCAGAAACATTTTTTTGCATATAAACAGGCATTGCACAAATGTTAAATAGGACTAAAATCACATTTTGATTAAATTTATTAATTTGATATCAATTTATAGTAACATTCTTAAGCGAACAGGAAAATGTGTAGTAAATATTAAATGTCTCTATAAACACATTGCACATTATACAACAGCATTATAATGGTGAATTGAATTTTAGAATACATTAAATACAAACATGAAATAGCCACAATATATTTTAAACCCTCTATAAAATATATTCTGAATAAAGTATGACATAGCTGCCTTTTTTATATGATTTTATTTAAAAAACTTTTTTTGCATATAAACAGTCATTGCACAAATATTAAATATGACTAAAATCACATTTGGATTAAATTTATTAATTTGATATCAATTTATAGTAACATTCTTAAGCGAACAGGAAAATGTGTAGTAAATATTATATGTCTCTATAAACACATTGGACCTTATACAACAGCATTATAACGGTGAATTTAAATTTAGAATACATTAAATACAAACATGAAATAGCAGCAATATATTTTAAACCCTCTATAAAATATATTCTGAAAAAATTATGACATAGCGGCCTTTTTTAAACTATTTTACTTACAGAAACTTTTTTTGCATATAAACAGTCATTGCACAAATGTTAAATAGGACTAAAATAACATTTTGATTAAATTTAATAATTTCATATCAATTTATAATAACATTCTTAAGCGAACAGGAAAATGTGTAGTAAATATTAAATATCTCTATAAACATATTGGACATTATACAACAGCATTATAACGGTGAATTTAATTTTAGAATACATTAAATACAAACATGAAATAGCAGCAATATCATTTAAACCCTCTATGAAATATATTCTGAAAAAAGTTATGACATAGCTGCCTTTTTTATATGATTTTACTTTAAAAACTTTTTTGCATATAAACAGTCATTGCACAATTGTTAAATAGAACTAAAATCACATTTCGATTAAATTTATTAATTTGATATCAATTTATAGTAACATTCTTAAGCGAATAGGAAAAAGTGTACTAAATATTAAATGTTTCTATAAACACACTGGACCTTATACAACAGCATTATAACGGTGAATTTAATTTTAGAATGCATTAAATACAAACATGAAATAACAGCCAAATAATTTAAACCCTCTATAAAAATATATACTGAAAAAGGTATGTCACAGCTTCCTTCTTTAAATGATTTTTCGTGCAGAAACATTTTTTACATATAAACAGGCATTGCACAAATGTTAAATAGGAATATAATCACATTTTGTCTTATGGAATATCATTACAACAATGAAATTTACTTTTCAATAGATTATACACAAACACAAAAAAAAATTTAAAGCCATATTCAAAAAGATAATCTAATAAAAGTTATTATTTAGCCAACTTTTTTAAATACATGAAAGTAATTTAAAAGGATTTCCGGAATTCATAAGGGATTTACTTTTTTTTTAAATTTTTATAGATTAATAAATAGACTTTACGAAGTGCAAATTTAACACTCTACCAAACGATAAATATGCTTTTCCACACTAATAATCTGAAAAGTGTTATTTAAAGTGATAGTCAATCTTGGAATTGTAAAAGTTATCGCTGCAGAGTATCAGCAATGTGTTTTAAATTTAAATGAACATAAACAAACTTTTAAAAATAAAACTAACGTTTAATTTACTTCAAACATACAAAGAAAAGGTTTAAGGCAAATAAACATGTTATAGAATCCTTTAAACTGGTAACTTAAAATGTTAAACAATATTACTTTTAGTAAAAGAAAAACATTGAAAACGATTACAAAAATGAATACATTTGATCTTACTAAAACTTAGGCTAACCCAGAACCAGGCACAAGCATAACCTCATAAAGCGAAGTTGTTTTGCACTCCTCATTACGCAGATCGACTTCTCAAAACCACAAACAAGTTAAAATGAGCCGCTTAATTATTATTAAATTTGTTAAATTTTATTAAATTTTATTAAATTTGTTGGGATAAATCTCCCTTACCCAATTAGAAGCTGACTATTTTATGGAGTTGAGAAGTCGGCCAAGGCAAAGGTTAGATTAAGACACATACTTTTGACTAGTATTTTGTGTATAAGTGCACAAACCAGGGTGTTTCATTTGACAACATAAAGAAAAAGACATTTTAAATATAGTTAATATAGTTAATCTGATAATCATTAAATCCAGTTATTCATAAACATCATGCATGAAATAATGTCGTATATGGTAGAAATAAGCATATAGCAATAATATAATGTGTTGAAATCTAATAAAATAAATCTTTAATGATTTAAAATTTAAATTTATAACTTTTGTAGCATACATAAAATTTTATTTAAAATATTAACACATTATACGCGGGACATGCACTAGTACGTTTTCTGAAGATGGATACTTGAGAGCGGGTCCCGATCTAGTACGGATTAGTGTAACAACACGGTTTGTTTATGGGTACAAAAATAACGGTATATACAGGAAAACGAAGCCGAATGTTCTTGTTTACTACATAGATTCTAGAAAAATTTAGACAAATAAAAACTTGTTTTTACATCAGTCGATGCGGAAACACAGAACGGGAAAAAATTAAAAATATATACTATTATTTCTACTTCATTTTTCATATTTACGATACTATTATAATTTAACTACTAGAAAATATATTTTTCTTTAAAAAAATCTTATGGTTGATATATATATATATATATATATATATATATATATATATATATATATATATATATATATATATATATATATATATTTATATATATATATATATATATATATATATATATATATATATATATTATATATATATATATATATATATATATATATATATATATATATATATATATATATATATATATATATATATATATATATATATATATATATATATATATATATATATATATATATATATATATATATATATATATATATATATATATATATATATATATACATATATATATATATATATATATATATATATATATATATATATATATATATATATATATATATATATATATATATATATATATATATATATATATATATATATATATATATATATATATATATATATATATATATATATATATTATATATATATATATATATATATATATATATATATATATATATATATATATATATATATATATATATATATATATATATATATATATATATATATATATGTATATATATATACGTATATATATATATATATATATATATATATATATATATATATATATATATATACATATATATATATATATATATATATATATATATATATATATATATATATATATATATATATATATATATATATATATATATATATATATATATATATATATATATATATATATATATATATATATATATATATATATATTATATATAATATATATATATATGTATATATATGTATATATATATATATATATATATATATATATATATATATATATATATATATATATATATATATATATATATATATATATATATATATATATATATATTTATATATATATATATATATATATATATATATATATATATATATATATATATATATATATATATTTATATATATATATATATATATATATATATTTATATATATATATATATATATATATATATATATATATATATATATATATATATATATATATATATATATATATATATATAATTTAAATATTTGTTTATATATTTCAACATAAAATATGAAAAGTTGGTCAAAAAATTAAATATTTTTCGATCTATTCAGATTTAAGTGAATAACTAAATTTAAGCGCAAAACGCCCACTTCTGCTACAATTCCTCTCCGAAATGTACCCGCTCACAATGCGTTAAGATGCTCTTCTGTACAATCATGGCTATATTTTATTTACAATACTAATTATTATCTAAATATAGATGTATCCTTAAATTATTAAAGAGATGTGTGAACTTCTTAAGTGCGTTAAAATTATCATATGTTTTTTAACTCCCTTTATAAAAATTTCAATTTTAGTAAACCTTACTTGTTAATTATTTATTAATACTTCGTTAATGCATGATAAAAAGAAACTGGATTCACATAGAATACGTGTCTTTCTTTCCACACATAATAGATTATATCCCTTGAAATTACTTGTTAACCTTCCATGTGTTCTAAGGTTTTTTACCAGTAAAAAAGTTATTTTACCAAATTCCTTTTTCTTTAGGGATTTTTAAAAAATATTTATGACTCTGATTCCACAACCATAGTAAATATTTAGAAGGTAAAATATTTTTCATGCTGTACTTTTTTACTGTAAATATTGTCTTTCCGGTGAAAGGTTCTATACTGTAGAATAT